>JASGCC010000342.1:0-194112 GCA_030067915.1 Hydractinia echinata | reverse complement strand
AAAAAAGTGTGTTTGCTTTTATGTTCTAAAAACCTCTCAATTTTTTCATTTGTGCCTATTTTACATGTTTAGGAATTATTTTTTCTAAAAATTTTAGAAATTTTTGTATAAACTTGGGAATATATATTTAAACTGGGAGAGCTTGTAACTTTAAAGCTACTATTTTATTTATTTTTTATTAAAAGTCGTAATACAACAAGTTCTTGAGGATTCTTTACTTTCCACTGTAATACTTACAGAGCCTTAAAACGCCCAAATGGAACTATTATAAGGTTAACTATTTCAAATCACTACTTATTCGTTACTAATTACATTCTGTCAAGTGTTAAATTTGCCTTACAACTAATATTATCTATCTGTGTCATCTTAATGTACTAATTCCAATTTGACAGTAGTATTTATGTTGTTAGAGCATGAATAAAAGGTTGAGCAGGATAGTTACAATAATTTACGCAAAGGAAAAATATATTTAAGGTGTAAGTCCAACAAACAATGAGAATCAAAAACAGAAATAAAATATTTAATTATTTCATAACATTTTCAGTCAACCGTTATTGGCTTCAGTCCTGTCCAGAAGAAAGAAGGTGTGTATATTTTAAAATCCATTTTCTTATTTAGGTCAGTAAAAAGCATACATGTTCATGCATTCAAGTCTGGATGTTTAGCTTTTAAGGAAGGCTTTTTAAGATAAAAATGTGTAAAATATATAAAGTGTATCATGAGGTAGCTGTTTTGCAAATACTGATGTGTTCTCCTTTTGTGTAAAATGGGATTATGTAAAGTCTTATTTTAGTGGAAGAGTTTATTTTTATTTTTTAGACGATCAGAATGGGAAATGGACACCTTATAGAGATCCTGTTCAAAGTATGTTGATTGTAATTTCATAGTGAACTTTTCGACATGCTTTTGTCGCACAAAATTACTCCCTGGAAAAAGGTCAGAAAACTCATGGGATACCCTGCTTTCAGTTATTTTTGTAAACATAGTCAAACCCCACTCTCTTGTGGTAATTTTTGTAAACATGTGAATGACCACATATTTGGGTCTGAAAATGAAAATTTCAATTATCAAAAGATGTTGCTTAGATTTTCTTTGACCTAAATGGTTGAATCTTTCATTTTCATGTCAAGAAAGTAATGATCAGGTCTGTTCCCAGAAAATTCTCATCAAAAATACAGTTAAAATTTTTTACTTATGTCACAGAAGGCTCATTTGCCATTGCATTTCAATTGTTTGTGATGGTACCTGGGATATGTAACACGACAATTTACATCAGGGGAATTTGGACAAGGGATGACTGGTTCTTTAGATTTACCTTTTTTTTTCCAACCTAGGATACAACAGATAGACAACTAAGCAACCTAGGAATCAGTCAGCTCAAAAGTTGTTGTGGTTGCTCAATTTCATTTAACTAATTTTCATATAAAAAGGGAAAATAAGAAAAAGGCATTTGGTATAGAAAATTCTTGAAAGTAAACTGAAGTACATAGAATGTACATGAGAAATCTCTTTATATGTTGTGACAAATAAAAATTTTGTCAAATGCCAAAGCTATTTACATATAAACATGATTGTGTACTAAGAAGTTGAATCCAATAAATCTCATTTTTTTATTGTCTCATTATTTTAGGCATCTGATTCAGAATACACAGTTATACTGAAAGATCCGTTGGTAATCTTTTTATACCGAATACCCTTGTTTTTCATACTAAATGTACTTGTATGTTATCCTTAAGGCTGGTTTTCACTTATCTGGACCTAACTAGGATTAAATCGGATTTTGATCCGCTCATGCACAACGGAGATGATTTGCAATCCAAAACTGATCCAAAGAAGGTTAAAAAATTTGCAACTGTTTTTCTGATCAATCTGGTGGATTGTTTTCTAAACCAATGAATGTTGAAGTTTTTAACACATGGTATGGGTGTGAATTCAAAATGAGACAGTTTTTGTCAATTTCATAAATACAGGATGACATTTTTTAAAGAATTTGATTTTAGAATAGTCTCAGAAATTAATGGAAACAGTGATTTTTTTGGAACGTAGGAAAAAGAGGTCAATGAATGCTTATCTCTTATTATAATACCCTGTGTCTGTCTGGAACACTCAACAAAAATTTCTACCATTAAGGTAGTTAAAGTATATGTTAAACCCTTTTTACTCATGCTGAGAATAATGTGTATATTTCCTAAATTTGAAATTTAAATTGAATAAAAGTATATATATTTCGAAAGCTTAATTTCCTATCTAGCCATACTATTTTTATTTGTCAAAAAGGTGTAAAAGATTATCAAACAGATTTTCAGAGCCTGTGAGACTGGAGGATAGAAGGTACAAGCATTTTACTTTTAAATTGTTAAAGTTACATCCTTGAAATCAACTCTCCATGGGCATAAAAATAGTGCCTGCGTTTTTTTCCTAAAAACATGTTTATCTTAATCATAATTTTTATTTAAAAGAACACCATTGAAGAGCTGAATAATTTTATACTGAAGTTCCTGCACCTTTCTCAGCCTTAAACATCCCCACCCTGCAGTAATTGGAAACAAAGAAAATAATTTCTTTGAGTTTGCATGTTCCGTAGCATACAGAATTCTACGATAATGGTTTAAATCTTCAATTTTGATGGAAAGAAAATTTAACAAAAATGTTTATTAATTGATATTAATTTCTTCGTTTTTGCGTTAAAAGTTTTTTTTTTATTTCAAATGAATTACTATAAACCTGTTAACCCACGATACACCTTTTTGGATTACATCAGCTGCATGAAAATTAGGCACTTCTTGGTAAACTTGTAAATATTAAAAATGCAGCTTGTCAGTGACCTGTTTTTGTGTTATGAATGATCTTATTGTTCATTTTTCTAAAGAGTTGCAGGTTTTTCGTAATGAAACTTTATCTTCTATAGTTATAAACATTTGTTTTGTAAAAGAAAAAATACGTATTTTTTAAAATGAATGAATGAATGGCAAGTAGCAGTCAGGAAAGTTAGCAAGAAACTGAAAGCAAGAAACTTGGAGAAAATTGCAGCCTGTTTTTTTAACTCCTCAACTTGCAAGGGCTAAAATAAAAGAAGGCTAAACTATTGCTTCTGTAAAAGGGATTTTCACAAAGCGAATTGTAAATGTTAAATTTGGTGGCAAATAGCTGCTTCTGATTTGTTAAAATTTAACAGCAAATTATTTTATCGCTGAAAAGTAGAAACTGTGTCTACTTTACAGTGAAGCAAATTTTTCCGAAATTGAGTAAAATGTATGTTCTATAAAAGTTATTTGTCTAATTATTAGTTCCTGAAAATAAGGCCCATTGAGTTGTCACTTTAAGAAATAATAGTCCATTTTATCTGGTGTTGCTTGTGCATGAGTTCTGTTAAAATTTTGTTTAAATTTATTTATGGAGTTTGAGAGCTCAAGTAATAGTGCCATTTATGTGATTACAATATGAACCTTGCCCAGCAGAGCAAGTGTGCATAAGTTTACAATTCACTTTACCAAGACATACTTTAATGTCTCGAAGTTCCTTCTTCATGCTTGCTTTATATTTTGAAAACTTCATTTGTCAAATTGATTAATATTACTGTTTATGTCTGTTTTCATGAGGCGAGTAAATTGCAGTAACTTTTTTTCTAACCTTTTAACATTGTCTTCCTCCATGTGTATAATAAACGCAAATATGTTTACCAAGATGTGCCTCATTTTCACACACACAACATTATACAGAATATAAATTTAGGAAAGGTTAATGGTAACAAAAAATTAAAAAAGGTTTTTAAATATCCTCAAAGAATAAAAGCTTTTTTCCTTTGAATTATCACAAAAAGATAGGAAATTATTTTTGTGGGTAAGCAATTGTTTACATTTAAAAAAAAATTTGGTACTCTTTGAATGAGTCAAACTTGTTTGTGATTTCTGATTAGTTTTGATTTAATTATGGTCCAATCCAGGTAAGTGAAAGCTCAGCCTTATAGTTCAAAGTTAAGTGTTAACAAAGCTTAAAATAGAATATTACTAAAACATTGCATGTCTTGAAAAATGGTTCTTTGAATGACTATCTTGTGAAATTAAAAGTAAGAAGAGTTAAAGTATGAAATGAATTTTGTGCCTAAAAACAAGTTCATGTTTATAATGTAATCCATTGTTTATGTTACACTAACTACCATTGCACAACATTTAGGGTATTTTTTGGAATGATTAAAGATCTTCCAACCAAGGTAAAAATAATATCTTTGTGCCTGTGAAACTACTTAAACATCTTTTCATCAGAGATTGTATGCAATTTTTTGTGTATTTGATTAGTCGATAAGGTCCATGGACAATTCCACTTAGGCAAAAGGACAATAAAAAATAGGCAATGTGTAGAGTTTGAAACGCTGATCATGTATGGGATCATACGTTTTCGACGAACGCCTAAGGAGATATAAGGGTTTAAAAATTTTGCTGACGTCAGAAAAGACCCGCCAAAGCATTAAATTATTTTTTTTCAGATTTGTATACTGGTTGCCTTCATCGTATAGATCTTAAAAGGCTGATCAAGAAAATGTATAGGATAATGTATCTTTGACAAACGCGTTGCGCCGTAACATCAGAAAATTTAAAATTTCAAAGTTTTTCGGATGCATCAAAGGAAAATGAACTTTTCCACTTTGCCTGTTACAGACAGACACACACACTCTGTATTATCATAGAGATATGTGAGGTTATATTCCAAAATCTGAGTGGTATGACAAATAATAATAATAATAATTTAGATTTCATCTCCAGAAAGTATAATATCGAATCAATCTCCAGATCAGGTACGTTTTTGGACACTTAATGCAATTTTTAACTTACATTTTGCCATTGGTCTTTTATACAAGTGCCTTTTGTATGTAGCAAAGTGGAGATATAAAAGCATGGGTGGTGCTAGGTGGTGCATAAGTTTTCATGAACTATTTCTGCATTAGCTATGGCCTTCTCAAAGTCCCAATTATATAATTATTTGCCTCTCAACAGGCTTCTCATTTTAGAAATTAGTATGCACCTGATGAATTACGTACTTCAGTTAATGATGGTACGTGATGGAGTAGCGTAGCGAACTTCACGAGGATTCATTTTGGACTACAATTATTTATGTATTGTTCAGCAATCTATCTTTCATCTTTTCATGATAGATACAAGTGGGGGACGTTTAAGCTTGTGAACCCCAAACACAAGGATGGAGCATCTGAAGTAGCAACTCTCTCACTCTTAACTTCCTTGTCCTCGATAGCCGAAATAATGTTCAATTTCAAATAGTCAATTTGAAAATAATCAAAATGGAATCGTATATGGCCAAAAAGTTGCTGTAGTTCACGTGGAAATGATTTTGTTTGCTTTTGTCAATGCTTATTCTGAGGGCAATTACGCAGATCATCAGTGAAAAAGTAATTTTTCCAGCTAAAAATGCGTTTATGCACACACTTTTTAAATTATACTGCATATAATACAAAAACAACAAACAAGGTGATTTAAAAGCAATTAAATTTTATTCATACTTCAGGGGATTTTATTTAAAATAAGTTGTACAATGGAACTTGAACTATGAGAAAATAATTACTGTATTGTTTTACTGCGAAGCTCAACCCCTGGTACCCTGTTTATCATGCAGCTTGGTGATTTACGTATGTGATAGGGCAAAGGAATGTAATTTCCTACCTCAAAATAGAAACCTGAAGTCCATAGCCATGACACCCTGTAAGCGCCGCAGTTAAGTGGCCAGGTAACCAAGCAGAAAGGGGCTACTAACTCCTGATCATCCAAGAACAGCTACACTATCTAGCAATTTTTTGTTTAAAAATATGGTTCTTAAGCGATTACAATGATGCAAGTAAACCTTAAAATGTTTGCCCATTGATTTTTTTAATCATGCATTTTGGGAACTCTTACTATACAAATAAAAACAATGCTAGCCAGCACTTTTAGGTTATGTCCACTGTCCAGCTGTGTCAAACTGCACAATATAGAAAGTATGTTTTCTCAACTGTACCCTTAGTGTGATGTCAGTGATGATTCCGCCTTACAAGTGGATGATGATGTTGAAATAATCAATACTGATGATTGCTCTACCCCTGAGGTAATCTTACTTACTTAATTTTAAAGCTGTTTAGTTCAGGAAAATGTTAATAGCATCATACATGGGTACAATGTGTTGGATCTAAATAATGTAAGCATGAACAACTATTATATTTAAACCAACAAGTAAAAATACAAAGTGGAAAATGCAAACTCTAGATACAGCGTATCTAGAGTTTGCATTTTCCACTTTGTCTTTAATCATAAATATACTATTTTTTTATTGTATCCTAAGAATATTTTTATTACTGAAACATGATTCCAAATTGAAATAGATATGGTGTTATAGTATTTTTCTAGAATAGGTTGTAGATCATTTTAGCTCTGGTCACTAGAGAAACAATATTCTGTTAACAATTCTTACTAAAATCTGATTAAAGAGATATTTTTCTTAAAAATCTAATGTGGAGGTAGCACAATTAATACTTTGTGAAATCAGTAATATTTCCTAAAATTAAAAATTGAATTATTTATGTTTTTAGAGAGGAACAAAAGTGACAAGAAATAAAATTAAGCAAAAAAGAGTATGTGGAAAGAAATCAAAACCTCAGGTTTGTAATTTAAGAAATTATGAAGAAATTATGACTACTTTAAGTGAGGAAAGTGTTTGTAGAAGAAACCTTTGCATTTTTTAAAAAAACTTCATTCTACAAAAACTAGAAAAGAAAAATATTTGTTCATTGCAGACGTGGTTATCTATGAATTTTGTCTTATGCAGCGATACCATTTCTAATTGGTGAATTATTGCAGAAATAAACTTTTGCGGTTCTGCGAAAACAGAACGCATTTTCAGAATAGACTTTTGCGCATTTTTCAGAAACCTTCCCTTAAAGTATAATGAATTGAGTAATTACAAGTAATGCAGGAAACACTGACAAAATCATTTGTAGGTTTAACAAAAGTAATATTATAGTCTCATCACTGTACATACTTAGTTTTCGAATGTTGATTTAAATAAATGCCCAGGTAGTATTGTTAGGCTTTTTAATAGATGATCAAGTCGAAGTCCAGGAAGAAGAAACCGCACCGACCATGTATATTCTGTGGGAAACTGGATTCCGCCATTTCTAGACACCTGCAAACTGTACATAAAGATCATCCACAGATGAAAACAATACTTCTAAAACCCAGAAAAGAACGATTAGCCTTGCTTGATGGCCTAAAAAAACAAGGAATAAAAGTATACAATCAGAAACAATTGAAAGAAATCAAACCGGAATTGTTGAGGGAACGAATTACCAAGTCCAGCACAGATGATATGGTTATGTGTTCAAAATGTTCTGGGTTTTATGCAACACATTACTTCACTCGGCACAGAAAGGGCTGCACTGGGGAGGCTTGCCCTCCTGATGCTATATCTGTATCTCTTATCAGTGATATGTCTGACTTAAACGAAGAATTTGTGTCTAAAGTTTTGTCAAAACTAAGAGATGACAATATTGGAAACTGCATTAGGAATGACAAGACTCTATTGATATTTGGTTCTCATGCATACGAGAAAGTCAAAAGAAAGACTGGTAAAAAAACTGAAGTTAGGCGCTCAGTCAGGGCAGACATGAGAAAAATAGCAAATTTGTATATGCAATTTAAAGAAGAGAGAGTTCAAGAAATATACAAAGATGTTAGAGATATGCTAAGAAGAGAAAATTTTATGGCTCTCAAAAGAGCTATTGAAATTTATACAACAAAAGAAGATGATAGTTTAAAGGCCAGCTTAAAATCCGCTATGTATTACCTATTGAAGCAATTGGCAAAACATACAAAGGCAAAACATTTGATTGCCAATCAGGATTCAGAGGCTGAATCAATCAGTAATTTTCTATGTATTTTCGAAATGTCGAAAGAGATGATTTTCGGGGATGCGTCCCATCATACACACCAACAAAGACAAGTGAAATTACGGCGACCTGCGGCAATGCCACTGGAAGATGATTTGATGAAGCTGCGTGAATATA
The DNA here is from genome assembly GCA_030067915.1 of Hydractinia echinata. Taxonomy (NCBI): domain Eukaryota; kingdom Metazoa; phylum Cnidaria; class Hydrozoa; order Anthoathecata; family Hydractiniidae; genus Hydractinia; species Hydractinia echinata. Next base: position 186,068 of record JASGCC010000342.1, on the reverse strand, counting down.
TTCTGAAGAGAGTTTCAGAAATCACTGCCTATCCAGAATTGCCACTGGATTCGTCTATCTACGTTGAACTTAGGAATTGTCTCATTGCTAGGTTGACTCTGTTTAATGCTAGACGTGGTGGTGAACCAGCTCGGTTATTACTCACTGAGTGGGATGATGCTGTTAAGGAAGCCTGGATTGATCATAAAATATGTGAAAAATTAAAGATCCCTTGGATTTGAAGCTATTGAATGATCTTAAAATAACATATCAAATGGGTAAGGGTAATTACAAACTGGTGCCTGTTTTAATGCCAAAAGATACAATTGTTGGGTTGCACATGCTGGCAGACTGTGAAAAAGGAAAACTTGCAAGAGTGGCTGAAAACAATCAATACTTGTTTGCTGCTACTCAGCAATCTGAGAATCATGCCTCAGGTTGGCATGCAATTGATTATTTGTGTGCGAAGACAAACCTGCAGTCAAAGGAACTAATTACTGCTACAAAACAACGCCATCGTGTTTCTACTATATTTGCTTCACTTGATTTGCCAAAGAGAGAAAGAGAAGCATTTTTTGAGCACATGGGCCATAGTGGAGACATCAACACCAATATATACCAAGCCCCACCAGCAATTAGGGAGGTTGTTGTGGTTGGTCGGCACTTAACAGACATTGACAAAAGTAGGTACAAATTATTTGTACATAGGATACACTTAACCAAATTACATTGTTAATGATAACTGAATCTATATTTTATCGGCCCCATAATTTTTGCACCTGGTGTATTCTAACCATGTATATATTCGATTTTTTGTGTTATGTTTTGTTTCTTTCTTTTGTAATCATGCTCAAGTTTATATAGGCAGATCTCCCTTACAATAATTTCATTTATCGTGCGGGAAGATATTTTAGTTTTTAGTTACTTTAGTTTTTATGAATGTATTTAGATGATAATGAAAATCCAGTTGCCCACAATGATAGCTATAGTAATGGTTGCGATGGTGAGGATTATCCTTGTGGTCAAAGTTCAAATGAAACTACCTTAGAAGGTAACTATGTTTTCTCCAGTTGAAGATTTCGATAATATTAGTGATTTAGAAGCACCAGCAACATTATCACCAAATTATTTTCCTGTAATTGTTCTGACGCTCTAATGCTGAAATATTTTGCACAATGCCCAAGGTCAGAAAAATATGAAGGGAAGGATAGTATAGACTTTTTAGCCGTTACCTGTATTGTGTAGGGCTTCAAACGCGATTAAAATAATTAGGATCATGCGTTTTTTATCGGTGGTTAAGGAAATTTAAAAATTTGGTTGACATCAGTAAAGTTTTTCAGAAATTTGTTTTCCGTCCTATCTGTTGTGTACAGCTTCAAATGGTGATCAAGAAAATGTATAAGATAATGTGGTTTTGCGGAATATTTGAAGAAATGTACGGGGATTTGAAGGTTTTTTGATTCATTAACCTGCCTATTCCGAAACGGGTGGGTTGACCCAGCTTTAGGAAATAGATCTTAATTTGTTCCTAGGTTGTCCCTAATCACCCACGCAGGAGACAACGTCAGTTATATCCACCCGTTTCCAAGTTATTTAGCCTTAAACTTACAAGTACAATGCAATAGCTTCAAAAACAATATTTCAGTTATTGGCGTCAAATTAATGTATTAACGGCAACAAATAGATAACTCTGTAAAGAAATCAGAGATAAAACATTGTCTTGTAAAATTCAGACATCAGACACATCATATAGATTTATGATTCTAGATTATGGTGAATCTAGAAAGGGCGAGAAAAATCCATCAGCATTAAAGAACGTTCACAAAAAAAGGTTGGATAGTGATAAACAATATCAAAATGGTTGCAACTCTAAAATTGGTAAAGTATCTCATTTTAATACCAAGAGACAAAAATTTTGCGGTAATTTTGATTTAATGTTACAATTAGGGTCATATTGGCACGCCATTGTTTGTTCATTTTCTGTTCAGAATGAACAAACGTTCAAATAAACAATTGTTTCACCCCGATCAGACCTCCGATCAACACAGGCGAATATATATTCATTGTAAATTATATTGAAGAAGACCTACTTTGCGCATCACTAACATAATACCTGGCATTGAGCAGGATTCGGTCCGTGGTCCCCAGAATAAACAAACGGATTTATACATACGCACCATCCAAATAAACTATCTGCGTGCATCACTAACATATTGCCACACATATTACCGGCTCCCAGTTCTGGGGACCACAGATCGAATCCCGGTCAATGCCTGGCAGTATGTTAGTGATGGAAAAAGTAGTTCTTCTTCAATATGATACATTTGTTGTTGTTTATATTCATTTTAGAAAGAAAATACTCTTTAAGAAGAAAAGACAGCCCAGATTTGACAAAAGGTAAAAATTGTTCGTGCTCATTACAAATTTCAATTCCTACCTGTAAATGTTGAATTAGTAGTGTCTATATACTTTATGCGAACTTTGAGACTATATCCTTATTGTAGTGGCACAACATGCCTTATCAGAAGATGAAATAACAACTGATGATGATTATAACATCTCAGAGAACCCAACTGATTCTGCTGACAGTGAAAAAGGTGATGGCATTTCACGTTTGTGTTTAAGATTTTTAAAATTTAATGTATTGTACAGTTTTTCGAGTACTATCATTTTTTTTGTAGATATTCCTATATTGCCTCAGAAAAGAGAGAAAAGAGGGCGGGGAAGACCTCGCAAATCTTCCATCAAAGGTAATATAAAATTAATAAAGAAAATATTTTTTTTGTGTTATTGCTATTTCTTGTGGACTAGAAGAGGTGGGTTAACTTTCCGAAATGTTGTAAAAATAGGAGTGTTGTAAAACGGGTGGGGTTGGTCTGTATTCCGGAGTGAATTATTGCTTCTTATATTACCTACTTCAAATAACACAGATTTAATTTAGCTTTAAAACAGAAATTTTTCACTATGAAAGGCAGACAAAGTAGACAAATGGAATCAGTAAGAGCCCAATTTATTTACTAGAACGTTTTCTCGCTATCAATTTGTTGTAACTATTTAACATTGTTTTTTGGTAGGTTCCATTATTCTTTTAACAACAACAACAAAAGTGCTTTCTCTTGTCTTTGAATACGAGTTCAAATAAATAGGGTTTTTGCGTTACATGGCCGTTACAGGATGAAGATAATAGTTTGACCTCAAAATAATAGGGGGTTACTCTTAAAATAAGAAGAGTGGAGTTCTAAAAAATAGTTGTTTTAAAATGGGGGATTCTGACCCCTCTTCCAACTATGGTTAGGAACCTTACCGCATGTTGTAAACATTCTTTCTACTTTTGTATTATAAGTGTTAGTGAAGGTGCTTTTACCGTATCTTAACATCCTTTTTAAATTGTCAATCAGTTATTAAATGTGTGCCTTGAAAAAAAAGTAGGGTGAAAAAGTAATAATATTCTGGTGGATTTTGAAACATTGCTATATTTATTCTTTTCAGGACCTCCACCGAAGCCAGTTAATTTAAGTGGTATGTGCCATGTCAACCTTCCCTTTGTTTTTCTTAGACAACTTCATTTATCCGTTCAAGAAACCAGTCTATAAGAAACCTTATAGACTGGTTATATAGACCTCAAATTCTTCAACATTAAGAAACTGATACATTAACAAAAATGCATACACAAACCAACCTCTTCCCAGGACTCTTCTACGCCTATGATATTTCTGACAGGACTGCTAGGCTGTTAAAAATCACCTTTTATTTTGGTGGAATTTTCAATCTTGAAGTCGCGAGTGAAAAGTAAAAGTTTGTGACGAGTAAAGGGTGTTTGGAGAAGTTTTGTATTGTTGTTCTTTTAGCATTTTTTACACTAATTGCTTTAAACTATTATAAAAATATTTTAAGAAGTTAAGCTTGTGTCATAACAAGTTTGTGTAAAGTTTTTATGCTTGAATTTATGTCTACTAATTGGTGTTGTTTGACCTGTTAGACTTCCGAGCAAGAATTTTAGTATATATATAGCATGCTAGAAGAAGCCAGTTTATTTAGTAGAATGAATGATCGTTCTTAAAAGTTTTGCAAGACAAACTTTTTCGAAAAAGGCGAGGTTAAAAATTTTTAACGGAGGACGATATGCAATACCGAAAGAAGTATTTGGAGTATTGTGGTGTATTGAATAAATTGCCCGACATTTCAAAAATGAAAGTGCTGACATAACAGAAAATGCTAAAAAAAATGCTTTTGGCCACTTTGTAGTTATGGTGTTTAATATGTTTCTCCCCCAAGATCTAGGACAGGAGCCGCAAAAAGCCCAGGCCTAATGGGAATAATTACTAAATTTCATTTCATTAATTTTGTGACTGCTTTCATTTCAGCTGGGAAAAACGTTATTTGGCACACAGATGACACACAGGCATTGTTGTCCCAATTCAAACCGTTTATATTTCGAACATCTGAAAAATCATTGCCTGGTAAATAAACTTCCAACTATTTTTTTAGTAAAATCAGTTATTATCTCGGGGAACCATTGGACTTACATGTTTTTTTATAAGCAACTCCGTTTTTCATTTTAGCCTCAGTTGCTAAGGGTAAAATTTTGATTTCACCCTCAAGTTTTTAAGAGGTTGCAGTGCAATATCCAAATTTTAAAAGATTCGGCTTTAATTTTCAGCCTGGTCAGTTGCTTAAGTTTTGACCCAAATGCAGCCTCAGTCCATAACAACTCGTTGCTTATAAAAAAATGTGTATCATCTCAAATTTATTTACTTGCTAGTCTGTCGCATTTTAACATTCTCTATTCCACCTAAAGTTATATATTTCTCACAATTGAGGAGAATTGGAGATAGTCAAAATATTAAAACAACTTTGAAGTTTGTGTGTTTGTTTGTGGTTCTTCATCGTTTCGCGATTTTTGTCAAATTTAACTGCCCTCACAAAGTTTTCTTTATTTTCTTCTCTTTAGCTAAATCGGCTATTCTGAACTTCATTCAAGAAAGGAAACTGCCGTTACCTTTCGACAAAGTTAGAACGAAAATTATCAATGAGAGAACGAAAGTTGATAATATGCAAAGCCGAAGACTTGAAATGCTTCAAATTAAATAATTCTTTGTTTTTTTAGTAGGATATTTTTTCTGTTTTTCGCAGTTAAAAGCACTGAAAGAAAAAAGAATGTTTGCAAACATTTCATGCAAAGAGAGTTTTATTGCCCTGGCTGTTGGTTGAAGAGCGTGTAGACACATTTCTACTCTACTTCAAAACAACATGTATTTATTAAACTTTAATATCCCAAGTAAAAATTTCATATGTCTACAAGCTCTTCTTGACAACCTGCACCACGAGAAGGTAGCCAATAGGACTAAGCAGGTCACACCTAAAATAAAGGACAGATTTATGTTGCAATTAAAATTTTAAGTAAAAAAGAGTTACCTCATTTGGGTGATGTAATCGTTTACTTGATGTTGAATAACTTACAGTAACTGAGGTGTGGATGGCTGGTATAGGTTGATTGTTGTAAGTTGTAATGGTAGGGTGATTGGGCTGTGATGATCGGTAGGGTACGGATGAGACTGAATGTCGAATTTCTTTGCAATCGTAACAAACATAATGCTGTAATGTTAAAGCACCTTGTTTAGGTTGCATTTGGTCCGATAAAGTTAATAAGCAGCATAATGTTTTAATGGTAATGCACCTTGTTCAGGTTTAGAATTTGGATCTGTATGTTAATACACAATTTTTTTCTATAAGCAACTCATTTTTTAAGCAACTGAACTGGATTTGCAATTTTTTAAGCAATTTTAGTTCTGTACAAATATAAGCACAAGCAAGAATAATGTTTTTGCACACTTCAGTTTATTTTTACCAAAAATATGACTTCATTTCTTTTCCCCTGTTTATTATATATATATATATATATATTTATGTTTAACAAAATTAGACGTAAATATTGGCTAAAAAATAACTTGAGATCTGACCAAAATCCCAGTTGCTTATAAAAAGAAATTGCGCAATCAACTCAATGCTGTAATGCACCTTTATTTAGGTTGCATGTGCACCTTCAGGCTGCAATTGGCTTACAACGCCATTAATAATCAGCACAAAGCTGTAATGTTAATGCACCTTCTTTAGGTTGCAATTGGCTTACAATGCCAGTAATAATCAGCACAAAGCTGTAATGTTAAATGCACCTCGTTTAGGTTGCAATTGGCCTACAACGCCAGGAATAATCAGCATAAAGCTGTAATATTAATGTACCTTGTTTAAGTAATTGTGATATAATGGGTACAGACAATATGTTGAATCTGGTAAGTAGAAAGGGTATGGTAATTGTGGTACAATGATCGGTATGGTAAAACGATATGTTGATTGGGATAAGTCGAAACAGTATGGTAATTGTGGTATAATGGGTACGGGCGATATGTTGAATCTGGTAAATCGAAAGGGTATGGTAATTGTGTTATGATGATCGGTAAGGTACAGACGATACGTTGATTGCGATAAGTGAAAACGGTATGGTAATTGTGGTATGATGGGTACTGACGATTTATGTTGAATCTTTTAGGTCGAAATGGTAATTGTGGTATGATGATCGGTAGGGTAAGGCAATATGTTGATTGCAAAAAGTCGAAATGGTATGGTAATTGTGTTATGATGACCGGTAAGGTAAAGACGAGATGTTGATTGCGATAAGTCAAAACGGCATGGTAATCGTGGTATGACGGGGACATTGCGATAAGGCCGTACAGTATGGTAAGGTTTTGAATTTAAACCTTTATGTTAATACACATTCTTTTTATAAGCAACTGAACTGAATTTAAAAAAAAATTAAGCAACTTTAGTTTTGTACAAATAAAAGCATAAGCAAAAAAAAATTAAGCAACTTTAGTTTTGTACAAATAAAAGCATAAGCAAAAATTTTTTTTTTGTTGAGAAAATAGAAAAAAGACACACTTTTTGAACAAAAGAAGAAAAGAAAACTAAAAAACTTCTCATTTTTTTTTCAAGAATTTTTTTTTTAACAACAATATGACTTCTTTTCGTTTCCCCCGTTTAGATATATATTACAAAAATTAGTTAAATAAAATTAAACAACCATTAAGAACCTTCAGACCTGGATATTGGGTAAAAAATAACTTAAGATCTGACTACAATCCTAAGTTGCTTATAAAAAAAATTGTGCAATCAGCTCAATGCTGTAATGCACACCTTGTTTAGGTTGCATGTGCACCTTGTTCAGGTTGCAATTGGCTTACAACGCCATTAATAATCAGCACAAAGCTGTAATGTTAATGCACCTTGTTCAGGTTGCAATTGGCTTACAACGCCATTAATAATCAGCACAAAGCTGTAATGTTAATGCACCTCGTTTAGGTTGCAATTGGCTTACAACGCCATTAATAATCAGCACAAAGCTGTAATGTTAATGCACCTCGTTTAAGTTGCAATTGGCTTACAACGGCATTAATAATCAGCACAGAGCTGCAATGTTAATGCACCTTGTTCAGGTTGCAATTGGCTTACAACGCCATTAATAATCAGCACAAAGCTGTAATATAAATGCACCTTGTTCAGGTTGCATTCGGTCATGCGGCATGGTAATTGTGGTATGATAATCGGTAGGGTACAGACGATATGTTGATTGCGATAAGTCAAAATGGTACGGTAATTTTGGTATGAACGATCGATGTGATACGGATAAAATAGATATGCAACTGGATATTAAATGCATCGGTGGTTAATGTAACAATCACAGACCTTTGTTAGGCTGTGTTATGACCCTCCACCTCCACCTCCAGCAACGCCATTAATAATAAGCATAAAGCTGTAATGTTCACCTTGTTCAGGTTGCAATTGGCCTAAACGCCATTAATAATCAGCACAAAGGTGTAATGTTAATGCACCTTGTTCAGGTTGAATTCAGTCATGCGGTATGGTAATTGTGGTATGATCGGTAGGGTACAGACGATTATGTTGACTGCGATAAGTCAAAACGGTATGGTATTGTGGTATGATGATCGATGTGATACGGATGAAATAGATATGCAACTGGATATCAAATGTATCCATGGTTAATGTAACAATCACAGACCTTTGTTAGGCTGTGTTATGACCCTCCACCTCCACCTCCAGCAACGCCATTAATAACCAGCATGAAGCTGTAATGTTCACCTTGTTAAGGTTGCAATTGGCCTAAAGGCCATTAATAATCAGCACACTGCTGTAATGTTAATGCACCTTGTTCAGGCTTCATTCTGTCATGTGCTTCCTCCTTCGCAACTCCTTGTTGGTTGTGATAAGTCGAAATGGTATGGTAATTGTGGTATGATGATCGGTAGGGTAGAGACGATATGTTAATTGTGATAAGTCGAAACGATATGGAAATTATGGTATGATGATCGGTAGGGTACATACAATATGTTAATTGCGATAAGCCAAAAATGGTATAGTAATTGTGGTATGATCAGTAGGGTACAGACGATATGTTAATTGCGATAAGTCGGAACGGTATGGTAATTGTGGTACGATGATCGGTAGGGTACAGATGATATATGTTGATTGCGATAAGTCGAAACGGTATGATAATTGTGGTATGATGTTCGGTAGGGTACAGAGGATATGTTGATTGCTATAAGTCAAAACGGTACGGTAATTGGGGAATGATGATCGATGGGGTAAGGATAAAATAGATATGCGACTGGATATCAAGTGTAGATATGGTAATTGTAACAGGTCAAGATTGTGATTGTCTGCAAAATAGATGAATTTAGGTAGTAATTAAAATTAGGAGTGAGATATGCATATTATACATGTGCAATTTAGAGATGGTGAAGGACAAACTGCATCTTCAATACCATCATCACAAAACTCGTCAAGTTCTTTCAACAAGTTAATATACTTTTCCATAGTGATATTGAATTTTTTGACGGTTTCATTCGATAATGCCTTCAGGCGTTTCTCTTCCTCTTGTCTGGCTTTCATACGGGGATGTGTATTAATGTACAAGAGTCGTTCTTGAGTAATTGGTTCGACAAGTGCCCAATTTCTTTCTTTTTCGCATCTGGAGAATGCAGTGTAAGCTGTACCAAGGTTATTTTTTCCATCTGAATTGATTGTTGTAACTTGATACGCATGTGGGTGGCAGTTTTACCATCTCCAATCGACATACCCTGACTTTTGGCAATTGTTATCGCATATCCTGGCATCAATGGCAGGCCATTTCTGCTACAACAATTAGACTCACATCGACCTTCAACAGCAGTAATTGGTATCCATGTTGGATGTTCTGGAATCCATAGTGGGCCTTTATAATTTGGGAAATTGACAACAACAGCTATTGGAAATTCAGGTGGTGACGTATTTGGTGAATAAAGGATTGCAATTACTTTTCCCATGGCACCATTATTAAGACCGAGGCCTGTAAGACCTTTTTGGTTTTTGGTGAGTATTACAGTTGCACCAACTGCCATTAAAGATCTCGGAGGTATTTGACCCATTTGCTTATCGGTCAAAGAGTGATGTTTACCACGGCCTCTTGATGGAATAACAGCAACTGGTACACCAAGGCTGGCTAATTTATTGTGGTTTTCTTCATTAACTTCATTCCATGTTTCCATTAATGTAAGGACGCGACCATGAAGAAAGTTACATTTTTCAGTATGGGGCAAAGCATTTTCGTAACGACTATTTATATCCTGCCAATCTTGTTGAGTGATCGAACCATTACGTATTCTAAGAAGTCGTTGTAAAAGATCCAACTGATCTGGCCTTGGCGCATGGTCTCTGTAAGAACGATAACATCTTGAAACGAGCGATAGATTGCATAACCAGCAAAGTTGATTGTGGAATCATCGTGTTTTGGTGGCTGATGTAGATCGAAAGCACGAATTGGTCCAAGTTGACCAAGGTCCCCAAAGAAATTGACAGTTGGTACACCTCCATAATAATTGTCAAAGTCTCCTGTTGCCTCACATAATCTTTGGCTGCACCAGGCCACAAGAAGCTTTGATTGCATGCTACGTTCATCAATATTAAGTTGAAATAATTTCAGTTCATTGTTTTCATGCATGCCTGTATACTTTCTGAGCTTTCTTAGAGATACATCACCCAACGGATAGTCAGAAAGCTGGACAGAATTTAAACTCTTATCTTTTTTCAGTTTGTGTGGTGGTGGAGTCATTGAATGTATAGTCCGACCATTAGGTATGAGGACTGATGCTGCACCAGTTGGGGCCAAGTTCATAACAGCAGAATTTCGCTTAAAAATACGGCGAACAATTCTAGTGAGTGCGGTAATGATGAATGTTTTCCCAACACCAGCTGTTCCTTGTATTAATAAACGTAATGGCTGGGTACCTGTTGGCAAAGTTCCTTTTGCTACTTGTAATAAATGCTGAAGATTTATACCAATGACTGTTCTTTGTAGTTCATTAGCATTTAAGATGTTATTTGGGGTAAGGTACAATCTTCAGCATGCTGCAATTCATTTCTTTCCGCTTCTTCAGATATAGATTGTAACCATGTGTCAGCATTAATGGGCCATTGACTACCAAAACTTTGAATTGCATAATTATTCCAATCAAACATAGGCCCTCCATTGGGAAGAACCTGTTGTACATTCGGCTCACTGATATCAGCAACATGGTGCTTAGCAATATCTCTCATTATTGATCTGCCTATGTTTATTTCTGCAATGGCGGAATTTTGGGAACATTGAGAACTTGCATCTGTGTATTGTGATGATTGATCTGAAGACTGAGTATCGGTTTGAATATTGATTACATTAGTGTGACTTCGTGTTCTCTTGCTCTTTTTATCAAAAGATTGTTTAGCCTCTTTCAATGAATCAATTAATATTGATGGACATTCTTCAGTTTGAACAAGGGAAGCCAAAGCAGCAGCAAATGACTCATGTTGTCCCTTCAATTCTTCGGTATTATGCCACGTTCCAACAGAAAATATAATGAGCATAGCTTTTGCATAGTCCTCAGTAACAGGCCAAACAGGTTTTGTAGATATTCCTGTAAAAACTGGCACGTGATCTACTTTGCAGGTACAATTACATTTCTTGCTCCAGTTCCATAATGATATTTCTGGCTCAGTTTCTCTACGCTTATCGCTCAAGTATTTATCCAATGTGCTACTCTTTGTAACGGTTCCATCTTCACCAGACGTATCCAAGGCTCGGAAGCCACTGATACCAATGTATCGAAAATTCCTGGTACATCTAGTCAAACGGCCACCACTATTATGAAATCTGCCGCAGCACCTGGTACGTCTACTAGACCAGCAATTTTTTGAAGCAGTCGTTGAGCCAAATTTTTAACAGTGCTTCCGTCAGCAGTGTTTTCAAATGAGATGCCGATAAACATGTACCAAATCTTCGGTTGAAGCAGCCCCTTTGCAAGCATAACCGGCAATGTATTTTTGTAGAGCGAGAAGGTCCTGATCGATAATGGGTTGACTGTCACAATTTGCTAGCCAACTAAGTAGGCGTGTTTTTACATGCATCATCAAGCGAGGATGATCGCGTGGTCCCTCATATCTAGGATGTTCCCCTTCTGTTATGGCAGCATTAAAAGGATGAATCTCTTTACCACTTGTTTTTTTGGTTTGTGGATCAAGATCGCCAAAATGAAAGCGACAGTACTTCTGTGGAGCAGTATCTTTTTTTATTCTTACGGCGATAACGCAAACAATTAGAATTACAATTATGGAGGCCAATTCTGTTCACAAGATGGGTATGTTGCTCCTTTATACCACCCTCATGACTAGCAACATTTGAAAGTTCTTGTGCCAATGGGTTATGATCTGGAGGAGCTTGAGTCCCTTCCGGTCTTGCCCATTGATCTTTGTTAGGAACCCAATCTCTAATTCCAGAAGTATTTATAATTTCATTTCCACCGGCAGGATGCAGTGAAGTGAACATGGGTGAAAAAATGTCATCACTGTCTTCGTTTGTTGTTTGCAACCAATTTTGAAGTTCCTGCGCTGCAGTTTTGCATGCTTGTGAGTCTGCAACGTTATCAGAGAACCCATCCATGATAGTTTTTACTTTTTGGGCATGTTTAGATGACGATATTATCGCATGTCCCATGTATCTCACCTCGACTTTTAGCAAATTCATATCGCAACCAATAGTCATCATATTGAAATACTTCCTTGCTGACTGTGGCAAAGTAATTTATAGTCCTTGCATCAAAATACTGCGTGACGATATGAAGATTTTGTAAAATCATTTCCCGTTTGAATTTATTGTCGCTCTCCATTTGCTGCCGTACATCATCTTCGTTTAAATTGTTTATTAGCGCATGATACCTTATAAGTAGTTCATGCAATGGTTTCCAATGAAATTCTGCACAACTGTTGGTATCAAAATATGCTGGTAAATCGCCAAATTCATTTCGTCTAAAAAACAACATGGCATCCAATTTTTTTTTTGGTCTCTCCAGTATGGATCGGTATTTACCAGGTTTTTTCCAATACTAATAATTTTTCGTGGAACTGAATCATCATCATTTTGTAAATTATCTCTCAGTTCAGCGATTGTGAGGTGAGCATCATTTAATTGTTGCGAAACCAGAAAGCTACCCTGCTGCAATGCTTGCATTCGCAAACGCATATTTAATAAGAAAAATTTCAAGTACGGATGACGTGCTACACGATTATCAGAACAATAATATATATGTTCGATGTATTCCTCAAAGTTAATTTTATTCAACCTTGGAACAGTTAAGTCACAATTTCCATTAATAAAAACAGTTGGGTATGCCATAGTAAAAAAACCAGGAGTTTTTAATTCCCGAATAGGCCGTTCTCGTGTATATTCTAAATTTGCATTTGCAACAGTGCCATGTTGAAGAGCTTGATTAACTGCATCTTCAGAACCCAAAAGCTTCTCCAGTAGTATTCGTAACTCTTTGTCAGCATCTTTAGGTTCAACTGGGCAAACTAAACCAGAACGGGTTATACTCTCGTCATCGTCAGGTAAGTTTTGTTGAAATTGATTTTCAGCAGGACCCTTATCTCCTTCTGGTATGATATTTGGCAATTCCACAACTGGCAAATCAGGTAATTCAGAACGCATCTCTGGTAAATTTTGAATGCGGTCATATTTTATTGAGACATCCTTATAGTATTCATTCGGCAGGAACTGGAAGTAGCGTCCTTTTAGAGGTTTGTCAATGTGATCAGAGCCATTGTATTGATGTTTATTTTTAGTATCTGGACCTTCAACACCCCCTTCTGGGTATCCAAAACACAGTCCCCGTAATGCGTTTTCAACTTTACCCCCTTTGCACAGTATACTGTTGAACTGAATTTTGACTTCCTTTCTTTTTAATAACCACTATTCCAACTTCTGACGGTAATGATGGCAGTTCGGTAGCAATTTGCATTCTTTGAGGAAAACTGATGCAATGACCTTTTGATGCAAGCATGCCATACCGCAGGAGGTGTATATTCATAATGACAGTAATACGACGAATTAATGCTACTTCTAGTATGGTCAAATTTTGGAGATATGGTGGTACTGGTAAAAAATGCATATCATTATGACGAATGTTATCGTGTAACGGACCCAAGTCGTCATCATCAGCTGACAGTATACCTGAAAATCTAGCAGGTGTCTTAACATTCTTTTTAAAACGACTAAGACTCTCCCTGTGACACCTATCACACCTACCATCGCTGAATATTTTCCAAGGCTTAACAGTAATTGGTTTTGTTTCATTTTTTGCAGTAGGTCTTATTGGAGGTGTTGCATGAAATACTGGGCGAGTTTCAAGACAAGTTTTACAGGTTGATAAACTATGTAATTTCTCACCTTCCTCAAACTGTATTACAGCAGCCACTACATCGGGATTTTGATGAATGGTGGCAGTTTCACTTTCCAAAATGTTGTCTTGATAACTGGACTGGTTGCCTGTGACAACTGTCGAGATTGACTGTAGGGTTGATAAATTTGTTGGTATGGACTGTTGTATGGTTGGTAAATCTTTTGGTATTGGCTGTTGTGTGGTCGGCAAATTTTTTGGTATTGTCTGCGTAGTTGTTAAATTTGTTGCCGTTGACTGAGTTGTTGACATGGAGTGTGTAGTTTGTAAATTGTGTGTAGTAATTGGCAGTGTAACAGGCTGCTTTTTTAAACTTGAATTTTTCTGTTTACCCACAGGTGTTTTACAAACGGCTTTTTTGCATCTGTAAGTTATTCCGCTCGCGCCTTCTTTTGGTCTTGATAGTTGTCTCATTGACTTCAGGTTCTTCATATTTAACATTTAACTGAAGACACTTTTGCTTTAGAGCAAGTTCTTTATTAAAAAAAAATTTATTTTTAGGTCTGTTTTGTATGACAACAGAAATACGAGACTTCATTACTTTTTTCACTAGAAGATCTTGCTTTTCCATCAAAGTAATCACTTTATTTTTATTACATTTTTTATTTGTTGTATCTTTAGGTTGAATTACATTATTTGATGACAAACAGGGAATTTTTTTAGGTGGACTGAGTGGTGTGGATGATGCAACAGAAGGAAGGCTCAAATTGTCATCAAAGACCAATGATTGGTAGTGATTTCTATTTACTCTCCCAAGCAAAATAAAAGCACCTGCAGTGGTACCATCAGACAATAGATGTGCCAATTGCTGTTCCCCGGCAATATCATGTGTTTCATCATGAGTAGGACTAATAAGGGTATATGGGTGCATTGCCAGTACTGGTATCAGATGTTATCAAAATGTTGACACCCAGCATTATTGCAGCAGCTCGTATGAAAATTTCGTCAACATAAACAGTAGGTTTTGACTGAATTTGTAAGTCGCGTTCCCACTCTTCAGGGCTTTTACTAAAAAGGTCCTACTATTTTGAAAAATTTCTATGTTGCTATTTCACGGACAAATTTGACCACAGCTGCTCGTAGTTCAACATGGTTCTGGAAATTAAGTTCAGAGGGGACAATTTGTCTGATCTCAGGCCGATCAAGTTGCTGTACTACTGCTCTATAAAAACAGTTGCCATCTCCTATCGTCACTTCACGATATGTTATATTTGACAGACCAATACTTCTAGCATAAGCAATTATATGGTCTGCAGAATTTGACTTATTTAAAAGATGGGCAGCATAAGACTCTTGTAGTGCTATTTGGAAGTCAATATCATTGTTATTGAAGGGTCCAGGATTGCTTTCAATATCCCTGATAACAATAACAGTAAACTTCAAACATGCAAGATTGATGTTACAGCTTAGACAACACATAAAAATAATAAACTAAAAAGTTTCAAAAAATAAATGAAGTGGTTGCTATTATCCAGATTGTCAAAAAAACATTCCTGTATGGCTGTGGAAATTTGTTTTATTCTTAATATCATTACTGGAATGAATAGGCAGCTACATTATAAAACGAACCGATGGTGGCACGATATGCCTGGACTGATATCATGATTATTTTTTTTTACTATGTGTTTTTACTATCAGTATTACAGATGCACCTAGCAGCAGTTATTGCACCTAAATGAGATATGAACAGTAAATAATAATCTAGTAAAAGATGCACCAAGCTGCACTTTGCACCTAAATGTTTGTTTGTTTGCTAGTAGAAGACACAGAAAAAATTATCAAATAATACTTATCCAATAATCTGTGAAGTATCAAAAAATCCCAGCAAACAAAACCAACACGCTCCGGTAAAATACCAGAGGGTTTAAAAAAAAAAGTGGCGCCGAAAAAGTATATTTCGGTCGCTAAACCACGTGATCTATTTTGTCCAATCAAAGCGAATAATGTTTTGTGTTTCAAAAACTTCACGTGATCCATTTTATCCAATTAAATCGAAAAATTTTTGTTTTGGAAAAATTTTGCACTTCCGTATTAGTTCCGGACGGCAGTTTGTTTCACCATAGTTTTTATGACAAAACCAAATAAATACTAGGGAGAAGGTTTAAAAAAACATAAAGGTTGCATTTATAATTTTATTTATAATAAAATTCAAGCTCTTCTGCTAAAAAGAATATAAGTTTTTTTAAAGGCTAAAATACACGGTAAGTTTAAACGGACCGTTTAGTTGTAAAAAAAACTTATAAGTTCAGTTGCAAATATTTCAAATTCAATAGCTCAAACAAAGGTCTCAAATTTATATCGGGTCAATATATACAGTGAATAATGTTAGCAGAATTATGTGCCAATACAAATATTTAAACAATTGGTCATAACGCCAAAAAAACTTATCATTTTTTTCATAAATCTGAGATTAAAAGTTAACTTGGTTCCCAATGACAACAACATTAAAAAGTCAAGATATAGAAATAATCAGAGAAGTCCACGAAAAAGGCAATACTTTTACCTGATTGTTGTAGGTGCAAGATAATTATGTTTTTCCTAGCCCTGTCCAGGATTTGAACCTGGATCTCTCATTTGCATGAGTGTCATAGCCATTAGACCAACAGGGCATGAATATATATATATATATATATGAAAAACTTTACATGTGTATCTTATATATGCTCACATAGCCTTTTTACTAACTAGGCAGGGGACCTGGCGTTGATTATGTCTGGTTTAGTCACAAGTAACTATAACACCTGGCGCGATTTATACGTTTTGTAAACTGTGCCACACATTCATGTGGAGCGCTTTAGTACATGCAGTATATGATAAATTATGTGAAGCACACATAACAGTAAGATGTCTCAGGTGTAATATATTTTTTAAATAATAACTTTTTTGCAAAAATACAGTTTATATGTTGTGCCCATCTTAGCGAATTTTTTCAAAATGTTTCTGGCAAAACTTAAAAAGTGAATTTCAATCCAGGGTGAGTGCTTAGTACAGGTAATGTTGCACATCCATATAGGTTTAATACCATTTCAAACAAAAGATTAGCTTAAACTTCTGTTAAATAGAAACACAGGTAACAGCTTGTTTGTTAACACAGGGCTGAGTGATTTGTACAGGTATACTGTTTCGCACATACGTTTCGGCACAATACCCATTTCTAAAAAACTATCCTAACTTCAGTTCAAACAAACAGACAGTTAACAACCTGTTTCTTATCCTACGCAGCTAAAACAATTTTATATACTTTGTGGAAAATTTTGTAACATTTAAAAATAAAAAATACAGTTTATAACCTGTTTTTACCTTCTCTAAGCAAAAAACCCCCGCAATATATAATGGAAAAAGTTTCTGTTAAAGATTAAAAATTAAACACGGCACTATGATTGAGTGTATAGACCTTTTTGAATGTTTACATTTTCCGCGGTAAGCCTTTCGGCTTCAACAATTGCGTGGCAGGCAAAAAGATGCGGGCGCTAGGGTGAAGTGAGGTACTTTTTAGTCTGTTTCTTCGCATGGAGGTATCATTACGACTTTATATGAATATATGTCAATCAGAAGTTATCCATCTACACTCGATAATAGTTTAAAGCCTCAAAAATGTCTCCGTAGAAAGAAATGGGCTGAAAAAGACCTTTCTTCAGCAAGCTTCCGCATCTTTCTGCCTGCCACGCAGTTGTTAGAGCCAGAAGGGCTTACCGCGGAAAATGTAAACATTCAAAAAGGTCTATTATCTCACTCACTGTGTAGTATATGTAGAGCTATAGCTAGCTATAGCCAGAAAATCTATTTCTTTGTAGCTAGCTAGTTTTATACTAGCCATTATGATATTGTTTGATCTTTTTATGCTATAGCTAGCTAGCTCTTCAATTCAAGTAGCTCTAGCTAGCTATTTAAGTTCTATTATTATTCCAGCTCAGTCAGTAGTTTTATGCTAGCTAGCCTTAGGTGTGAGTGAGAAATAAGAAAGGGTTCATTACATACCCTTTCTTTCTTCGCTTTCTTGAACATAACAAGCCCTTCCGTCAGTTGCGATATGGCTTAGATGAGTTTGAGGCGCTATGTGTCCGAGAAAAAGGTCATGTGATGTTAGTAAAAGTGATTTATGTATCACGTGGCTAAAAAGTGTAGGCAGATTTAACCTAAACTGGAAACGGCACCATTTACGCTTGGTACCATATTTAAAAAACAACAAAAACTCCATCGCCGTGCTAAAAACATGTTGTCTCGCTCACTAGAAAAATGTACTTAAGAATGACCATATGAAATCGCTGGGAGACTGGGCCCCAAAACGACGGATTTTTGATATTTTTGATGTATAGGGGGACGGGGCGCGGAAATCGTATAGAAATCCTATATACTCTCCACCGTGCTTACTTTTTCTTTTATATTTGGCTTATTTAATGAGGAAATGGGCTCCGCTACGCTCCGGGCGCTGACGCGCCCTCCGCTACTCTCCGCAAAAACACATAAATTGGTAAGTTAACATGACAATCTTACAAAATCGTACGTGACATAAGTCCCAACTTCAATAAAAAGCAGTAAAAATTGACAATCTTTGCCATATTTTGTGCCAATTTTGGCAACTTGTCATTCATTTTGTACAATTTATTGCTATTCGTTACTTTTTGCACTTATGCCTTGAACAAAACCCATTCTGCATTATCTAAGCTACACTTTTTACTACATTTTTACAACTGGTGTGCAATATTCAGCCAGCGGCAGAAGCATTTCAATGCACTACCTTTAAAAATCCCTGAACTTTGCCGCCATTGTGTGGTCCGTCATTTTTAAGACCTAGCTAATGACAATCTCGTCCCCGGGGCCGGTTTACTTTTTTGACAATCTTGGGCGAAGCCCTGGGGAAGAGGTTGATCACGTAAACAAGCAAACTGCAACTTTGCAGAAGCCATCATAAAATGAAGTCTTTTGCCTCCTCCTCTCTTCTCCTAGCTAGCTTTCTCTTTCAATATGGTTAGCAATAATATTATAAGTTTTAATTTCTAATGCTTAGCTAGCCAGATATGTTTTGCAATTTGTATGCTTCCTTTTGTGTTTGTTTGCTTCCTAATGTGTTTTGGTAGCTAGCTACACATAAAAAGTGATTGTGTCCTGTGTGTGATATCCTGTACAAATTTATAGAACTTTTTGAATGTTTACGAGCTTGCTGAGGAAAGGTCTTTTTCAGTCCATTTCTTTCTACTATGGAAACATTGTGTTGAGGCTTTAAACTAATCGAGTGTAGATGGATACCTTCTGATTGACATATATTCATATAAAGTCGTACGATACCTTCATGTGAAGAAACAGACTACCTTATGTGTATTAATTAATGCGGGATAAGTTCGTGCCGGATTAAATTTTGCGGGATTAATTTTTGCAAATTTGGCCCGTTTCGCAAAGTTAAGTCCTGCAAAAAAGATTTTTGGAATTCGTCTATTCGCAAAAATATATATATCCCGCAAAAAATATCTGTGAACTGGCATTCACAAAAATAAGTATTGCAAAATGGCATTTTTTTATACATTAATTAACTTTAATAACATTTTTGAAATTCTAGATGATTTGTGAGATTTAGAATTATTAAAATACAGTGCAAAAAACAAATGTTACCCTTTGATCTTTGTTTAGCATAATCTTGAAACCTCTGATTCGCAAAAAAATATTGTATATATTTCTTTTACATGTTATAAACATTTGCAAAATTAAATCCCGCAATTTCCTTGCTGAGAGCCCAATTCGCAAAAATAAATCCCGTAACTTATTTTTTTTTTGACGTTCTTTTATTTTGCATTTTACGTTAATTCCAGCTCTTTTTTAATTTTTCCTGTAAATTTAATACAAATTTACTTTAGACAAGGATATAAGCAAAAATAGGTTATATATATACTATAAATTCACAATCTTAACTCTGCAATTTCAATAAAAATGTTATAGACTATACAAGAGAAAGAAGTGTGTTCCAGCAGCTGCCGATTATCGTGCAGACACAGGTGCAAGTCCTGTCACTTCTATTTTTTTATTGACATTTACATACACATTTTTCTTTATAAGAACCAGTAAAATCTGACTTGAGACTGGTTGTTCTTATTTTTTGCAAGTCCTGTCACTGATGTTCTTATTTTGTTCTTATTCGTAAGAAAATGACTTCAGAATTTAGCCTCATTTTGTTCTTATATATTTTTCTGGAAATTGTGCTTATATGAGAAAATTGGTTGTTTCGGGTGAGCCAACACGCGGGTGGGATGTTTCAGCAGCTTCACGCACATTATTTTTCTGTGACAATTGCTATATATAAATACATTGCGTTGCGTCTAGAAGTATATGCACATGCGCCACGCATATGTACAACTATAATAATTTATCAGCAAATCTAGCTTTAATTTCCAGAAACCTGCCAACTCCGGTTGCGTCAAAGCCATAAAATTATTTCGTGGATATTCAATGCTTGAAATGAGAAGTTCTGACTCTGAAATATATATACAGTGGTTTTAACAATCGAACTTCCTGTGATTGATGTTGACTAAACTTTATGGGTAATTATCACATACTCAATACGTATAACATTGTCCTGCATACACATGAGTCAAGTTTACAGGACCTTTTCAAGGACAATTCTTAAAAGTAGTGTATATAAATTGCAAAATTAAGAACAAACAATATGATTATCCTATTTTCGTAAAAAACACCCAGGATAATGTGGAAATATCTTTCAAAAAAGAAATTTGCACAGAATCAATTGTTGTGATTTTTCAAAACTTGTATTTTCACCTGAATTTTAGATCACAAGAGTGTGTCATTATAAAAAAAGGAAAAAATACTCAAAATTTTAGGACCAAAATAATTTCAACCTAAAGAGGTAATATATTTTACTAAATTTGTAAACAGTCTTGGTCGTCTAATGTAAGACACCTACATTGAAGGAAATCCAGGCTCACATCCTGGTCAAGACAATTTGATGTTACAGTTATCCACTTTTTTGGAACAAATGAGAATTATAGGAAACCTTACTGTGAATGCTAAACGAATAGATAACAGATGCTGACTGTGCTTAGCCTTCATTTACGACTAATTTTATTTTACAATATATATAAACAAATTGAAAAACATGCGTTAAGGTGTATCAAGAATTTTTTTTATCCCATAAAAAAATTGCAGTGTAAAGAATCCCATTCAAGGACAAATTTTCATAACCAAACCTTTAACAGCCTAGCTTTCACAATTTTGTTAGTACTGTTTTTAGACTTAGAAATTTTATTGCTCAAGAGTTTATACTAACACACACTAAATTTATTATTTGTACAGTACATACAATATTTTTCAAAATATATATACATCTGCTTAGTTATAAAGATAATGACAAACAAATTATATAGTTCTATTACTGTAAAAGAAAAAAAAACCCAGGAAAATAGCAATATATAATATAGTTGGCAAGCTGAAGATAACAGAATAATTGCCTTGACCAGGACTTGAACCTGGATTTCCTACAAAGGTGTCTTACGTTAGACGATCAAGGCTTTTTTACATATATTAAGAACGTAATGTTGCAATTTCGCAACTAAATGTACTACAAATCTGTTAAAATAATTTACCAATCTTTTATTGCAATGGTAAACATCCAAAATATTTTCTTCTCTAAATTTCTAAGAAAAGTTTCATCTCACAAAAACACTTTTATCACGTTGACATACTATATAAACAATACCAAATTTAAACAGTTCACACAGAAATTGCCAAATGTGTAGATACCTTCATATTGACATATATAGTGATGTAATTACATAGAATACATGCTAGAATTATAATTTAAATATGTAACACAGATACTCAAGTATGGAATAATAAGGAACAAGAATTTTTGAGCATCATATAAAAGCTGCAATGTAGATATGGTGAGTGGGTACACATCTGCATTGCAGTTTTATTTTTTTAAAGTATATTTAGCTATTTTTTCTTCTTTGAAAGAACAACAGTTTGTTATCATCATATAAAGGGCCGTCGACAAACAGTTTTGATCTCCGTTAACGGCAAATTGGCCGCTAGACTCGGACCACCCCTGCCCCTTAACGGCAACCCCATTTCCCCTACGTTAGTTTTCGCTTTATGGAACAATCTTTGTGTAGACTTATACGAACACGAGATCCATTTTTTTAACAACCAATTCTAGATTATGGCGGATTTTTACTGTGGAAACATTTTCTAATTTGTTGAATTTTTTCATTTTCCCAAAAGAAATAAAAAAGGTGAGAAAGTAAAATTCGTCTCCATTTTTATATTTTTAAGGGATGATGAGAAAGTAAAATTCGTCTCCATTTTTATATTTTTAACGGATGATGCATTACTCCTCCCCCCACACCCAATTTGCCGTTAACGGAGACGGAAATTGTTTGTTGACGGCCCCTAAATGCTGCAACGCATATATGCAGATACGCACTTTTAAAAAAGGAGAAATTTTGGAGCATCTCATCAAGACGGCAACATAGAAATGCAGATACAGTATATAAGTGGGTATGTCTGTGTTGCAGTTTAATTCCAATTAAAAAAAATTTTCGTACGTATTCTAAAGTTAGGTGCTAACTTTTGGTGATTAGGAAAGTACATAAATATATACTTGCAAAATTTCAAAGCACGATTGCTGATAATGATAAGAACACCTGTAAAATAAATTCTAGAAGGATCGTAGGCATTTTCAAGTTAAAAATAATAAGTTTATATTTGAAAATACAATTTTTATGCAAAGTTAACACTATGTAAGCAGTAATTTAAATTCTTAATCACTATGTTTACACAAAGTTTCTTAACTTGCCTGAGCCAATTATATAATATATATAGCTAGCTTTTTTACAGACCTTAAAAACAAATTATCTACTCTTCCAAATTCCCCACGTAGTAAGAAAAATTACACTGAGACTCCTGCGAACCAGGACGATAAAGCCATATGCCTCAAAACTTGCTTAGACTTTATGTAGCTAGCTAGCTCTAGAAGCTTCATCAATACATTAGGGTAGATATATATATAATTAGTAATCACTACTAGCGCTAAAAACTAACATCATAATTTAATTTAACCTTTCTCAAACCTTTGTTTGAAATTAGATTTCTGAAGAAATATCACGGCCATTATTCCTAGCCACGAAAAAATTGCAGACCAGATAGCGCGTTATAAATTTACTCGCCAAACATATGCCTTAACTTTGGCGAGTCAAAAAAACCTGGAGCCGTAGAATGCACCTTAACGTCGCCGAGTTGTCGTAATGAATCGATAGAGCTTGAAAAGAGCTTTCAAACGCACATAAACACGACCTATTTCCGATGATCCAGTCCAGAAATGCGACCTTTAAAGTTTGAACCATTTTCGATATAACGTCATAATAAATCGTAGATATCTGCCCGTACGTCTGTCTACGACCATACCACGATGAACACACCTGTTCTCGTCCAATCACGGAAGTTAAGCATCGTCGGGTCGGGATAGTACTTGCATGGGGAGCCGCCTGGGAACTCCCGGTGTCGTAGGCTATTGAGTTTTTCATGTTACATTTTTATATCACCACGACTGTGACGGATCTTTTTAAAAAAATAGGCGCTGAGTAAATCAAGTAAGGGACATGATTAGAATTTTTTCCCTCCAAAACGGCTACGATCTTGCTGCAATAAACGCGCGACGTCCCAAAAGAATGGATTAGGAGCGACAGACTAAGAAAATCGCGATGTAGTTACTTTGCTATTAACTTTTTCATATGAAAAATAAGTCTGAAAGTACCCTAGTTTGCCTACGTTGGAACTTTTTACCACACATTTTAAAGCTCATGGTTGTCGTAATGAATCGATAGAGCTTGAAAAGAGCTTTCAAACGCACATAAACACGACCTATTTCCGATGATCCAGTCCAGAAATGCGACCTTTAAAGTTTGAACCATTTTCGATATAACGTCATAATAAATCGTAGATATCTGCCCGTACGTCTGTCTACGACCATACCACGATGAACACACCTGTTCTCGTCCAATCACGGAAAGTTAAGCATCGTCGGGTCGGGATAGTACTTGCATGGGGAGCCGCCTGGGAACTCCCGGTGTCCGTAGGCTATTGAGTTTTTCATGTTACATTTTTATATCACCACGACTGTGACGGATCTTTTTAAAAAAAATAGGCGCTGAGTAAATCAAGTAAGGGACATGATTAGAATTTTTTCCCTCCAAAACGGCTACGATCTTGCCTGCAATAAACGCGCGACGTCCCAAAAGAATGGATTAGGAGCGACAGACTAAGAAAATCGCGATGTAGTTACTTTGCTAATTAACTTTTTCATATGAAAAATAAGTCTGAAAGTACCCTAGTTTGCCTACGTTGGAACTTTTTACCACACATTTTAAAGCTCATGGTTGTCGTAATGAATCGATAGAGCTTGAAAAGAGCTTTCAAACGCACATAAACACGACCTATTTCCGATGATCCAGTCCAGAAATGCGACCTTTAAAGTTTGAACCATTTTCGATATAACGTCATAATAAATCGTAGATATCTGCCCGTACGTCTGTCTACGACCATACCACGCTGAACACACCTGTTCTCGTCCAATCACGGAAGTTAAGCATCGTCGGGTCGGGATAGTACTTGCATGGGGAGCCGCCTGGGAACTCCCGGTGTCGTAGGCTATTGAGTTTTTCATGTTACATTTTTATATCACCACGACTGTGACGGATCTTTTTAAAAAAATAGGCGCTGAGTAAATCAAGTAAGGGACATGATTAGAATTTTTTCCCTCCAAAACGGCTACGATCTTGCTGCAATAAACGCGCGACGTCCCAAAAGAATGGATTAGGAGCGACAGACTAAGAAAATCGCGATGTAGTTACTTTGCTAATTAACTTTTTCATATGAAAAATAAGTCTGAAAGTACCCTAGTTTGCCTACGTTGGAACGTTTTACCACACATTTTAAAGCTCATGGTTGTCGTAATGAATCGATAGAGCTTGAAAAGAGCTTTCAAACGCACATAAACACGACCTATTTCCGATGATCCAGTCCAGAAATGCGACCTTTAAAGTTTGAACCATTTTCGATATAACGTCATAATAATCGTAGATATCTGCCCGTACGTCTGTCTACGACCATACCACGCTGAACACACCTGTTCTCGTCCAATCACGGAAGTTAAGCATCGTCGGGTCGGGATAGTACTTGCATGGGGAGCCGCCTGGGAACTCCCGGTGTCGTAGGCTATTGAGTTTTTCATGTTACATTTTTATATCACCACGACTGTGACGGATCTTTTTAAAAAAATAGGCGCTGAGTAAATCAAGTAAGGGACATGATTAGAATTTTTTCCCTCCAAAACGGCTACGATCTTGCTGCAATAAACGCGCGACGTCCCAAAAGAATGGATTAGGAGCGACAGACTAAGAAAATCGCGATGTAGTTACTTTGCTAATTAACTTTTTCATATGAAAAATAAGTCTGAAAGTACCCTAGTTTGCCTACGTTGGAACTTTTTACCACACATTTTAAAGCTCATGGTTGTCGTAATGAATCGATAGAGCTTGAAAAGAGCTTTCAAACGCACATAAACACGACCTATTTCCGATGATCCAGTCCAGAAATGCGACCTTTAAAGTTTGAACCATTTTCGATATAACGTCATAATAAATCGTAGATATCTGCCCGTACGTCTGTCTACGACCATACCACGATGAACACACCTGTTCTCGTCCAATCACGGAAGTTAAGCATCGTCGGGTCGGGATAGTACTTGCATGGGGAGCCGCCTGGGAACTCCCGGTGTCGTAGGCTATTGAGTTTTTCATGTTACATTTTTATATCACCACGACTGTGACGGATCTTTTTAAAAAAATAGGCGCTGAGTAAATCAAGTAAGGGACATGATTAGAATTTTTTCCCTCCAAAACGGCTACGATCTTGCTGCAATAAACGCGCGACGTCCCAAAGAATGGATTAGGAGCGACAGACTAAGAAAATCGCGATGTAGTTACTTTGCTAATTAACTTTTTCATATGAAAAATAAGTCTGAAAGTACCCTAGTTTGCCTACGTTGGAACTTTTTACCACACATTTTAAAGCTCATGGTTGTCGTAATGAATCGATAGAGCTTGAAAAGAGCTTTTCAAACGCACATAAACACGACCTATTTCCGATGATCCAGTCCAGAAATGCGACCTTTAAAGTTTGAACCATTTTCGATATAACGTCATAATAAATCGTAGATATCTGCCCGTACGTCTGTCTACGACTATACCACGCTGAACACACCTGTTCTCGTCCAATCACGGAAGTTAAGCATCGTCGGGTCGGGATAGTACTTGCATGGGGAGCCGCCTGGGAACTCCCGGTGTCGTAGGCTATTGAGTTTTTCATGTTACATTTTTATATCACCACGACTGTGACGGATCTTTTTAAAAAAATAGGCGCTGAGTAAATCAAGTAAGGGACATGATTAGAATTTTTTCCCTCCAAAACGGCTACGATCTTGCTGCAATAAACGCGCGACGTCCCAAAAGAATGGATTAGGAGCGACAGACTAAGAAAATCGCGATGTAGTTACTTTGCTAATTAACTTTTTCATATGAAAAATAAGTCTGAAAGTACCCTAGTTTGCCTACGTTGGAACTTTTTACCACACATTTTAAAGCTCATGGTTGTCGTAATGAATCGATAGAGCTTGAAAAGAGCTTTCAAACGCACATAAACACGACCTATTTCCGATGATCCAGTCCAGAAATGCGACCTTTAAAGTTTGAACCATTTTCGATATAACGTCATAATAAATCGTAGATATCTGCCCGTACGTCTGTCTACGACCATACCACGATGAACACACCTGTTCTCGTCCAATCACGGAAGTTAAGCATCGTCGGGTCGGGATAGTACTTGGCATGGGGAGCCGCCTGGGAACTCCCGGTGTCGTAGGCTATTGAGTTTTTCATGTTACATTTTTATATCACCACGACTGTGACGGATCTTTTTAAAAAAATAGGCGCTGAGTAAATCAAGTAAGGGACATGATTAGAATTTTTTCCCTCCAAAACGGCTACGATCTTGCTGCAATAAACGCGCGACGTCCCAAAAGAATGGATTAGGAGCGACAGACTAAGAAAATCGCGATGTAGTTACTTTGCTAATTAACTTTTTCATATGAAAAATAAGTCTGAAAGTACCCTAGCTTTGCCTACGTTGGAACTTTTTACCACACATTTTAAAGCTCATGGTTGTCGTAATGAATCGATAGAGCTTGAAAAGAGCATTCAAACGCACATAAACACGACCTATTTCCGATGATCCAGTCCAGAAATGCGACCTTTAAAGTTTGAACCATTTTCGATATAACGTCATAATAAATCGTAGATATCTGCCCGTACGTCTGTCTACGACCATACCACGATGAACACACCTGTTCTCGTCCAATCACGGAAGTTAAGCATCGTCGGGTCGGGATAGTACTTGCATGGGGAGCCGCCTGGGAACTCCCGGTGTCGTAGGCTATTGAGTTTTTCATGTTACATTTTTATATCACCACGACTGTGACGGATCTTTTTAAAAAAATAGGCGCTGAGTAAATCAAGTAAGGGACATGATTAGAATTTTTTCCCTCCAAAACGGCTACGATCTTGCTGCAATAAACGCGCGACGTCCCAAAAGAATGGATTAAGGAGCGACAGACTAAGAAAATCGCGATGTAGTTACTTTGCTAATTAACTTTTTCATATGAAAAATAAGTCTGAAAGTACCCTAGTTTGCCTACGTTGGAACTTTTTACCACACATTTTAAAGCTCATGGTTGTCGTAATGAATCGATAGAGCTTGAAAAGAGCTTTCAAACGCACATAAACACGACCTATTTCCGATGATCCAGTCCAGAAATGCGACCTTTAAAGTTTGAACCATTTTCGATATAACGTCATAATAAATCGTAGATATCTGCCCGTACGTCTGTCTACGACCATACCACGATGAACACACCTGTTCTCGTCCAATCACGGAAGTTAAGCATCGTCGGGTCGGGATAGTACTTGCATGGGGAGCCGCCTGGGAACTCCCGGTGTCGTAGGCTATTGAGTTTTTCATGTTACATTTTTATATCACCACGACTGTGACGGATCTTTTTAAAAAAATAGGCGCTGAGTAAATCAAGTAAGGGACATGATTAGAATTTTTTCCCTCCAAAACGGCTACGATCTTGCTGCAATAAACGCGCGACGTCCCAAAAGAATGGATTAGGAGCGACAGACTAAGAAAATCGCGATGTAGTTACTTTGCTAATTAACTTTTTCATATGAAAAATAAGTCTGAAAGTACCCTAGTTTGCCTACGTTGGAACTTTTTACCACACATTTTAAAGCTCATGGTTGTCGTAATGAATCGATAGAGCTTGAAAAGAGCTTTCAAACGCACATAAACACGACCTATTTCCGATGATCCAGTCCAGAAATGCGACCTTTAAAGTTTGAACCATTTTCGATATAACGTCATAATAAATCGTAGATATCTGCCCGTACGTCTGTCTACGACCATACCACGATGAACACACCTGTTCTCGTCCAATCACGGAAGTTAAGCATCGTCGGGTCGGGATAGTACTTGCATGGGGAGCCGCCTGGGAACTCCCGGTGTCGTAGGCTATTGAGTTTTTCATGTTACATTTTTATATCACCACGACTGTGACGGATCTTTTTAAAAAAATAGGCGCTGAGTAAATCAAGTAAGGGACATGATTAGAATTTTTTCCCTCCAAAACGGCTACGATCTTGCTGCAATAAACGCGCGATGTCCCAAAAGAATGGATTAGGAGCGACAGACTAAGAAAATCGCGATGTAGTTACTTTGCTAATTAACTTTTTCATATGAAAAATAAGTCTGAAAGTACCCTAGTTTGCCTACGTTGGAACTTTTTACCACACATTTTAAAGCTCATGGTTGTCGTAATGAATCGATAGAGCTTGAAAAGAGCTTTCAAACGCACATAAACACGACCTATTTCCGATGATCCAGTCCAGAAATGCGACCTTTAAAGTTTGAACCATTTTCGATATAACGTCATAATAAATCGTAGATATCTGCCCGTACGTCTGTCTACGACCATACCACGATGAACACACCTGTTCTCGTCCAATCACGGAAGTTAAGCATCGTCGGGTCGGGATAGTACTTGCATGGGGAGCCGCCTGGGAACTCCCGGTGTCGTAGGCTATTGAGTTTTTCATGTTACATTTTTATATCACCACGACTGTGACGGATCTTTTTAAAAAAATAGGCGCTGAGTAAATCAAGTAAGGGACATGATTAGAATTTTTTCCCTCCAAAACGGCTACGATCTTGCTGCAATAAACGCGCGACGTCCCAAAAGAATGGATTAGGAGCGACAGACTAAGAAAATCGCGATGTAGTTACTTTGCTAATTAACTTTTTCATATGAAAAATAAGTCTGAAAGTACCCTAGCTTGCCTACGTTGGAACTTTTTACCACACATTTTAAAGCTCATGGTTGTCGTAATGAATCGATAGAGCTTGAAAAGAGCTTTCAAACGCACATAAACACGACCTATTTCCGATGATCCAGTCCAGAAATGCGACCTTTAAAGTTTGAACCATTTTCGATATAACGTCATAATAAATCGTAGATATCTGCCCGTACGTCTGTCTACGACCATACCACGATGAACACACCTGTTCTCGTCCAATCACGGAAGTTAAGCATCGTCGGGTCGGGATAGTACTTGCATGGGGAGCCGCCTGGGAACTCCCGGTGTCGTAGGCTATTGAGTTTTTCATGTTACATTTTTATATCACCACGACTGTGACGGATCTTTTTAAAAAAATAGGCGCTGAGTAAATCAAGTAAGGGACATGATTAGAATTTTTTCCCTCCAAAACGGCTACGATCTTGCTGCAATAAACGCGCGACGTCCCAAAAGAATGGATTAGGAGCGACAGACTAAGAAAATCGCGATGTAGTTACTTTGCTAATTAACTTTTTCATATGAAAAATAAGTCTGAAAGTACCCTAGTTTGCCTACGTTGGAACTTTTTACCACACATTTTAAAGCTCATGGTTGTCGTAATGAATCGATAGAGCTTGAAAAGAGCTTTCAAACGCACATAAACACGACCTATTTCCGATGATCCAGTCCAGAAATGCGACCTTTAAAGTTTGAACCATTTTCGATATAACGTCATAATAAATCGTAGATATCTGCCCGTACGTCTGTCTACGACCATACCACGATGAACACACCTGTTCTCGTCCAATCACGGAAGTTAAGCATCGTCGGGTCGGGATAGTACTTGCATGGGGAGCCGCCTGGGAACTCCCGGTGTCGTAGGCTATTGAGTTTTTCATGTTACATTTTTATATCACCACGACTGTGACGGATCTTTTTAAAAAAATAGGCGCTGAGTAAATCAAGTAAGGGACATGATTAGAATTTTTTCCCTCCAAAACGGCTACGATCTTGCTGCAATAAACGCGCGACGTCCCAAAAGAATGGATTAGGAGCGACAGACTAAGAAAATCGCGATGTAGTTACTTTGCTAATTAACTTTTTCATATGAAAAATAAGTCTGAAAGTACCCTAGCTTGCCTACGTTGGAACTTTTTACCACACATTTTAAAGCTCATGGTTGTCGTAATGAATCGATAGAGCTTGAAAAGAGCTTTCAAACGCACATAAACACGACCTATTTCCGATGATCCAGTCCAGAAATGCGACCTTTAAAGTTTGAACCATTTTCGATATAACGTCATAATAAATCGTAGATATCTGCCCGTACGTCTGTCTACGACCATACCACGATGAACACACCTGTTCTCGTCCAATCACGGAAGTTAAGCATCGTCGGGTCGGGATAGTACTTGGATGGGGAGCCGCCTGGGAACTCCCGGTGTCGTAGGCTATT
Organism: Hydractinia echinata; assembly: GCA_030067915.1. Classification (NCBI taxonomy): domain Eukaryota; kingdom Metazoa; phylum Cnidaria; class Hydrozoa; order Anthoathecata; family Hydractiniidae; genus Hydractinia; species Hydractinia echinata. The sequence continues at coordinate 155,364 of JASGCC010000342.1, read as the reverse complement.
GAGTTTTTCATGTTACATTTTTATATCACCACGACTGTGACGGATCTTTTTAAAAAAATAGGCGCTGAGTAAATCAAGTAAGGGACATGATTAGAATTTTTTCCCTCCAAAACGGCTACGATCTTGCTGCAATAAACGCGCGACGTCCCAAAAGAATGGATTAGGAGCGACAGACTAAGAAAATCGCGATGTAGTTACTTTGCTAATTAACTTTTTCATATGAAAAATAAGTCTGAAAGTACCCTAGCTTGCCTACGTTGGAACTTTTTACCACACATTTTAAAGCTCATGGTTGTCGTAATGAATCGATAGAGCTTGAAAAGAGCTTTCAAACGCACATAAACACGACCTATTTCCGATGATCCAGTCCAGAAATGCGACCTTTAAAGTTTGAACCATTTTCGATATAACGTCATAATAAATCGTAGATATCTGCCCGTACGTCTGTCTACGACCATACCACGATGAACACACCTGTTCTCGTCCAATCACGGAAGTTAAGCATCGTCGGGTCGGGATAGTACTTGGATGGGGAGCCGCCTGGGAACTCCCGGTGTCGTAGGCTATTGAGTTTTTCATGTTACATTTTTATATCACCACGACTGTGACGGATCTTTTTAAAAAAATAGGCGCTGAGTAAATCAAGTAAGGGACATGATTAGAATTTTTTTCCCTCCAAAACGGCTACGATCTTGCTGCAATAAACGCGCGACGTCCCAAAAGAATGGATTAGGAGCGACAGACTAAGAAAATCGCGATGTAGTTACTTTGCTAATTAACTTTTTCATATGAAAAATAAGTCTGAAAGTACCCTAGCTTTGCCTACGTTGGAACTTTTTACCACACATTTTAAAGCTCATGGTTGTCGTAATGAATCGATAGAGCTTGAAAAGAGCTTTCAAACGCACATAAACACGACCTATTTCCGATGATCCAGTCCAGAAATGCGACCTTTAAAGTTTGAACCATTTTCGATATAACGTCATAATAAATCGTAGATATCTGCCCGTACGTCTGTCTACGACCATACCACGATGAACACACCTGTTCTCGTCCAATCACGGAAGTTAAGCATCGTCGGGTCGGGATAGTACTTGGATGGGGAGCCGCCTGGGAACTCCCGGTGTCGTAGGCTATTGAGTTTTTCATGTTACATTTTTATATCACCACGACTGTGACGGATCTTTTTAAAAAAATAGGCGCTGAGTAAATCAAGTAAGGGACATGATTAGAATTTTTTCCCTCCAAAACGGCTACGATCTTGCTGCAATAAACGCGCGACGTCCCAAAAGAATGGATTAGGAGCGACAGACTAAGAAAATCGCGATGTAGTTACTTTGCTAATTAACTTTTTCATATGAAAAATAAGTCTGAAAGTACCCTAGCTTGCCTACGTTGGAACTTTTTACCACACATTTTAAAGCTCATGGTTGTCGTAATGAATCGATAGAGCTTGAAAAGAGCTTTCAAACGCACATAAACACGACCTATTTCCGATGATCCAGTCCAGAAATGCGACCTTTAAAGTTTGAACCATTTTCGATATAACGTCATAATAAATCGTAGATATCTGCCCGTACGTCTGTCTACGACCATACCACGATGAACACACCTGTTCTCGTCCAATCACGGAAGTTAAGCATCGTCGGGTCGGGATAGTACTTGGATGGGGAGCCGCCTGGGAACTCCCGGTGTCGTAGGCTATTGAGTTTTTCATGTTACATTTTTATATCACCACGACTGTGACGGATCTTTTTAAAAAAATAGGCGCTGAGTAAATCAAGTAAGGGACATGATTAGAATTTTTTCCCTCCAAAACGGCTACGATCTTGCTGCAATAAACGCGCGACGTCCCAAAAGAATGGATTAGGAGCGACAGACTAAGAAAATCGCGATGTAGTTACTTTGCTAATTAACTTTTTCATATGAAAAATAAGTCTGAAAGTACCCTAGCTTGCCTACGTTGGAACTTTTTACCACACATTTTAAAGCTCATGGTTGTCGTAATGAATCGATAGAGCTTGAAAAGAGCTTTCAAACGCACATAAACACGACCTATTTCCGATGATCCAGTCCAGAAATGCGACCTTTAAAGTTTGAACCATTTTCGATATAACGTCATAATAAATCGTAGATATCTGCCCGTACGTCTGTCTACGACCATACCACGATGAACACACCTGTTCTCGTCCAATCACGGAAGTTAAGCATCGTCGGGTCGGGATAGTACTTGGATGGGGAGCCGCCTGGGAACTCCCGGTGTCGTAGGCTATTGAGTTTTTCATGTTACATTTTTATATCACCACGACTGTGACGGATCTTTTTAAAAAAATAGGCGCTGAGTAAATCAAGTAAGGGACATGATTAGAATTTTTTCCCTCCAAAACGGCTACGATCTTGCTGCAATAAACGCGCGACGTCCCAAAAGAATGGATTAGGAGCGACAGACTAAGAAAATCGCGATGTAGTTACTTTGCTAATTAACTTTTTCATATGAAAAATAAGTCTGAAAGTACCCTAGCTTGCCTACGTTGGAACTTTTTACCACACATTTTAAAGCTCATGGTTGTCGTAATGAATCGATAGAGCTTGAAAAGAGCTTTCAAACGCACATAAACACGACCTATTTCCGATGATCCAGTCCAGAAATGCGACCTTTAAAGTTTGAACCATTTTCGATATAACGTCATAATAAATCGTAGATATCTGCCCGTACGTCTGTCTACGACCATACCACGATGAACACACCTGTTCTCGTCCAATCACGGAAGTTAAGCATCGTCGGGTCGGGATAGTACTTGGATGGGGAGCCGCCTGGGAACTCCCGGTGTCGTAGGCTATTGAGTTTTTCATGTTACATTTTTATATCACCACGACTGTGACGGATCTTTTTAAAAAAATAGGCGCTGAGTAAATCAAGTAAGGGACATGATTAGAATTTTTTCCCTCCAAAACGGCTACGATCTTGCTGCAATAAACGCGCGACGTCCCAAAAGAATGGATTAGGAGCGACAGACTAAGAAAATCGCGATGTAGTTACTTTGCTAATTAACTTTTTCATATGAAAAATAAGTCTGAAAGTACCCTAGCTTGCCTACGTTGGAACTTTTTACCACACATTTTTAAAGCTCATGGTTGTCGTAATGAATCGATAGAGCTTGAAAAGAGCTTTCAAACGCACATAAACACGACCTATTTCCGATGATCCAGTCCAGAAATGCGACCTTTAAAGTTTGAACCATTTTCGATATAACGTCATAATAAATCGTAGATATCTGCCCGTACGTCTGTCTACGACCATACCACGATGAACACACCTGTTCTCGTCCAATCACGGAAGTTAAGCATCGTCGGGTCGGGATAGTACTTGGATGGGGAGCCGCCTGGGAACTCCCGGTGTCGTAGGCTATTGAGTTTTTCATGTTACATTTTTATATCACCACGACTGTGACGGATCTTTTTAAAAAAATAGGCGCTGAGTAAATCAAGTAAGGGACATGATTAGAATTTTTTCCCTCCAAAACGGCTACGATCTTGCTGCAATAAACGCGCGACGTCCCAAAAGAATGGATTAGGAGCGACAGACTAAGAAAATCGCGATGTAGTTACTTTGCTAATTAACTTTTTCATATGAAAAATAAGTCTGAAAGTACCCTAGCTTGCCTACGTTGGAACTTTTTACCACACATTTTAAAGCTCATGGTTGTCGTAATGAATCGATAGAGCTTGAAAAGAGCTTTCAAACGCACATAAACACGACCTATTTCCGATGATCCAGTCCAGAAATGCGACCTTTAAAGTTTGAACCATTTTCGATATAACGTCATAATAAATCGTAGATATCTGCCCGTACGTCTGTCTACGACGATACCACGATGAACACACCTGTTCTCGTCCAATCACGGAAGTTAAGCATCGTCGGGTCGGGATAGTACTTGGATGGGGAGCCGCCTGGGAACTCCCGGTGTCGTAGGCTATTGAGTTTTTCATGTTACATTTTTATATCACCACGACTGTGACGGATCTTTTTAAAAAAATAGGCGCTGAGTAAATCAAGTAAGGGACATGATTAGAATTTTTTCCCTCCAAAACGGCTACGATCTTGCTGCAATAAACGCGCGACGTCCCAAAAGAATGGATTAGGAGCGACAGACTAAGAAAATCGCGATGTAGTTACTTTGCTAATTAACTTTTTCATATGAAAAATAAGTCTGAAAGTACCCTAGCTTGCCTACGTTGGAACTTTTTACCACACATTTTAAAGCTCATGGTTGTCGTAATGAATCGATAGAGCTTGAAAAGAGCTTTCAAACGCACATAAACACGACCTATTTCCGATGATCCAGTCCAGAAATGCGACCTTTAAAGTTTGAACCATTTTCGATATAACGTCATAATAAATCGTAGATATCTGCCCGTACGTCTGTCTACGACGATACCACGATGAACACACCTGTTCTCGTCCAATCACGGAAGTTAAGCATCGTCGGGTCGGGATAGTACTTGGATGGGGAGCCGCCTGGGAACTCCCGGTGTCGTAGGCTATTGAGTTTTTCATGTTACATTTTTATATCACCACGACTGTGACGGATCTTTTTAAAAAAATAGGCGCTGAGTAAATCAAGTAAGGGACATGATTAGAATTTTTTCCCTCCAAAACGGCTACGATCTTGCTGCAATAAACGCGCGACGTCCCAAAAGAATGGATTAGGAGCGACAGACTAAGAAAATCGCGATGTAGTTACTTTGCTAATTAACTTTTTCATATGAAAAATAAGTCTGAAAGTACCCTAGCTTGCCTACGTTGGAACTTTTTACCACACATTTTAAAGCTCATGGTTGTCGTAATGAATCGATAGAGCTTGAAAAGAGCTTTCAAACGCACATAAACACGACCTATTTCCGATGATCCAGTCCAGAAATGCGACCTTTAAAGTTTGAACCATTTTCGATATAACGTCATAATAAATCGTAGATATCTGCCCGTACGTCTGTCTACGACCATACCACGATGAACACACCTGTTCTCGTCCAATCACGGAAGTTAAGCATCGTCGGGTCGGGATAGTACTTGGATGGGGAGCCGCCTGGGAACTCCCGGTGTCGTAGGCTATTGAGTTTTTCATGTTACATTTTTATATCACCACGACTGTGACGGATCTTTTTAAAAAAATAGGCGCTGAGTAAATCAAGTAAGGGACATGATTAGAATTTTTTCCCTCCAAAACGGCTACGATCTTGCTGCAATAAACGCGCGACGTCCCAAAAGAATGGATTAGGAGCGACAGACTAAGAAAATCGCGATGTAGTTACTTTGCTAATTAACTTTTTCATATGAAAAATAAGTCTGAAAGTACCCTAGCTTGCCTACGTTGGAACTTTTTACCACACATTTTAAAGCTCATGGTTGTCGTAATGAATCGATAGAGCTTGAAAAGAGCTTTCAAACGCACATAAACACGACCTATTTCCGATGATCCAGTCCAGAAATGCGACCTTTAAAGTTTGAACCATTTTCGATATAACGTCATAATAAATCGTAGATATCTGCCCGTACGTCTGTCTACGACCATACCACGATGAACACACCTGTTCTCGTCCAATCACGGAAGTTAAGCATCGTCGGGTCGGGATAGTACTTGGATGGGGAGCCGCCTGGGAACTCCCGGTGTCGTAGGCTATTGAGTTTTTCATGTTACATTTTTATATCACCACGACTGTGACGGATCTTTTTAAAAAAATAGGCGCTGAGTAAATCAAGTAAGGGACATGATTAGAATTTTTTCCCTCCAAAACGGCTACGATCTTGCTGCAATAAACGCGCGACGTCCCAAAAGAATGGATTAGGAGCGACAGACTAAGAAAATCGCGATGTAGTTACTTTGCTAATTAACTTTTTCATATGAAAAATAAGTCTGAAAGTACCCTAGCTTGCCTACGTTGGAACTTTTTACCACACATTTTAAAGCTCATGGTTGTCGTAATGAATCGATAGAGCTTGAAATGAGCTTTCAAACGCACATAAACACGACCTATTTCCGATGATCCAGTCCAGAAATGCGACCTTTAAAGTTTGAACCATTTTCGATATAACGTCATAATAAATCGTAGATATCTGCCCGTACGTCTGTCTACGACGATACCACGATGAACACACCTGTTCTCGTCCAATCACGGAAGTTAAGCATCGTGGGGTCGGGATAGTACTTGGATGGGGAGCCGCCTGGGAACTCCCGGTGTCGTAGGCTATTGAGTTTTTCATGTTACATTTTTATATCACCACGACTGTGACGGATCTTTTTAAAAAAATAGGCGCTGAGTAAATCAAGTAAGGGACATGATTAGAATTTTTTCCCTCCAAAACGGCTACGATCTTGCTGCAATAAACGCGCGACGTCCCAAAAGAATGGATTAGGAGCGACAGACTAAGAAAATCGCGATGTAGTTACTTTGCTAATTAACTTTTTCATATGAAAAATAAGTCTGAAAGTACCCTAGCTTGCCTACGTTGGAACTTTTTACCACACATTTTAAAGCTCATGGTTGTCGTAATGAATCGATAGAGCTTGAAAAGAGCTTTCAAACGCACATAAACACGACCTATTTCCGATGATCCAGTCCAGAAATGCGACCTTTAAAGTTTGAACCATTTTCGATATAACGTCATAATAAATCGTAGATATCTGCCCGTACGTCTGTCTACGACCATACCACGATGAACACACCTGTTCTCGTCCAATCACGGAAGTTAAGCATCGTCGGGTCGGGATAGTACTTGGATGGGGAGCCGCCTGGGAACTCCCGGTGTCGTAGGCTATTGAGTTTTTCATGTTACATTTTTATATCACCACGACTGTGACGGATCTTTTTAAAAAAATAGGCGCTGAGTAAATCAAGTAAGGGACATGATTAGAATTTTTTCCCTCCAAAACGGCTACGATCTTGCTGCAATAAACGCGCGACGTCCCAAAAGAATGGATTAGGAGCGACAGACTAAGAAAATCGCGATGTAGTTACTTTGCTAATTAACTTTTTCATATGAAAAATAAGTCTGAAAGTACCCTAGCTTGCCTACGTTGGAACTTTTTACCACACATTTTAAAGCTCATGGTTGTCGTAATGAATCGATAGAGCTTGAAAAGAGCTTTCAAACGCACATAAACACGACCTATTTCCGATGATCCAGTCCAGAAATGCGACCTTTAAAGTTTGAACCATTTTCGATATAACGTCATAATAAATCGTAGATATCTGCCCGTACGTCTGTCTACGACCATACCACGATGAACACACCTGTTCTCGTCCAATCACGGAAGTTAAGCATCGTCGGGTCGGGATAGTACTTGGATGGGGAGCCGCCTGGGAACTCCCGGTGTCGTAGGCTATTGAGTTTTTCATGTTACATTTTTATATCACCACGACTGTGACGGATCTTTTTAAAAAAATAGGCGCTGAGTAAATCAAGTAAGGGACATGATTAGAATTTTTTCCCTCCAAAACGGCTACGATCTTGCTGCAATAAACGCGCGACGTCCCAAAAGAATGGATTAGGAGCGACAGACTAAGAAAATCGCGATGTAGTTACTTTGCTAATTAACTTTTTCATATGAAAAATAAGTCTGAAAGTACCCTAGCTTGCCTACGTTGGAACTTTTTACCACACATTTTAAAGCTCATGGTTGTCGTAATGAATCGATAGAGCTTGAAATGAGCTTTCAAACGCACATAAGCACGACCTATTTCCGATGATCCAGTCCAGAAATGCGACCTTTAAAGTTTGAACCATTTTCGATATAACGTCATAATAAATCGTAGATATCTGCCCGTACGTCTGTCTACGACGATACCACGATGAACACACCTGTTCTCGTCCAATCACGGAAGTTAAGCATCGTGGGGTCGGGATAGTACTTGGATGGGGAGCCGCCTGAGAACTCCCGGTGTCGTAGGCTATTGAGTTTTTCATGTTACATTTTTATATCACCACGACTGTGACGGATCTTTTTAAAAAAATAGACGCTGAGTAAATCAAGTAAGGGACATGATTAGAATTTTTTCCCTCCAAAACGGCTACGATCTTGCTGCAATAAACGCGCGACGTCCCAAAAGAATGGATTAGGAGCGACAGACTAAGAAAATCGCGATGTAGTTACTTTGCTAATTAACTTTTTCATATGAAAAATAAGTCTGAAAGTACCCTAGCTTGCCTACGTTGGAACTTTTTACCACACATTTTAAAGCTCATGGTTGTCGTAATGAATCATTAGAGCTTGAAATGAGCTTTCAAACGCACATAAACACGACCTATTTCCGATGATCCAGTCCAGAAATGCGACCTTTAAAGTTTGAACCATTTTCGATATAACGTCATAATAAATCGTAGATATCTGCCCGTACGTCTGTCTACGACCATACCACGATGAACACACCTGTTCTCGTCCAATCACGGAAGTTAAGCATCGTGGGGTCGGGATAGTACTTGGATGGGGAGCCGCCTGGGAACTCCCGGTGTCGTAGGCTATTGAGTTTTTCATGTTACATTTTTATATCACCACGACTGTGACGGATCTTTTTAAAGAAATAGGCGCTGAGAAAATCAAGTAAGGGACATGATTAGAATTTTTTCCCTGCAAAACGGCTAAGATTACGTATACTCAATATGTAAGTCCAAGAGTATGGAAAATATTGAGGTACAAATAGTTCAAATTCAATACCTGAATTTGTTATCAGGTTAATATAGAGTGAATCATCTTAGCAGTATTATGTGTCAAAACAAGAATTTAAACTTTTGTGTCCGATTTAAAGTTTTCTTATTTACTGTTTTATGGTTGTTAGAACTGCAAACTTTATGTGTTGCTATTTCTTCGTGTTTTGTAACTGAAAAACTTTGGGAACAAATATCTGGCTTTGTCAAGTAACCGTCAGTAACTTCTCTGCTAAAGTCATATCCCATTGGTTTGGCTAAGAATGTCGGCCTTATTGGTCTGGCATAGTTATGCTCTGCAATTGCTTCTGGTTGAATGTTACTATCGTCAGAGTTTTGTTTGTAAACAGCAAAAAACCATCCACTATTGCTGGACCTATATAACTCATGAATATCAAGATAAGAATTACAGCTATTCTTCATATCGTCTATCACAATAAATTTTGATCCATCATTGATAACACATTTATATTGCTTCATTAAAATATTTATGTGTGGTTCGAATTTCGCACAACTCATCATACCAGGACTAAACTCGACAAACAAAATTTTACCTATACTTACGTTAGAGCTATTTGTCTGGCTACTGTTATCACAATTTAAACACTGGACACTATTTATTGGCATACTTTACCTTATGGGTATTGTAAGACTCCCAACAATTGAGCATTATTGGAGTTGTAACGTGATGTACAACTTCAACGGGTGTAAAACTGTTATGTCTCGAAACAGATTTCAAATGATTCTTCGCTTTTGGCACTTTGCTAATAACGAGGAAGAGACTACCCGTTGGGATAAAATCATGCCCCTTATCGATCATTTGAATGACAAGATGATGGAGATATACCAACCTAACAGGGATTTATCAATCGACGAATCCATGATGTTGTGGCGTGGTAGGTTGGTGTTCCGTCAATACATCAAGAATAAGAGACATAAATACGGTGTCAAATTTTATGACTTGTGTGAGTCTGGTGGTCTTGTCCTGAGAGCCCGCATTTATTCTGGAGAAGCAGTTGATGATGATTATGACCTTGGACAGACTGGGGCAGTAGTTATCAACCTGATGGAAGGACTTCTAGGAAAAGGGTATCACCTTTTTATGGACAACTACTACAACTCTTTTGGACTGGCAAAGCACATGCTTGAAGAGAAGACCTACATATGCGGAACTTTGAGAAGTGACAGAACGGCGAATCCAGTAGCTGTTACAAAAGCCAAACTGGCGAAAGGAGAGGTTGTGCACAGATGCAGAGATGGAGTAGCCGTTGCTAATTGGAAAGACAAAAGAGATGTCCTAACAATCAGCAACATGCACGCAGTTGAAATGGTTGAAACCACAAACAGGAGAGGACAGAAAAAGCAGAAACCAAACATAGTCAAAGATTACAATGCCGGAATGTCTGGTGTTGATAAAGCTGACCAAATGATCTCGTATTACGACAGCCTTCGCAAAACCGTGCGCTGGTATAAGAAGGTTGGCCTGCACGTATTGGATATAATGATGCACAACGCTCATTTTCTAAATAGTCAATATGGAACCAACAAAAATGTTTCCCTTCTAAAATACAGAGAGCAGGTGATCAAGTCACTGTTGAAGATCGATGATCTACCAAAGGAGCAATCTCAGAATAAAAATGATGTACACTATCTCATGCCAATTCCGCCAACAGAGAAGAAAAAAAACGCATCAAAGCCCTGCCGTGTTTGCTATAGTGAAAAGAAAATAAGGAAGGAGACACGCTATGTATGCGAAGTTTGTCCAAATAAACCAGCTCTATGTATTGGCTTGTGCTTCAAAACATTCCATGACAAAACCTAGATTTTTATTGTATTATAGCTTTTACTTCCAAAACGAAAATATTACTTTTATTGCATCAACAAATCATTTTTTCTTTCATTATATGCTTGTTATTCTCATTTCGCGACACAAGGAATTGTGTCGAGATTTTTGAAAAACCGTGCGGGCAAAAATCTTTGAAGAGCCGCATTTTTAAAAAGTCGATAATTTGCAGAACAGGATCAAAAAGTTTTACACCGATAAAACGAGCCAATTAAATACAAGTTTACTTCAAAGATTTGTCCATCTACTACGTATATATATGTAGTTGGCAGTTTAGGGTCGGATCGATTCTACGTATATATACGTAGTTGGCAGTTTAGCGATGGATCGCTCCTACGTATATATACGTAGTTGGCAGTGAGACTACGGACCGCTACTACGTATATATACGTAGTTGGCAGTCAACGTGTTAAGACTTCTATTCTACTGTTTACTTCAATTGAACAATTATGACAATATCCAGTTTGACAGTAAAAAGAGGATATTAGTTCTTTTTCTCCTGGCGATATATCATAAAAAACCGATGAGAATTGAAATATTTCTGAAAACTGTGCATTACAATCCATTGGCCTAAATGATGGACACTTCCACTTAATAAATTCCCAAACTTCAATCTTTGCCTGGTGTAACTGATATGGATGGCAACCAAAACGAAGAGCATGCACAAAGTTTTCTTTTAATGCATTTAATAATAACAAAATTTGGCTTTCAGTGGATTGCGGCAATACATTAGATATGCAACGAAGCCAAACTTCTAAAAAACTATCTAACGCACAAGAGAAAATACCTGAAACAAATCGGCTTGAATTCAAAAATGAACGTCATCCTTGTTCATACTTACTACCTAGCTAGTTAGCTAGCTAATTATACTGTCTATGGTGCTAAGTACTGCTACTATAGCCTAGTGACTACTGTACTGAAAAATAAGCCTTTTATTTCTTTACAGAAGTAGTCTATAACAAATGTCTGATTTTCTATGATCTGTGAGCAGTTGAGCAAAATATAATAGTTCATATAAATCATTAGCCAGGAGACCCAGCGTAATTTTTCTTACCACCGGGAAATCGGAGTAGTTAAGGTGGGAAAAATTACGCTGGGTCTCAAACGATTTTTCTGCGGCCAAAATCTGGCCACGCTTTTTGATTGGCTAATTCTATTGTACTTTGCTCACGTGCTCCATGTCGGGGAAAGCCCTTTTCATCCGAATATTCCAGCGAGTGGTTTCACTCACCCTAACAAACATTAGTAAACTATAAAGTTTTTACCAGAGTAAGATGTGGCCAAGCTTGGTAAACAACTCACAGATAAATTAAAATGGCCTCCGAAGCGATTAGTCACATTGTCCAATTTAAACTCGGGGTTTCCGCTGAGTCATTCGTTCGCGTCTAAGCTTTTGTTTGAGAGAAACTCATTTTATCAACTCGAAGAAGAAAGCTTAGTTAACTAGGCTAATAAACACATGGAACGATGACTTACAACTTTGTTTACAGTCAGTATCACACAGGTTTCAGACAAAAATACATATATATTTTGTACAACAAATGTCTTGTGTTCTATGATCTGTGAGCAGTTCCATTGTTTACCAATACCGCAAAGTAAAATAGTTTATAGAAATCATGCAAAAACATATAAAACGAAAACTTACAATTGTTTACAGTTAGCTAGTATCAACACAGGTTTTAGACAAAAATAAAACCTAGCAAGCTATATAATTTATTTTTTAAAATAAGTACTGTTTACAGCAAATATACTTCAGAAATATACACATTGAACGAAAACTTACCACTTCTTTTCCTTCGACTTCAAAAATTATTCGCGTGAAAGAAACTCTAGCAAGACCACGAGGGATTTTGTATAGTGTACACGTTTAGTTCAGGATACATGAATTGTCTTGATTACTAAAAATTTGTTACGGAACTTTCACCGTGCAATATAGACCCTGCAATAGCTTCCCAAGATGGCGGACGCTTTTCCGTAACGGAATTTTATTGCAACCGTCGCTCCGGTAAAATTAAACAAAATTCTACCTACGGAGAAACATTTTTCAGCGTAAAATAGCACTATTGGAAAATATTCTTCATACAGAAAGAGTTTTACCAAATATTAACCGGGAAGAGATGGAACAAGCGAGTGAACGTCTATTTAATTGCGAACGTTGTGGTAAGAAATGCAAATCTGAACGTGGAATTATCCAACATCTAAGACACTACACGAGAAATGAAATCAATCAGGAAGTTGGCCAGCCGGCCCCTGCACCCGAGCAGCACTTGCCACCGCCACAAGAAGAACAAATTGCGGAAACTTTCTGGTGGTCCGAAACGAAAGGTAGTGAGATGGAGAAAAGTGCTAAAGAGATTTACGAAAAAATCGTTTTCTGGAAACGCAATCTATTCATGCTACCAAACGGCGCTTCCGGAAAGGCATACATTCGTGAAACGACACGCTTGCTGAATTCGTGGACAGAGAATTCTCCACTCAAGAACTGTGCGCTGAGGCTGATACACATTATGCCCGCCTTGCTATTACAGAAACCATCCAAAAGATCAAAGAGTAAAGACCACGTCGAAGCTCTTGAACGACGCCTGGAAACATGGCGAAAGGGAGACTTTGCAAAACTTTACAGAGAAGCGGAAGCGATTCAGTCAAGACTACCTACCAACAACGGGAAGAGAGATATGGCAGCTCTTTCAAGACAATTTAAAGAGCTTATGCAAAAGGGTAACGTGAATGGTGCAATCAAGCTTCTTACGAACAACATGAAAGGAGGGATATTACCCTTAAACAACGAAACAATGGAGCTTTTGCGAATCAAACATCCCGATGGAAAAGAGGCAAATGAAGAAGCCCTACTGCCAGGGGAAATTCCCACAGTAGAACCAATCATTTTTGAATCCATAGACGATCAAATGGTTCTCAAAGCAGCCCAGATGACGAAAGGGGGTTCCGGTCCATCTGGTATGGATGCGGACGGTTGGAGGAAGATACTTTCCTCGAAGATGTATGGCGACACTGGACAAGATCTTAGAAGAGCGCTAGCAAACGTTATCAAAAGTATGTGCGTCGATAACATCAACGACAACTCCCTCGAAGCAATAATAGCATCCCGACTAGTCCCACTGGACAAACAACCAGGACTACGGCCTATTGGAGTAGGTGAAGTACTCAGGAGAATAGCAGGAAAAATCGTGATGAGTGTCACAAAGAAAGATGTGGTCGAAGCTTCCTCAAAATCACAAATGTGCGGCCGAGAAGCAGGTAGTGAAGCGGCGATACACGCAATGAAAGAGCTGTTTGGAAGAGAGCAGTCTGAAGCAGTCCTCCTCGTTGACGCTGCAAACGCTTTTAACAGTGTGAACAGAAAAGTGCTGCTTCACAACATCTCCATCACATGTCCACCGATTGCTACATGTGTAAAGAACTGCTACCAAACGCCAGCACGTCTGTTTGTCATCGGGGGGCAAGAAATATTGTCAAGAGAGGGCACAACACAAGGTGATCCACTCGGAATGGCTATTTACGCGATGGCTATATCCCCTCTACTTGACATACTAATTGCAACAACTGAGGATCAAAACAACAAGATGGTGGCGTTCGCGGATGATTTAAGCGGATCTGGAAGCCTCGTCTGGAAGGCTTCGTAGTTGGTGGTCAAATCTCATCCAATGTGGGCCAAAATATGGATATCATCCCCAACCAACAAAGTCGTGGCTTGTCGTGAGGCCAGAGAAGTTCGACGAGGCAAGAGGGATTTTTGAAGGAACTGGGGTGAAAATAACCACTGAAGGAGAAAGACATTTCGGGTCGGTGGTAGGAAGCGAACAGTACAAGCGAAAATACGTTAATGAATTGGTCGAAAAATGGGTGAATGAAATGTCTCTGCTTTCTCGGATTGCGACAACACAGCCGCAAGCAGCATACGGCTGTTATATTGCTGGATATCAACATAAGCTGACGTACTTCCTCCGAACAATCCCAGGGATTGAAAACTACTTACAACCGTTTGAAGAGGTCCTTAGACATCAGTTCATCCCAGCCATTACTGGTGGACATATCGTTAATGATAGAGAGAGATCACTCCTGTCCCTTCCGCCACGTCTTGGAGGCCTTGGTTTGAAAGATGTTACTCGAACAGCAAATGAAGAATATGAAAATTCCTGCCAGGTCACGCTCCATCTAAAGAACATGATCCTAGACACACAGGTAGAAGGTGGCAAGACGAAATCAGCGATCAAGGCAGAACGGAGAAAAAAGCAACAAGCTAAGCTCGACAGCCTACGAGAAGAAATGGTGGATGCCGAAAAACGTTTGAACGACACAAACCTTGAAAGTGGCGTTTCGAACTGGCTGACAACACTACCCCTGAAAGAGTGGGGCTACGATCTGAATAAACAGCAGTTTTGGGATGCAATCAGAATAAGGTATAACTGGAACCTCGAGCGACTCCCGACAGAATGCGTATGTGGTGAAAAATTCGACCTTTGCCATGCCTTGTCTTGTAAAAAAGGGGGCATGGTCACCCTGCGACACAACGAACTGCGTGACATCACCGCCTCACTCTTAAAAGAAGTCTGTCATGACGTAAAGACGGAGCCAATGCTGATTGAGGTCAACGGAGAGGGTCTTCGAGAGAGAACAGCAAACATCCAGAAGGAAGCACGTCTTGACATCAGTGCTCTCGGTTTCTGGACGCCTTGCCAAAGAGTATTCTTTGACGTAAGGGTTTTTAACCTACACGCTCAGAGGTACAGGCGTTCAGAATTTAAGAGATGCTTTCAGATGAACGAAAGAGAGAAGAAGCGACAGTACAACGAACGGGTGTTGAAAATCGAGAATGGTACGTTCACACCACTGGTGTTCGCTGCGAATGGTGCAATGGCAAAAGAATGCAAAGCCTTCTACAAGCGGTTAGCTGATATGATTGCAGAAAAAGGCAGCATTTCAAATTCGGTCGCAACCAATGTCATAAGAACGAAAATCAGCTTTTCGCTCATAAGATCAACATTGAGATGCATTCGAGGATCAAGATCACCGAGAAATGCGGACAATAACATAGAAGAATTTGAACTCGCTAACAACGCGACAATTCATCAAGAGTGATGGACTAAGAAAACAACAACAACAAAAACATCTATTATTTTATATATGTGAGATAACAACCTAATTTATGTATAACACAGTTAATGTTAATAAAATAGTGTTCAAGTTATAAAAAAAAAAAAAAAAAAAAACTTTCACCGGCATTCTGCTTTGAATAAGTGAGAAGGCGATTTCGCAATAGCGTACACGGTTAGTTATGAATACATAATTCGGTCTCGATTATTAAAAATATATATTACGCTTTCACCAGACTTTGACCGGAATTTTGTTTTGAATAAGGAAGCGTGGAAATCAAAATCAAACTGCGAGATTTGTTTGGCCATGCTAAGGCTTCGACTATGCCTGCCGCCCCCATGCTGGCGCCCCCTTAAGGGGCGGCAATTATGTCATTGAAATGTAATCACAAAGGAGTTTATGGTTGCTCATATGGTGCAAAATTCAGTGAAACAACATTTATATGTTCAGTGAAGTAACATATGTATTCAGTCTCGCATTCAGTGAATTATTTATATATTCAGTCAACTTTTATATATTCAGTCAATTTATTCAGTCAAGTATTTTTTCATTCAGTTGATTTGTTCAGTGGAGTAATTTGTTATTTAAATTAAGTTGGGGTTACGAGGCTCGGTCCTCAATTGATTCAACATGGCCTATCGGGTCCTCATTTTACCTTACATATGGCTTCGATTCAAAACAAAGATGGCAGGTAACAACGCCAACAACGCACGTGCCGAAAATATGTGTTTGCCTGTCTCAAACGAAGAAAATATTAGAGAGATAGTAAGAGAAGAGTTGTCAAGATCTAATGTACGTAGAAGTTCTGAAAACATATATCAGAGGACCCAAAGACTGATACATTCTGCATCAGCATCACTCATAACAATCGACCCACCACCACCTCCTCCTACCACCACCTCCTCCTACCATCATCACCACCAACAACACAACATCGCCATTACATCACCATCACCATGATTATTAACACCATTCCCTGCTAGAAAAGCACCAAAAGCCACCCCTGGTCATCCCAACCGGTTAAGCTCTCCATATGGTAGGAAAAAAGGAACAATAAAAGTAAAAGAGAAAATTAAAACTGTGGAGGTCATTCTCCACGGCTGTTTCGCTACGGTCAAACCGCGGACAAAATTAAAATGGCTTCCACAATTTTTTTTGAAATTTTGTATTTTTATCATTTTTGAAGATATTGAAACTTTTTTTGTATTGTTTTAATTTTACTGAAATAAAAAGTATTAAAACGATCTACTTTTCTCCTTTTTAAATATATAAATATGTTGTACATGTGTGTTATGGATTTCGAGTTACTTCGTCGAACAAAACACATAAAACTAAAAAAAACGTTCTTTTTGGCGAAAGTATACCATCTTTCCAACCTTGTGCCAACGCCGCGCTACTAACTACGGACTTGAAAATTGGTATGGGGGGCCTGGAAACATGGTTCTATCGGCCGGTACCGTGCACCGTTCGTCTCGCAAACTATAAACTACTTAAATTTTAAGTTAAAGTCTTCTTTAGGCGCTAAAAAAGAGGAGATGTAGTGTGATCCCTTTTCTGTCTAATTAAATAAGTATCTAAACTTCTAAGCAAGTCACAGCGATGGCGTTTAATGTTTTGGTAGGTATGGTTTTTCCAAAAAAAATTACGGCGGCCCGGTGTTTACTTTGGACTTGATTGCTCGACCCGGGAATCCTAGTTCGAAACCAGAATTTTTCGAAAATGTTGGAATAAGCGAGACAACAGTGTCTTAGCAATTTTGAAGCTAGCTAAAGGTTGGCAGACCACGAGGTAAGGACAAAACAGTAAACTACTTTATTTTGCAGGGATTTTAATATTATTTTTTTGCTATAACAGCACCCTTGATTTTAAGAAATTGTTTTATAGCTTGTAAAACTTCAAGGGTGGCTAATTGTTATCTTTTTTAATCTTTTTTCTTCTGTTTTGTATTTTTTTGTAAAGAGTAGCTAGCTATTTTTTGGTCCTACAGTTTTGCATTTTGCATCGTGTTCTGTAGCTAAGTAACTTAATACTTCTTTTTTATATTTAGTTAAGACTTTGGTGGGCTTTCTCAAGATGAAATTGTTGAAATCAAAGATGTTTATAGCTAGCTAGTTAGCTAATCTTGGCTTTATCACAAGATTGGGTGCTATTTTATACAATTTATAAAGAAACACAAAATGATTGCTTTGTATATATTTAATGTATATAATA
The DNA here is from genome assembly GCA_030067915.1 of Hydractinia echinata. Taxonomy (NCBI): domain Eukaryota; kingdom Metazoa; phylum Cnidaria; class Hydrozoa; order Anthoathecata; family Hydractiniidae; genus Hydractinia; species Hydractinia echinata. The sequence continues at coordinate 137,494 of JASGCC010000342.1, read as the reverse complement.
AATAAACTATTTATGCACAACTTGAGATATTTTCTACTAGCATGATAAACTAGAATGTTGAAACCGTCGACTCTAAATGACGTTTTATTTAATGTATAGATGTCACATATTTAGCCCGAAAAACCTTAGGACCAAAAGTGACCCTTTGGACGATTTCGGACAGTTAAATATTTCATCTACATCATCTTTAATGGCCTCAGAATCCAAAGTAATGTTTTTTATTCAGTTAATAAACGAATTTTAAGCATACATTCAGGCTCTAAAGGCCGTTTTTCACATATTTCTCACATTTGGCCCAAAAATAACCCTTTGGACAATTTTGGACAGACTAATATTTCATCTACATCATCTTTAATGGCCTTAGAATCCAAAGTAATGTTTTTTATTCAGTTAATAAACGAACTTTAAGTATACATTGAGGCCCTAAAGGCCGTTTTTCACATAGTTCTCACATTTGGCCCAAAAAAAACCCTTTGGACAATTTCGGACAGTAATAAAATTAAGTAATTTTCATTCCAGATATTTAACCTAACCTGTGGACCATAAAGAACATGTTTTCTTAACTTTATTCCAGAGATATTGTGGAAGACATTCATCTAAATGATAATTTTTAAGTCATTTTTAGACATTTTGGCCTAAATTTACCAATTTCGGACAGGTGTCCAAAACGTTTTTTCTTTTAATAATATGGACAATTTATCTGAGATTATTATTCTTTTTACAGAATATAAAAATCTTATTTCGTTCTTGAGATATCCTGTTTTAACTGAGAGGGTAAATCGAATTATTTTTTCGTAACATTTTTGTCCGCTCTGAAACAGCTTAGATGAAGATTATGAAAAAAGAGGTAGATATAAATTTATGGAGGAACATATTGTGGGTAATTTCTTCTTAGATATTTTACCAGGTGACAAAGAAAAAGATGTGAGGAGTAATTTGAAAGCAATTATTGAAAAAGATCTGCCTTTTGTAACACTGAATAACTTCGAGTTTGTAAAGTGCAATCGTGCTACAATATCCTACCCTAATGCACCTGATGGTTTTGAATGGGACTTTCAACATATTAAGGCATTAGTTGGGCAAGGAAAGCTGTACATAAGATTGATTGTACCAGCAGTCTCCTTGAAATTTGTTGATATGGATAATGAGGAAAATGGTGGTGAGGCTGAATCAAGTCCATCACTCCCCATTCTTCCCTTTGGAAATATCGCAGATGAGGTATCTAATTCGTATCAAGTACAAAATGATGTTCCTAGCTGTTCATATCAAGATGATGGACCCAGCTGTTCTTATCAACCTGAGCCATCCGATTCATACTCTAATCATGAGTTGAACCAAATTGTCAACGATATCTTGGATGGTAGTCACTTTACATCAATAAGTAACAATTTAGACGAATCACTAAATTTGTTAAAAAAAAATATGAAAACCGATGGTTCTGTGAAACAGTTGATTATCGAACCTGATTATTTATTCACCGATGCAATGAGCTACTATAAAGCTGCTGATTTTGATGCCACGCTTCCTTTAAAAATCAGATATGAAGGTCCAGGTGGCTATTGATGGAGGTGGAGTCTTGAGGCAGTTTTTTCAAGATATTTTTGATGCTGCTGAAACTGGGAGTGATGGTGTACCTCCATTATTCGAAGGTGACTATGGATATAAACTACTATCTTTAAATGCACTCATAGTGTCATCAGATTTAATGGAGACCTTTAGGAAAATTCTTGTACATGCTATTGTGCAAACAGGTAGTGGTTTGCGATCACTTTCAAAAGCTGTTTATCAATATTTGATTCATGGAGAAGTAGAGTCTGCAGCACCTTTGTTATCAATCTGACCTACCTTGTGGTGTCACAAAACAATATTTAACACAGGTATGCATACAGTTTTTTCTTCTTTACTTTCCCTGTTTTAAAAAGCTAATCAATACTGCCTTCTTGTCATTTCTATGTTGATATGAATGTTTTGAGTTAATTTTAAAAATTCGCACGTAAAGGATAAATTTTTTTACATTTTAGCTAATAAGTATGGATGATTTCGAGCTACCCACATTGAACACTGATGATGGATTTCAAGAACTTCTTCAAAATTGTGAAATATCTGTCCTTGTCACTGTGAGTAATATACCAGCCTTTCTAATTTTTCTTGCGGGTACATGAATCATTCCTCTCACTGGTTCTCATAAGATCTGTATATTTTAGGCATCAACTAAATTGAGTATCGTTCAAAGTGTTTTGATACATCATGTCCTGACCAAAAAGAAAGTTGTTATCGATCAGTTGCGAAAAGGACTTAAAACCCTTGGACTACTACAGGAAATGAGTTTGCATCCTACATTTTACGAATGTTTTTTTTTTTGTTTAAAGTTTATATGCTATGCAACCTATAAGAAATAATTTTTCATAGTTCTGTTATATAGTTTGGACAAACAACAGGCAAGCCTTAAAATTAATCGCTGAGAATTTTATGTAACAGTTGTGTTCAACAAGTTTAGACTTTTAACTAACTTGTAGGCACTGATTTTTTAAACTGAAAAGCTTTTGCTTAGTTTTTGCTTCTTGAATTATTTCAAACTAGGTTTTGACATTGTGAAGCAGTGGGGAATTATAAGCAGAGATTTGTTTTGAAAGCTTGAACTGCGAACTTGATATTATGTTTATGTTTCCATCTATATTTTATGTTATATCTTCTTACATTTTTTATACATTTTAATGTTTTGTACATTCAATAATATATGTTGTTTTCTATCTTCCCTGTTTAAAAACAAGTTCACATGGGACATGAAATTAGCTATTTTCACAGGAGCACGTGCATCGCCGTGATGAATACATCTATACCGTAAGTGGTAGAATGTGTTAAGGGGTCAACGTTTTGCAGTCTCGCAAGTTGATCAAGATCCAATGGACAGACAACGTCATCTAAGTTCACCGTTGTTAATCCGTCATCTTGAGGCGACGGCGCGAACCAGTCCATTCCGAACCATTCCAAGTCTTCGTTATTTATATTTCCGCAACCATTCACCAGTTCGTTAACATGACTGATGTTGTGATTTCTTTGATCAACCATACCATTTGTCCATACTCTTTCAGGGGGCCAATTGCGTTCAGTTCGAAGTGGATGTCGATTCCAACCTTGCACAAAACTTTCGATCACAAGGTTGATGCGAGGGACAAATACATAATGCAGAATAAATTTATGCACGTCGTTATCCATGCTGAGTATGCCTAACATATGAAAAAGTGCATGTTACTAACTTAAAAGTACAAATGTGATCAACATCAGCGTAATAATCTTTACCTTGGTCAATCATTGCCTGGAATGTGTAGTAGAATTCGTTACATACGTAGTTCCAAACGTCTCTCCACAACCTCTCGATTCTCTGATTGTGAACCGATGACGAAGCAAGATAACTTCCACGATTTTCACCTCTAATATGGACCATCTTCTCCCACACTAATGTGTTTTCTCCACCTTTATCAGTTCTCACCCTGGAGGGTGTACCATAGCGCTCTGCAGCATTGTTAAATAATTCGGCAACTGTTTCCGCTTTGTTATTTGTTGAACATCGTAGGAACGTGATCAATCTTGAATAACCATCAATTGCACCATGAATCACGAACCCCCAGGTGACGAGGCTATGGTGACCATCTAAATGCCAGAGACTATTCGGCGCGGGAACTGAATACTTTCGACGTTTGATAACAAGTGACCAGCGCATATGAGAACCAATCGGATCGACTCGAACAAGGGACGTTGTTGTAGTTTTAAACCAAGTGAATTTAAATATCCCATGATCATCGACCTACCACATGCAAGTCCATGCGTGTTTCTATAACAAGTGATTATACCGTCCAGCTCATCGTTAGTCATATCAGAGTAGCCCACAATATCATCTAAATTGTATTCTACTACTCTTCTTCTTATTGTCCAACGAGACACGTGGAACATATCAGCGATATTTTGCCAGGTGAACCCAAGATTGCGGAAATAAACCAATGTATCAGCCGGTATAACATGCTTTGGCCGACCAGGACTTTCACGTTTTTCAACATTGATTGATGATCTGAATATAGCCACTCTGTTGTTTTCTTTTCGACCATATCTAATTTCTCTGTATAGGTCTTGATAGAATACAAAGAATTGATGAACAAGCTCATCCAAGTGACTATTTTGTCGATGAATAGATTTGAGGTAATGAAGTGTTGTGATGAATTTACTTATACGTTCCACTAGTAGCACTAAATCATCTCCCGATCTTGCTTCTATAGCTGTTGTTATGGATGACAATTCATCGAAAAAATTCGACTATTTCTGAAGAAGCAGCCATCTTTAACTGTTCATGATTCAGCTTTCAGTGAAGGACACAAGGACCAGATTGTGATTTCGAGAGTGTAATCACTGTCTACGACATACTGAATACAAATGCTTTTGACTGAATATAAAATCATTGACGAAATACAAAAATTTCTCACTGAATATAAAAATGTTTCACTGAATATAAAAATATTTCACTGAATGTAATCGATTGAACACATATTATTTCACTAAATATATATATTATTTCACTGAATATATATATTATTTCACTGAATATATATATTATTTCACTGAATATATATATTTCACACTGAATATATAATGTTGTTTCACTGAATTTTGCACCATATGAGCAACCATAGGAGTTTATACTAAGAATTATGTCGAGACTTTTTTTCTTTCGCCATGCCTAGTTTGCAATGGTGTTCTATCTTGCAGAGAAAAATGGCATGTGACAATAAAAGTACGAAGAAAATGCCAATCACATTCATAAACCGGTCACCACGACATAATCAGGGCAAAAAAAACATAATCGGGCCATGCGTACATAATCCGACCGTCCTGTTTATAAACAGACCGTTTTCGCAATCTGGGCAGAACAGAAGCACCGCAGTGTGTCCACCATTTTATAGTACGGCAAGCCGAAAGCTGTTGACCAATAGCGTGGTAGTGTTGTACAACATTACGTCATTTTTTAGATGATCGGATCTTGTTAGACGAAGTGTATGTTATGTTAGACATCACGGGGTGGAACAGATATATATGATTTAGCATCACAAGTAAAGAAAACAATGGTTTGTATTTTCTAAACTAATAGTTTCATGCCGCCACACGGACGACAATCTTCAGTAGTAATAAAACCTAACCGTAAAAGTTGCAATACAATGGTATCAAAAATTACAATACAATGGTATCAAAAATGGACGTAAAAAAGATGTAAAAATGACGTCAGTCGCGTGAGTCGTACGTAGCCAGATAAAATTTGTTCATGTGTCTGCATTTCGCCACAATTTCAGTTCTTTTATTGAGCAGATTGTTATCATGGTAGATTGCAATTTGGTATTTTTCCTCCTGGCAGAGCTGACATGAAACACTTTCCGGGGAAAATGATCTGGATGTCTTTAAGATTTTCCAACTAATATTGGGGTTTCCATTCTGCTTCTTGATTCTCCAAAACTCCATAGACAAGGTCGTGCTGCTTTCGTATTTTTGATGTGCAAATGAAGTCTTGTGAGTCGCGTAGCGTTTTTTGAATGCTGTTTGACAGAGACCAATATACTTTTTTTTCGCCGTAGTTGGGGAGGTCGGATGTTATCGTTGCCTCATACACGATATTGGAAGCAAGACAGTTTTGGTTCATTGGGCATAGATCTTTCCTCATGCAGTTGCAAGTTCGTTGATTGGTGGGAGGTGTTGGGGGGTTGATTATTTTGTTGTTGTGTGAGTTGATAATGGTGTTCATACTCGGCATGCAGCTGTAGCTCAGCTTGATGTTGTTTTTGTTGAATATTTTGTTGAATTTATGTTTTATTGGGAAATGTTTTTGGATGAGGTGGAAGAAGAATTTGCCAATATTGGTTTTCAGGTTTTTGTGGTTTTGTGATTTAGCATCAACCGTTCAGTGAGTGTAGCTAGTGAGAAGTAATATTGGCTATGAAGTTCTCGCAAGGATAAGTTTTTTTTTTGTGTTTGATTGCCAATTTTTATATAACAGCAAATGTTTATGGAAGACCCTAAGTCTCAGTCCGGGTTGAACACTCTACTTGGCCCCCCCCCATAGCTTGTGGTTATAACTCTCGCACGGGGGACCAGGGTCGCTATTAAGCTATGGCGCCTCATGTAAATAAATAATAAGCAGGTCATATCTGCCAATATTTGGGAGACTGGCCATGTTAAATATGCACATCTATCTATTTACACTTCAGGGTAGTAAACTGTCACAGGCAGTTAGCTAGGGCACTTAGTATGGGGTGTACATTACATAACGTGTTGGAAACCCAGTCAGTCAGGGTAAACACTTAATTAGGCGACGGTAGGCTAATTAGGGCATACCACCTAATTAGGGCATACCACCTAATTAGGCGACACATTGTAGACTAGTTAGGACATATGTAACCTAGTTAAGACATTATATGTGACGATTCCAGGGAATTTGATAACAACCTATAATTATCGATCACTATTTAGCGATAATTCATGAAAAAAAGAACAGAATTATCGATAAATAAAATGGATTAGCGATCAGGTCATTAGCGATAAACAATGCTGAGCTATAATTATCGCTAATTTGATTTGCTTGTCAGCGGATTATCGATAATAGTGCAATATGGCCGACGCATAAATTTTTTAGCTTATTATGCGAAAAGCAAGCTAGACAACATTCTTTTAATGTTTGTCGATTAAATAACTTGCAAAACAGCAAAAACGGTTTGCTTGATGTTTTCATAAAGTGTATTACTATTCTTTTTAGAATCGTAAATATAATTTGTTTGATCGCTGTAAAGAATAAAAAAATAATTTAGTTAGTCTCTTTTAATTTTTTTTGTTCTGCAAAATATCGCACGCTGTAAACATGCGGCGCTGTCCAGACCCCTTTTATTTTAGATTCTTCTTTTGGTTTGGACGCAATGGCTGCGCTGGAACAAAACAAAACGTTATTAAATTAACTTACTACTTTATAACAAGTAAGAAACAAGTTCCTTTTTGTATAAAAGTCTACGCCAATAAATTTACAGCTTTTTTAAAACTAAAACAAGTCTGAGTTACGGGAGCTAGCTAGCCTCTAAAACAGTTGCATTGGAATAATTTTAATTGTGATCGTTTATAATTTGCCAAACTTTCAACAAAAAGCAGGAACAAAACCTTATTGAATTAGCTAGCTACTTTGTGACAAGTAAGAAACAAGCTTCTTTTTGTATAAAAGTCCCCACACCAGTGAATTTATAGCTTTCTTAAAACTAAAACAAGTCTGGATCAAGGGAGCTAGCTAGCTAGCCTCAGCTGTTGCTTTGGAATAATTTTAGTTGTGATCGTTTAATTTGCCAAACTTTCAGTCTGAAAAATTATATTATATCGGCAAATAAAATAAGAAAATCTGCTTAAATACAAATTGATACAGCCAAATTAGGGGGTGTTTTTGTTTGTGCCACTTAAAGCCCTGTTTACACAAACCACACAACATACAAAACACTACTGGAAAGTCCTGTTTTTAATCATGTTAGATTTTTTTCACTGCTTGCATGCCGGGAGATTTCTTTATATTACACAAAATTGCAGTACCAAAAATATCATTTTTAGACACTGACACAATAAAGCTAGTGCGTGGTCATTCTGTAACTAATTTTTCCCATACCTGTTGAATTACGTAACTTTTTGTTAATATTTTTTTTGGAGTGCCAGTAAAATCCTGCATCGGACATTTCATTTATGGGAGATGGTGTCGTCAGAAATTTGATATTTTGATACCCAATTTTTGGGCGAAAATTTGCATTGCATATTCCTTTATATTTAGAATTATGGTGTTACATGGTGGTGAAGAGTTTTGTGTGCTTCAGAAATGGTTGATGGTTCCCATGGTCCACTCCTGAGTTATATATTTATAGTAATGTATTTTAACCAAAAAATAAATTTAGCCTCTTATTTTTGGTCACACGCGATAGTGAAGTTACCTATAAATTAGGGTCTGTTCATACGTCAAAGCTTTCTCTAGGTCCGCTCATCACGATTTTCTGATTTTTTACACAGTTATTTATAAATAAATACTAGGAAGTAACATTTTTGGATTTAAGATGATTATCATTACTTTTTTCTATATAAATGGTTTAAAAATATTATTGCAGATCATTATCTAGTCCCACATGCGGCCTCTGGTTTCAATTTTTTTTCACATTTTCTTAAAATTGATAAAATATAACCTGAGAACAAAATTATTTACCAATTTCAGTTTAGATTTATCTATTTGACTAGCTCTCCTGTTAGGTTAGATTATTGCATTATTTATACTCTAGTCAATTTATTTTTGTAAAAAGTTTATTTTTGTAATCTAACTTAACAAATAAATGTATTTACTTACTTACTTACTTACTAGTAAGGACGTTAAGTGTTAGTATTGTGTTCTTTATAAACGTGTTTCTTAAATTAGAAAAACATGTGTTGTCATTGGCTTCATAGGTAAAATCCCCTCCCCATGTCCTTCTTGATATGGTCTTCCATTCTTGAAGTTAAGCAGAAAAATTCCCTGGATAAAAAACACACTAAGATTTCCATTTAAAATGCTTCTCATGTAAATTGAGAACAAAACGACTTGTATGTATAATCCTCTATTTTCCCCCAAAAGACAACGAAATCAATAAAAATACAAAGACCCTCTTCCCCCAAAAATTTGGACGTCCTTTTAAGGATGACTCTATGCATTATGAAAGAAAAATAGCCAGTGACCCCTTCCCCAGCCTTGTTACAAAATTTGTCTGGGATAGAAAGTGACACATTTTATTTATTTGTAACAAAGAGTACATGAAACGCGCGCCCTATTAAATTCCTTGGTTTACTGATTTTGTTACAAACTTTGTTTTGAAAAGAAAAAGTGATACAGTTTCCTAGAGCAAAAACTACATGAAAACGCGCTGTTGATGTAAACAAAACACATAACTATCCACATGTTCGACGGCTATCCTCTTGCTTTATTCTCTAGATTATGATCCTATAAAAAATAAAATTTATCCTGACTAAAAATCAAGGTAACTAGCTAAACTTTCTTGGTCAATTTTGAATCTTCTGATTGCTTTCGTTATCTAGAAAATAATTATCTAAAAAGAAGAAATAACACAGATCAAATATCCCCAAAGTCCCTGATTCGCTACATAGTTTTATTCTGAAAATTTTAGTATTTTTATTTCCATTTCTACTAATGTTAGTAAGGGTTGGGAGCAATTATATAAAATTATATTATAAAAAAAAATAAAGAAAGAATTATTTAGCTTTCAGACACGGTGTTGAAACTTTTCGCAGCAAGGGATCAAAACTCGGCTTCCTTAGCTCGCTAGCATTTATCAAGTACCGCTGTCATTATTATTTTAATTTATGCTAATTTAGCCCTAGCAAAATAGCGATAAATAAACAAAGAAAATCCCTTAGCGATATTTATCGATAATTTTATATTTTAATCTAAATTATCGATAAAACTTTTTGCTTAGCGATCAGGCGCTATAAGTGATCGATAATAAAAAATTATCGCTAAATAGCTTTGTTATCAAATTCCCTGGAATCGTCACATATATATACAATATTTAATGGCTTTTCACACATTTCCTAAGAAAAAATCACAAAAAATCTTTGTTCAGAATGGATAGTCTACGCGACCATGATTCCAAAATTGTCTCGATATGTTCACGCAAGTAAGAATTATGTTAAAATGAAATATATAACCTAATTAGGTTAAGTGTCGCCTATTTAGTAGGTGACGATAGTAAAATACGCAATAATTTAATAAAGATACAAAACGCAAAAAAAATTGTTTTTTTTTAAGATGGATGTGGTAACAATTTGTTTTGTAACGTTTCTTTTTGATTCGCATCCTGTTTTAACAACGTTAAAATCTTCGTCAAACACTACCACGTTTTCGTCCGCCATATTTATTTTTTCCCCTGTTGTGTGGATGGATCGTTTGCCTAGTTAGACTACGGGTCGCCTAATTAAACTACATTACGTCGCCTAACTAAACGACTCGCCTAATTAGGTCATGCCGCCTAATTAGGTGTTTACCCTGACTTAAATTGGAGCGCTTATAGGGATACAGCATTTAAGGTGTATTATAATGTCTTTTTTAAAAAAGTAACATTCCAGAGACTTGCAGTGCAAGTAAACTGTGTATATATATACTAATAAATGCTAGCTTAAGCGTAAATGTATATATGTGGCTATTAGAGACAGGCCTATCAATAAAAAAGCGCACCTGCGAGATAAATCGCAAGCCCCAAGCTTAGATAATTCGGTTTGCACAAGTCATTCTGAAACTTAAAAATTACGAAAAAATGTCAAAAATGTGAAGTATATATATATATAGTTATATATATAACAAAATAATTTTGCCCCTGTTCACATCAAAGAGGGTGCCGATAAGCGCAAACGCTTGCATATATAAGGGCGAGTTCAGGCGAATTTTTTAATTAAGTTCGTTGGCGGTTGTCCTCCGAAACCGCCCACACTTTCCCGAACTCAGCCGAAGCATTCCCGAACTGCAATTCCTTGTAACATACCATGCGGCCGTTAGTTGGAAGAAGGCGCTTGAAGAGAAAGGAGTTAATAAAGTTTATATATAAGTTATTTATAAAGTAAATTGTATCAAAAACCATCAAAAGCAGTTCTTTTAAGAACTTCGCTACCACATAGTAAGTTTATTTTAATGTTCATAGTTTTTTGAATCATTAGTGTCTGTTTTCCTTTTTCTTTTTTTCAGGCATTGTTCGGGTCTATGCGGGTGTTTTCGGGCGAAAAATGGAATTTTTTTCAAAACGCTGAACTCGCCCAATAACGCCCGCACTTTTTACAGTGTATGCGGCTTATCGGCACCCTCGTTTACAGCACTGGGGTTGCTGTTATAAAAGAGTTGTTAGTCGAGTCATTAAACTTTGTGACTACTTGTGGAAAAAACAATTATGGAAAGCTGAACGGCAGCTAATAATAACAATATTAACGATGGATCATGAAAATCATTATTTAAAATATTATTCTGTTATTGTCAAATAGTTTATATCTTTTATATATACTCATTTTATTTTTCTCCTAAAGACGACCATACCAGCGCTTCACATAACGTTTTCAAACCTGACGATTGTACAGCCCATTAGTAGTTGGTAACCACGATAAAATCAAACCAGTTTGATTTTATTAGATCAGTTTTTGAATATTGATTTGTGTTTTTACGTCATTTTAGTATTATCGTTCTATTACTTTTTAATGATAACAATTTTAGATCAATTTTACTGCAATATTTTTTTTTGAAAATTGATCTGCAAAATTGTTCCGTCTATTTAGGTATTAATCTCATTTTTTGTCTCTACACAGTATATCGTCATGACTGATAAAGGCTTGGTGCCGAAATATATATTGACTTGAAACTATGTGTTATTAATTTCATACTAGTCGATAAGGCCCGTAGAAAAATCCACTTAGGCAAAAGGCTAATGAAAAATAGGTTGCTTTAGATGTTTTGCTGACGTCAGTAGTGATATACAAAAAAAAATGTTCTTAAAATCTTACACAAAATGTCAAATGTCAAATCGCATTAAATCCTCCACACAAATCTTACACAAAATAAAAAAGAACAGCTTGCAAGGTGTAAAATCTAGTTGATAAAAAGTTACAACAACGACACTCACAACACCAATACTCACAAAACCGACAGTAAGAACACCGACAGTTACAACACCGACAGTCACAACACAGATAATAACAATGTCAGAAATAACGCATCTCAAATATGTACATCTTATAAGTGATTATGTTGAAAACCCTCAGTATTTTATTCTGAAATGTCAAAAAGGAGGCCTGCAAGAGTTAGCACAAATCAAGAAATATAAGTTCTTTACACATTTTAAATATTGTCTTTCCCTTAAAAGCTTATACAAAAATATGAAAAAGCCATAGTTTGGAAAACATCAAATTTAAATCTACAAAAATCAGTCATTTCAGTTGCTACCATCCTCTCCCACAAAAATTTACACAAAATGTAAAAATCAACCAGTTAAGAACACAAAAAATTTTCTTTTTTAGTTTGATGATCCATACTGCCCTTTACCAACAATTTTGAACCTAAATGTCAAAAAATCAATAAGCAAAGAATAAACTTGAGTAAAAAAAGATCATTATTTTGGAAACATTCTATATATACGGTTCGTAAACAAAAGTTTACACAAAATGTAAAACAGATTGGTTTTTGAGAAACACATCTAAATCAACAAAAATAATTTCATTCAGCATGTCGTATATTGCCATTACCCATTAATCTTCCACAAAAAGGTTATATATAAAACACATCAAAATTTAAAAAAAGTTAGTCATTTCAGTGTATACAGTCCTCGCCCATTAGATTACAAAATATAAAAAACAAAAAAACAGTTTCAGTCAGAACATTAAGTATTTTTTATCATCAGCAAACATTTATCCCTACAAAATTTTGTAAAGTTCTCAAGAAAAACAAAACCGTGAAACCATGGAATTTTCTTCCAGCAAAAATGACATCACATACAGTTAGTTCTCCCCAACAATAGTTTATATTACGAAATATAAAGACATCAGCTTATACAACAGCTTACAGTGAAGTCCGATTCTACAAAAATTTGTTCTTTCAGTATATATTGCATGTGGTCTATTTCCACAAAAGTTTACACAAAATTTCAAAAAACAGCATTTTGCAACACAAACAATATAAACTGACTTAACCATACCATCCTCTCATAATTTTTTTTAACCCAAAGTCATAAACCCACGTAAATTTCCAATCAAAGGTAAAAAACCCCTGTAAAAAAACCTGGCATTTTACATGTAGGCTGACAAAAGTTTAACGGGATGTCAGAAACAAAACAATAAAAAATAACTTAACACACACACTTTAAATTCTACAAAATTCGTTCCACTTGTCAAAAGTTTATAATGCGAAATACAAAAAGACATCAGCTTACACAACAGCTTACAATGAAGTGTAATTCTACAAAAATTTGTTCTTTTAGTATATTGCATGTGGTCGATTTCCATAAAAGTTTACCCAAAATGTCATATAACAGCACTTTGCAACACAAACAATATAAACGGGCAACCATACCATCCTCTCATAAATTTTTTTAAACCCACGTAAATTCCTAATCTAATTTCAATAACCCCTGTAAAAATAACTTGGCATTTTACACGTAGCCTGACAAAAGTTTAACAGGATGTCAGAAACAAAACATTAAAAAATAACTTAACACACACCACACTTTAAATTCTACAAAATTTGTTCCACTTGTGATATTGCATGTGGTCCCCTTGTAAAGTTTGCAGGTAATGTGAAAAAAACTATACTCTATGCAGGCCTATCAATAAGGGGAGAGCAATTGCTCTTGCTCACGCAAAGGCTCGCCCAATTCTGAGAAATGAGAAACTAGCTGAGCCATTAATTGTTCCCCCAATTCCAAAAACAGTTTTTCTGGCTGAGCAATATCACTTCATCTCACATGGAAATCAATGTTCTCTTTCTTATTATTTACAGTAAAAAAGAACCAAAATATATCTGAAAAGATAAAATAAAATAGATAAAAAGACTTTGTGATAAAATATGCGTTTATAAACTTATTCTATTTATTCAGATTGCTCGCCCAGTTTAAATTATTGTTACCTTGGGGGAGCGATTTATAGCTCGGGTGTTATTTTCTTATTGATAGGCCTGCTATGGACATACAATGAGTCACACTATCCCAAAAGTTCAAGAAAGATTTTGTAGCTAGCTTGCTACATCATAATTCGTGTTCAAAAAAGAAGAAAAGTTTGACTACTAAGGTAGCTATAAATACCTAAAAAAGGAGGAATAACAACATAACTTATAGGTTAGAGCTAACTATGGGATGGAGCCTTCTTGAAGCTAACAGTAGCTAGGACACCCAGTTAAATATACTTAAGCTGGGGAGACTTAGCTACGTCTATAGCTAGCCATTTTTGCTTAGTAAAACACATTATAAAGGAAAACAATAGCTATATGTAAAAATTATGACATTTGCAGTTAGTTCAACAAACCAAAATGTTCTATTTCGCTAGCACATTGTAGCCAGCTAACAGCTTTATGTAGCATTTTGAATTTTACGACAAATGCATTAGTTACGCACCAGGCGAGACATTAATTATGCAAACAAAACAAAACAAATATGCTAGCTTCTTTATAAAAAACGCGGTAAACTTTAAGAATTTGAAGCTCTAATGGATTTTTTTTGAGAATACGATTCTCCTTGACAATTTAAGTGTCCTACATATAAAAATGGAACGTCTAAAAATATCAAAGTTCTTACTTTTTCTGAATTCCAGGTCACTTGAACTTGAAACTCTAGCATTCATTTTCTACTTCTAACTTTACTTTACTACTTCCAGCTCCACTCTTCACTTCCGAAGTAACTTATTGTGGCTTCCAACTTCACTTTTCTACTTTTACTTCTACTTCTTTACTTGGACTTTTCTTTCTTTCTCATATATTCTTTTTGAAACACTTTACCATTTCACTTTTTGCCCTTTTTTGAAGACGAAGGGACCGTTCTTTTGTTGTTGTTTTGTGTGTCGATGGTAACCCTGTGCCAAATTATATTCTTTTTTAATCCACTCCACTTCTTCACTTTGACTTTCCTTGCTCTTAATATCTGCACTTTTTTTATAACTAAGGAATCGTCGAAAATAAGACATTTTTTATCCGCTTCTTTAGTTCGCCTTTTGTCGAGAACTTTGTCGAGAGATTTTTATGTTTGTTTGTTTTTACGCCAAGGAAACTTTCTATTCGAATGCCGTCCCGTTCGAAAGTACGTATTTGAGCGAATCATGTTGTTTATTTTGTATCACGTGGTTTCTAACGGTTGCGAGACAAATGTAAACAAAACAAAACAACTCGAAAAACTCGCGCATTTGGGTGATAAAAAATATCGTCTTTGTAACAGTCACAGACAGACAGAACTGGCTTATTATTATAAGAGATACATTACACACATTTAAATTATCTTGTTTAAAATATATGACTAATATTTTGATCGAATGTCTATTAGAAAAAAAATGATTGATAAATTCCACAAAAAGCACGCCTTTTTTGCACAAAAAAAAACACAAAATCATTAATTATCATCCATCAAGTATATAATAATGGATATTTACGCGTAAAAAGCACATACTTATGTAAAATATATATTTCACAACAAATGCATTCGAAACTTTTTTACTGCAAATAAAATGGCAGTTTCGGTTGCTCTCTTTTTATAACAAAATAGAGCGATTTTATGTTCATAAGGGCGTTCTCTCGTCATTTTAGAACAAAATACGGTGATATCAGGCTTTGTAGGGTCGTTTTCTCGTCATTTTGGAATGCACTACAGCGATATTTAATCTTTGTAGGGACGTTTTCTAATCATTTTATAACGAATACACCTTTTCACAGTTGAGTAAAAAAAAGTAAAACATACCCTTATTTTATCCAACTCAAGTTATCTGTACAACTAGTTGCACCTTACTAATCATCTTAAAACCAATTTAGAAGACAAAACTTAAAACGACCTTTCCTTTTTACCAAAAATACCCACTTCTGTGGGCTGGCAAACGTGTCTGTGGTTGTTTTCTTCAGTTTCTGCGCAGTAGCCTCCGCGCAGATTTTTCTCATAGCCGTGCGGCATTGTCTTTTGAAACCACTACTTCATGTATTACTACATATCATAATATTTAATCTTCGTAGGGACGTTTTTAAATCATATTATAATGAATTATGGCGATATTTAAGTTTCGTAGTGACGTTTTCTCGTCATTTTATAACAAATTACTGCGATATTTAAGCTTTGTAGGGACGTTTTCTCGTTATTTCATAACGAATACAGCGATATTTAAGCTTCAATTTGAAAATGATTATAAACTATAAAATGCACTCTCTTTTATAAGAATGTAAAAACAAATTATAGATAAAGTTGAATATTTTGCTTGTATCCTAAATGAAATAAGCAAAAAAGTTCGCATGCTCACTCAGGAAATTTCGCTTTTATTTCCTGTTGCTTGGCAGTGTGGACTTGAAGAAGTTACACACAGTTTGTAACAGTAAGTATGATTTAAAAAAAATACCAAGAATGTCCTTAGGATATTATCAGGATAATGTTTGACCAAAAGTTAAGAATATTTGTGTTGGAACAAAGAAAAAAAATATGCACTAAGTGTATTTTTAAAAATACGAATTCCGTAGTTTTGAAACTACGAAATACGGATTTTTAAAAAATATGTGCATTTTTAAAATAAGAAATTTGTATTTTTGAAAAATACGAAATACGAAATTCTTTTGTTTTAAAAATACGAATTAAAAATAGAAGTGGTTGATTTTCCTAGAGAGCATCACATATCTCTTCAACGGTTCATTTAAAACATATTGTATTATACATTTTCTTGATCAGCATTTCACGCTCTACACAATAGGAATTTTTTTTTTTTGCATTGGTGGGACTTTGTTGACGTTAACAATATTTTTAAACACATATATATATATATATTTCCTTAATTTTTGATCAAAACTGTGCGATTCTATGTATACCTTATTTTGATCAGTGTTTCAAACTCTACACAATACAGGTGACGACTAAAGAAAATTGGGAAAAAATTTCATTGTGCTTTGATGGGTCATAGCTGACAACATAAAAATTCAAATGAGAGATCTTTTTTATTTCTTTTTCGCCTGAGTGGATTTTTCCACTGGCCTTATCGACTAGTCATTAAAATAATGTTATTGTCAAAAATTAACCTATTTTATTTTTATTTAATAAACTTAAATCCTGCTGTATTTCTTTTAAATTCTCCAAAGGACATACAAATATTAAATGTGGTCATATTTTTTATGAAATCCTCATGAAACGCATAAAGTATATATATATATAAATTAGATAAAAAACACATTTATTGGAACAATATATATTTCGGCTAACAAGCCTTCATCAGTTGTAAAATAATAAAATCAAGTTACATCTTTTATGTAAAATTGGGCAAATAATATACGTTTGAGCGATTAACAGCAAAAGCATTGCTATATATAAATACATATAGAATAACAAAAAGAGGTTTTAATCCTGTGGGTATAAATAGCTAAAAGAGAAGTATATGCAGCCATGGGAATTGCCTTCGTACTTTGCACTGACGACGGCAAAAAAAAATGCCGTCGTGACTTTTTTCTATGTTTTTCCAATGAATGAGAGAACGACAAAAATTATTATATACTTGATTATTATCTTTTTTTGACGCAGCGATGTTAAGTGGCTGTGTTTGTTTAAATTATTTCCCGTTTGCATGTAGCTAGGTTAGTGTTATTTACGCAACATTATTTGCTTCTGAGAAGCCGTTTTCGTGACACAAAATCGTTGTTAAAAACGTTTTTTATTATGCTCAGTCCACTATATATAATTGTATAAGAATATTTACATGTTAAGTTAATTTAAAACCAAGAGTTGTCTAAAATAATAAAGTTGAAATAGTTATTTTCTAAAATTTTCCGAATCAATATCGGAAAACACTTTAATTTTTATTACTAACTTCTTGCGAAGAAAAAAATTAAATTAGAATAGAACACCTGGCTTCTTCGAAAGTATATATTTGTGGAAAACATAACGACGACGAACACGCAAGACGTGCCTTTTTATAAAACATTGTCTAAACATTTAACCCATTCATCAAATATTTTTTAAACAACAAATATGTTGCATAATAATTTTTCTTCTTGTCACCTGTTATTCTAAAGAAAGAAAACGCTTTTAAATACTTCGATGTTCTGAAAGATCAAAAGATACATAACATAGATTCATAACATATATCAGGGTTCGAATTAGAAAAGTAAAGTCGGTTCGCAAAAATTTTGGCACTCTGTAACGAAGTAAACTACCATCTAGATGTGGCCTGGGAACACCTTAGATCAATTAGCATTTTTCTATCGCCGTTCTTCGTTCTTAAGTTTTTAAAACGTGATCTAAAAAAGCATTTTTATCGCCGCTTTTCGTTCTTAAATTTTAAAAACGCAATCTAAAAAAGCATTTCTATCGCCGTTCTTCGTTCTTAAACTTTTAAAATGCGATCTAAAAAAGCTTTTCTATCGCCGTTCTTAAGTTCTTAAAATGCGATCTAAAACAGCATTTCTATCGCTGCTTTTCGTTCTTAAGTTTTTAAAATGCGATCTAAAAAAGCTTTTCTATTGCCGTTCTTCGTTCTTAAGTTCTTAAAATGCGATCTAAAAAACCTTTCTATCGCCGTTCTTCGTTCTTAAACTTTTAAAATGCGATCTAAAAAAGCTTTTCTATCGCCATTCTTCGTTCTTAAACTTTTAAAATGCGATCTAAAGAAGCATTTCTATCGCCACTTAAAAATATTCGATTCGCAATTTTATCATTTTCTTCACAAAGTGATTCGCAAAAATGGCATTTCGATTCGCAAATTGCGAATTGCGAACTGCTAATTCGAACCCTGTATATACATAATACGTAAAAAGAGTTGTTAACTTTATTTAAACATTTCTTGTTCGTTACATGTTGATACTTTTATTATATGTTCATTATATATTTTTATCACAGGACTTTGTTTAAAAGGGAATATTATAGTCTCTTAAAAATTGCCGTCGTACTTCATTCCAGCGACGGCAATTTTTTTGCCGTCGTAGTGCCGTCGTATTACATTACAACAACGGCAAAAATTTAATTAAAATTGCCGTCGCACTAAATTTTAGATTCCCATGGCTGATATGCATATGTATATACATAGTTAAAATTACCGATATTTTAACATATAAACAATGAAAAATGATTATGTACAGAATTTTTACAATAAAAAATCTATTGACAATTAAAAGTATGGTAAACTAGCGAAAAAACAATTAAACCGATCAATGCTTAAAATAAAGACACTGCGACATAGCTGGGAGAAAGAAAATAAATAAATCAATGAATAAGAGATAGACATTTAAGATACAGTTACGAATACATAAAACAGTCCCTACCCATTCCAGCTGGATAGAATGTGCAGAGTACACATTGAAGTTTTAAAGTACAGCTGATATCCCAGGAATGGATGAATGGGAGACCATAACTTAGACTTTATCAGCAAGCATTTATCCAGCACATAGAACCGGGTTGTATAGAAATCAATCATTAAAATATGAGACCTCACAACATCCCGGACTGGGTCTTATAACTTAAATGCCCAGCAAATGCCCACCTCCATCTAAGCCGTATAGGTCGTTCCCATCCGCCTAAGACCTGTTATACCTTAAGATTTCCCCAAGCTGTACCGTATTATCTTCAATAAAATTAAAATAAAATCTAGTGTATATATGTGAGGAGGCTAATAGTGTAACATTTGTTTAAGAAGATGCCGCTACGGCAGTTACACTATAAAAGATAAGCGGAAGAAAACGTTAGAGTGCACGAGTTCTTTGAGAGCCTAATTAAAGGGACCCGTGCACTATGCGAATATAAAGAAAAGAGTAAGTTTGTATGTCCTATTGTTAGCAATAAAACAACAGTGGAAAAGAATAAAGTTTAAAGATGAAAGTTGAGGAAAATCTCACTACACTCGATAAAAATAAATAATAACACAACATATACACAACAAACGAATGCTACTCCTCAAAGTCTCAAACCACCAAAGTACTACTAGACATAATGTTCTAGTTGACAAACAGACAGCAAAGTATCTTTGCCACTGTCACTGCGGTTAGACAGTGTAGTACTAATCCGCTAATTGGGGTCACCGGATTTTCATCCAGTGTCCAAAGTAGATCCAAAATCACATGCCCGGTCGGGAAAATTTACCCCCGCGAGCGCTAAATCGCTCACGTAAATTAATCTGCATGAGCGATCCACGTGCGATCACAAAAGCTCGTGCAAATTAGTTTGCGTGAGTGGTCAATAAAACAAAAAGTTACGACATGCACATGTTTGATCTGTAAAAAAAAACATGAATGAAATAATCCAGTCGTCGCTGATCAAAAATATCAACAAACATACTCGCTTGAGAGCCTTTAAAATTAGATTTTTTTTACGTCGGCAATAAAACAACGTGAGATTCATTTCAACTGATTTGCGTCAGCATTGTGTCGGCAATATTTTTTTGTAGTGAAATTGTTCAGTTGGCAATATCTTTCGTCATTAACCTTTTATTAGGGCTAGGCGTCTCATATATTCAGTGTACTGATGGATGGCGAACTTCGTTAGGTTAATAGTTCACTGCCAACTGCCTTTTAATGTTTCTAAATGAACCTATTAGGTTAGGGCATCATTAGGTTGTATATCGCAGAAGTCGCCGGTGACATGCTTCGAAAATGCTTGTCACGGGCACAGTTTAACATGAAGCAAAACTGTACAGGAGACTCAATTGTTAGAGTCTTCGCAGAACATCTCTCCTCACAAAACCGAGGGCAGGGCTGACTTATTGCCTGCTGTGTCGTGTGGGAGAAAGAACTTCTGGACTTCTTTTTAATACAATATACATTTTTTTTATTATTAGTACGAATCAAATAGCATCACAGTATTTCTGTAGCCTGAATTATTTTAGTTAGTGATAAGGCTGAATTTAAAATATTTGTGTTTGCCGTCACCTGAATGTGTCAGTAACATAGCGCAGGTTGAAATTATTTTTTTTAGGTCACCGTTACAATTTTTTTTCTTTTTGCAGATGCAGGAATGCCAGCCTTAAAACGAAACCCAAAAAAATGAATTTTGTAAAACGTAAACCACAAGTGCAAAGTTGAACGTGATGATGAGTTGGCAGATTTGATATATTTTTAAAACTTTATTAAAAATGTTTTTTCTTTGGTATTACATCACGAGAACATTCGTCCGAAAGCTGTATTAAGGTACAGGGCACCTAACCTCTCCCATGTACTGGTTATATTTAACTTGCATGGGTGCGCACTCTTCTCGCAGTATTCTCTGTGACGATGAAGGTCGGACTGACTTGTGGCATAGTTCCAAATGGTCTTCCGTCTTTCGTTCGAGTCCCAGTGTAATGCACCAGCCGAGCATAAGAGTGTCAGCATGAAGGAAAGGGGCCGACCTTAATGTTCTCTTTATTTTATGTTCTTCATAATAACACGATCGTTCTTCATAATCTTTGTGTTTTTGGTGGCGCTTATTTCGTAGATTCTCTTAAGATGTGAGAAAAATATCTCGTAGGATCTCTAGAAAATTCTGATAAATAGTCTCTTACGTGAGCGATAAATCATCGCTCGCGTAAATTTTTTTGCGCGTGTGTGGGCGTGTGCGCGTGCGATCGCACGCGTCTCCTGACCGGGCCTGAAATCACTGCACAAAACAAAAAAACAAAAAATAATAATAATAATAAATAAAAGATAAATACAAAAATTAGTAATCCAAGGTAACCTCACGCTCGTTAAGCCCATTAGGTTGGAATGAATCTAATTTGTGTTGCCAAAAGGATTCTTTACGCCTTAACCGAGACAAACTTTCGGCATGGTCAATTAACGTAAATGACCAATCTTCCATTCAATTATGAACGGGCTGTTCGAAATGAGAGTGAAAGGAAAGCTGTATAACAGGCTTCCCTAAACTAAATTTCCAGTGGCTGCATTTATAGTTGTTGAAACACACTCTAAACTTAGTGCTGGTACTACCAACATACTGCACGCCACATTTTCTACACTGTGCCAAATAAACAACATTATTAGAATTACAGTTCTTTTTCTTACCTTGAATTTTAAAAGAAGAAGAAGAGGATCTATTAGTGAAAGAATCTGTTTCTTCCACATAGTCACAAACACCGCAACGTTTGCTACCACATTTTTGACTCCCCCCACATACCTTTTCCTTCACCGGCAATTTTGCCCTAACCAGCATGTCTTTAAGGTTTTTCCCTCTCCTAAAACCAACTATTGGGGGTGCAGCAAAGACGTCACGGTGTTCTTGATTAGGCATAAGAAGAAGATGAATGTCCTGCAGAATATTTTTAACCTTAGAAAATGCAGGGTGATACGTGAGATTGAACACAAGTTTTTTAGAAGTGTCCTTATTCCTCTCCCTGTCAAGTAATTCATCTCTCTTAAACTTCCTTGCTCTCAGTACCTGTTCTTGAACCAGCTTATCACTGTATCCTCTTTTATAAAGCCAGGCCTCTAGTTCGTTACATCTATTGTCGAAAAATTTCCCTTCAGAGCAGATTCTGTTGAGACGGAGAGCCTGCCTGACTGTAGCTTTATAACCTTAACATCTAAAAATTAAACACTTTGTTTGGAATATTCTGCAGTAAACTTAATGGTTGGATGACAGCTATTAAGTTGCTCTAGAAAATCTTTAATTTTCCCCATGCTGCCAAATCAAAAAAATGTCATCTATGTATCTCCACCACACTAAAGGATTAAGTGCTTGCGACCTCAAAAATCTTTCTTCTAAAATACCCATAAACAGAACCACATAAGGAGGGGTCATTTTTGTGGCAGCTATTAGGGAAGCCTTAGACGCGCGCGAGGATAAATCTATCTCCACAGACACTTTGGTTGACTTAACTAAATGCATGCTCAAAAATAATGTTTTTGAACATGATGGGCGTTTTTTTTCGACAAAAGCAGGGTACTGCAACAGGTAATAAGATTTTCTAGAGCAACTTAATAGCTGTCATCCAACCATTAAGTTCACTGCAGAATATTCCAAACAAAGTGTTAATTTTTTAGAAGGTAAGGTTATAAATCAGGGTAATCAACTTATCACAGACCTCTACACTAAACCAACAGATACACATCAGTATCTGCATGCTACTTCCTGCCACGTATTTCACTCAAAAAAGGCTATACCTTACAGCCTGCGGTTACCAACTACAAAGGGGCCATATTGATGATATCTTAGTCTGCGTAATTCTTTATCAGGGTTAGAAGTCGGTGGATTAGCTAGGATGTACATGTTGGCTTTGAATAGACTTTCGTCGGTTCATTTCTTCACAATAGAACAAAAATGATAACTATTCCTTGGGCCCAAGGTACATGATCATTACGTTTCTTAGGAAAGTATACAGTACAGTCCGAATATAAGCTTCTGCGTACACGCTATACAACACCTTTTCCTGCAAGTCGAAAGCTGTGTTATCTTTTGTTTATCGTAATTACTTTAATGATTTTTGCGAGAGCAGTGTTGCGAGTGAATTAACAAAAGCTTTGTGATAAAACAATACTGTAATTATTTTCTTATAATTGTGAGTCTAATTATTAAAAACTTATTGAAAATATAATCCCCTTAGGTATTAGCGCGAAGTAATAAAATTTAATGACTTGTTAACTACGCAAAAAATTACAAATAAATCGCACATGAATCTATTGTTCTTAAAAAAGTTTTACGCGCATGTTTTTAGTTTAAAAGACTTCTTGTCGCATTTAAAAAAATATTATCCTTCTGAACATTTTAAACTTTGAGAATAACTTTTGCAGCATAACTTTTAAAACACAAGTCTTTGTGCATGAAAGTATTTTTAGCTGGTAAAATTTCCCATTTACTTCGACAGCTGGTTATGTTCAAAGGATATTACCCTGTGAATAAACAAAAAGAGAAAACAAGATTATGCAGAAAGTACTAGGTGCAATATTAAATAAAAATGTACAAGATTTAAAACATGTAGCAGCATAAATAAAAAAGTTATATATAATACAAAATATTTTAATATATATACAAATAATTTAATATACAAAAAATTCATTCCGCAAAGTAAAAAAATAAAATAAAAATAGGAGAAGCCATGGATTTTCTCAATGCTTAAAAAAGAAGCCTATAAATATATGTATTGTTAGAAATGTTTGTGTCCCAACGCTCTTCCACCTCGTTCAACGGCAATACTTACTTACTCTTACTCCAGGTTTATCGTTCGTTTTCCCCATTGATAAGGCTAGAACGTTGATCATGTCTACGGCCAGGTTGTATTGCATTTCTCCAAGGCCAAACAGTTAATAAGCATAACCTTAAAAATGTGATCATTGTATCAATTACACTTTGCGATCAACACAGTTTCCTTAGACGGTTTAACATGCTTTTGAAGAAAATTCTCGAGCCCCACCCACATCATTTTGATTGGATTCTTATCTGGGGACCATTTTCTTTCATGAAGTTAATGGTGTATTTTGACTTGTGCGTGGGGTCATTATCCTTAAAGAATCTGTGGTAATCCAGGTTCATTGTTTTTACAAATGGAAGCAATGCTTCTTTCAAAATTGTATCGACGTAAAATTTCTATAAAAAAATGGATAAATAACCTTTGCAAGACCAACCTTGTTCCCTGATCTCTAAAGGTTCAAGGAACTGTAAGTCTAAAAAAAATTCTGATTCTATACTTTATGCATAGCATTATGCCTGTAAATATCATCATTTGTGTTCTTCCTTTTCTAGATAGAGAAGATTTTCCAGCCCATACGTGAATTTTGTTTTGGTGTTTTACTTTCGGCTTTAACTTAGCAGAATGATATTTTTCGACGAAAACAAACTCGGGAGCGACGCTCCATCCAAATACGCAATTGTATGGAAATGGTTATTCATGTAATGCAGAGTTTTAATAAAGGGGCTTGCGTGCTAATTGCAATGTCATTGTTAAAAGATTTAACGAAAGCAAATATTTAGCGACACTTATAATATTTTAAAAAGAATGAAAACTAAATGTATATAACTAAAATATCCACGTAATAATTATTTCTGTTTTGACTTCGTATATAACGCATACATTGAAAAAAAAATCATTTTGACGCATCGACAAACAAACAAGAAATGGCTTCTGCAGATGTTGTTAAGAACAGGCAAAAAAATTTGCAAATTCCAACTTACACGTTTGTGTATTTTCAAGAAGATAAAAAAACTACTATTTTGAGAAAAGAGAAAATTGCAAAAGAGGAACTTTTAAGGCAATATTTACAAGACAAGAAAGAAATTGAAGTTAAAGTAGAAATTCATAATGTTCAAGCTAAAGCCAATAATATATAAACTTTTCAATTTTTCTTCTAAAAAAGTAAAATAAATACAAAAAATGCCCTGAATGGCTATATTTTGCATTCAACTAAATAGCCATAATGGGACCTAAAAACTCCAATTACACTTTTCCAGTCCCCTGTTGACACTCTTAGGGGCTATTTCTTTTATACCTGAGATTCAAATCTATATGCTTCAACTGCTCCAAGTGCTCCAGTGACCAAAAAAACGGCACAGACCCAAATGCAAGTGCTCCAACATTTTAATGTGATTAAAAAATATAGCTTATATTTTTTGCATAATTTTTGCATAATTAAGAAACTGCGGCTCTTTGTAAACAAATATGGCTGTTTCAAAAGCGAAAGTGCTAGCACTTTTAGCCTTCAGTGAACAGTGAAGGAGAAAACGAAGACGATAAAAGAAATGAAGAGGATGATATAACTGACCTAATTCTACCATTGGTTGCTGCAATAAGTTCTACTAACTGTGTTGGTGCTGTTTGCATAGTGTCCTGGACACTTTGAGACAGTAATACCCTTGTATTCCGTTGACACATTTAAAAGCCATTTTAGGTTGAGGAAAACATCAATAGAATCATTGTGCCTAATGATCGACAACTTTGATCAGTTTCTCAAATTAAATATTGGTGAAAGACCGATGGTCAAGTTGCACAAACAAGTGTGTAATTTTTTGTGGTATTGTGCATCAAGGGGACCGCTTCGTAGTATTGCTGATCACTTCGATGTTACTTAGTCAACAGTACTGAAAATTATACGTCGAGTATCAAAGGCAATCATGTATTGTTAGGTCCTAGTTAATATTGTTTGACCTTTTGGAAATTCCATAATTGAATAGCTAATGGCTTTAAACTTCTAAAAGGCATGGAAGGTGTGATTGGTGGGATAGATGGCACACAAATTGAAATATCAGGCCAATTTATGTAGAGTATTTAAAATGGTTTCTCACTGCAGGAGTTTCACTGGCGAAAATATGGTGTGCCAAAGAAATGGGCTTTCGAAGCGAGAAGGCTTTGACCGTAGTAAGTCCAATTATTAGTTCTGAATACTCTAAATGCTCCAAGTGAACTGCTCATCGAAGAGTTCATCCAGGTTTGATTCTGACTGCCCCAAATTACCAAAGAAATGGTAAATGGAGCACTTGAGCATCCAGAACTGAATCTTGCGTACAAAAGAAATAGCCCCTTAGATTTAATGTGTTTTTCGGAAGTTGTAATTTTTTGTATTTTGCGGTAGAGCAATGGAGTACTTTCGTTCTGTAAATTTACAGAGATGCTTCTAGTCTAGTCTCAAAATGTAAGATCCGATGTATGCACTATTTTCATTTTTGACCCCTTATTAAGTTCAGAATTTGCTATTAGTAGAATAAGTTTGGACAGTAATATTTTTGGAATGAAATGACATAATCAGCTGAAATTTTCAGGGTTATCTCATCTTACACATATTGTCATACAAACAAAATTCGAGCAAAATCTAAGAGTGTCAACAGGGGACTGTTTGTGAAGTTTGTATGGAATGACCCAATATCAGGAACTAAGTTACATATTTTTGTGATATCAAAAAATAATCTTTAGGTTAACTTCCCCTTTAAGATGTAGTTCTGAATTTATGTGGAAAAGTTGCTTTGCGTGTTTCTATGTTCTTTTTTACTCTGGTGATTAAACCTTATTCATAATCCATTTTTAAGAAAAAAAGACCCAGAAACGTAAGAGAGCTTAGCATGTTCAGAATATTAAAATTTATTTTGCCTCCATATTCTTAGATGCTTGTACCTTTTAGCCTAACACGTCGAGGTGTGTTGTGAATATCGAGAATTGAGAATTTAAAGGGATCCCGAGGTACTTTTACAAGTTGGACTCATCTGAAAGATTTGCATGAGAAATGCTAAATGATATATTTACTTTTTGTTAAAACTTCATGTAACTCCAGATATAGCTTTTTAAATATTTATTTTTCTTGTCGCTCGACCGCCATCTTGGTTATCTTCGACCTTCTTCTTCGTTAAAAATTTTCATTCTAGCTCCAGTCTTTTTTAGTGGCACGTGACCTTGTTACGTATTATTTCAGTAGCGCTTTAATTATTACTGACTGCATAGCCAGAACATATACCTTCGCGCGGCAAAGTGAAACGAAAGCTCTCTACGAACAATTATTTAAAAAAAAAAAAATTAAAATAATTCTGCATAAAGTTCTTTACGAACGATTATTTTTTTTAAAAAAATAGAAATAATTCTGCATATGTTCTCACATAGCTGAGCAATCAAACGAAAAATAAAATGTGCATGATTTTTATTTCAAAGGACTTTTTATTTGAGACGCAAGTTGTGCATGATTTTTATTTCAAAGGACTTTTATTTGAGACGCAGGTTGTGAAAGTTACTGATCATTCAACATGTCACACATTTGTGTATGGTTTTTATTTCAAAAGGATATATTTTGGAAGGCAAATATAAGTAACAAAATATCAAGGTGTGACTATAAGCCCATAAAAAGTTATAGAAAAAGTTAAAGGGGGGAAGGGGCTGCATCACCCCTCCCCCTCCAGCACGAATAGGATTAAGGGCAGTTACAACCTTTGTAATTTGAGACGGCACTCGCATTTGCCGAGGTAATTACCGACATATTTTCAAAACATGTACCTTCGCGTCGGCAATTATTTGACGTGGTAAAATTGCACATAAAAAGTCCCTAGGCCTTGTGCGATCAGACGTGAAAAAAATAACAACGGAAAAAGTATTTGTTTTTCCACAGCATAGTTCAGTTGCCTCCTACGGCAATGCACGAACAACAAACTCTTAGCAAAAAAACAGTTAGTTTTGCGCTTCAACTGCATCATTAAAAACAGTTTGTCACCAATGTAGTTTGATTAAATCATTGCAGAAAACGCTAAAATATATTTAATAAAATGCCGTTTTTTCTGCGTTGAACTTTAATATTTACGCAATACACCTTTACGATAATTCAATTGTACATGCGTTTCTACGGCTCTCCATCGTTTTACAATATCGGAAAAAAGGAGGTAAAAATCGTGTTTTTATGAGAGTTTGTTAGAGACGAAAGCGTGTTTTCTCCAGTTTTTTAACTTCCGTCGTATCAATTTCTTTCAAATTTTCAGGAAACGTTAATAATAATAAGATACAACTTATGTGTACTTTTCATTAAAAACAAAATGCGACAAGAAAAGTTATCACGAAAAAACGTGTTTTCTCCTTAATAAACTCTTATAAAAGTGTGATGTTTACCTCCTCCGATCGCAAAATAAGCTGCGATGGAGGAGTTTTCCCGAATTATCGTAAAGGTGTATTAACTATATTATTTTATTTCTTATTTTTCTTTGCTTTTCTCCGGTAAAAATAATATTTTTTATTTAGGAGGTAGCTAAAACATTTTTTGTGTTTTGTTAAGTTTAAAAATTTTAGAAGCTGCCACAGTATTCTAATAAGTGTGAATATAGCCACAGCAGTTATTAGTCGACGCTAAAAATGGCGAATTATGAGGGTTTCGTTGGACATTAATGTATGATGTATGCTTTTAAAAGGTCTAATCATGGAGGTACAGAGCAGCGTTGATGTTAGACAGGATACCTGTCTCTCTTTTCTGCTTTCGCGCTTCGATGTCTGTTCTGCTTTTGTAACCCTGCTTATTTTAGGGCGCTATCGCAAAAGGGAAAAATGATGAGTTTAATTTACTAGACTACGTTGATATTTGTGCTACATAGTGGAAGAATATCATAAAAACAAACTTTAATTAGACAGTAAATTCTGCCTCTCTCTGTATCGTGGGATAAATTAAAGTAGTATTCTTTTCTATTGATTTTTTAATATTTTTTAATAAAAAATATATCCATCTACTGAGTAACTTAGGCAACCTCGTCCCCAAGGAATGTTGAGAACAAGGTTGGCAATACTCACTTAAGCATAATACCCCGCCTAGGTCGACAGGTTATAGATCAGTAATTTTTACAACCTGTTTGTTGAAATAAATTCTTTTAAATTTGAAATAAAAGAAATCATGCACACACCTGCTGCTAATATCTTATTTTTTTGTTTTATTGCTTAGACGGCTAGAATATCATGTTGAATTATTTTTTTTAAACAAAAACAAATCATTCGTACAGAGATCGATGTGGAAAGTACATTGAATTTTTTAACTTTGTTGCCACAGTATATTAATTGTTTTTGGCTATGAAAGTCATTAATAATAGCGAGTGAAAGTCATTAATTTGTGAGCGCTACTGAAATACTACGTAATAGGGTCACGTGCCGCTAAAAAGGACTGGAGCTAGTCTGAAATTTTTAACGAACAAGAAGATCGAAGCGGCCATCAAGGCGACAAGAAAAACAAATATTTAAAAAACGATATCTGGGGTTACATGAACTTTTAACAAAAAGTGAATATGTCATTGGGAATAACTTATGAAAATCTTTCTTTCAACTTGTAAAAGTACCTCGGGATCCCTTTAACTTTGGAAACAATTTTTTTTTTTTTATATTTTCCCTTTTTCATCTTTTTCCTGTCAAAACATATCAAAAATAGTTTTTCGATTTTTGACGACCCTGACAAAAGTTACGGTTTGAGTTATGAAAAGTATGAGTTATAAGAAGTTAAATTTCGAAAAAAAGGCATTATCAAAGCTACTGAGAATTAAGAAGAAAATTATAAACCTAGATACATCCCATGGTTAAGATAAGTTGAGAAAATATTTAAACGTTTTGTAAATGAAACTGCAACCGGGAAGGGAGGGGGTCAAATTATTATTTTCACCTTATAAATCTGTGTCACACAAGAGTCCCTTGCTGCCCCTAATAAATCTGGCAACAGCATTAATTTTTTACAAAAACAACCATAAACTTAAAAAGAGAATCAGTCGTCCGTTCTAGTAAAATATTTTACAACAAAACAATGCATAAATATTTACAATGCTGTGATTCGCATTTTTTTACCAGACAGTATCTTCTAAGCTTGACTGTGGTGGTGATGTACCTATGAAGACCATAACTCCATCTACTAGAATAACTACAGTATTCTTAAAAGCAAACAATTTTCTGGCATCTTAGTTTTTCCAAAATATAATAAAGTTGTCAGTCATTAAAAAATATAAAATATGAGAGTGGCAAAGCAAATACGTACAAGTTATTTAAAACATATGCGTAAAATCCAATATCGCTCGTGTAAAATTTAATTTTTTTATGCCATTTATAACAAAAATAAACTTGCAGTATAAATTTAGAAACAACACAAGTATAACTTACTGTATAACTTTCCAAGCAACACAAGTATTATTCTGTATTACTTTCAAAACAGCGCAAGAACAATTATTGCTGCATAACTTTTAAAAACAAGTTTTTGAGCATGCAAGTATTTTTATCTTTTCACCTTGACAGCTAGTTATTTTCATAAATCAAAACAAGAGAAAAAATTTATCCAAACACTTTTTTTTGGCAAGA
Source organism: Hydractinia echinata (assembly GCA_030067915.1). NCBI lineage: Eukaryota > Metazoa > Cnidaria > Hydrozoa > Anthoathecata > Hydractiniidae > Hydractinia > Hydractinia echinata. Next base: position 107,032 of record JASGCC010000342.1, on the reverse strand, counting down.
CAAATTATTAATTATTTTGCCTTCGCCACAAAAAATTATTAATTAACTGCATGCGTAAAGCAAAAATACATTTGTTTATATTTAACTTATCGTTGTCGCTAAACAATGGTGGCCCCCAAACGAGACTCTATTTAAGCAAATAGAGTGGTATGACCAAAATATCTCTGGATGTCACTGATCCCAAGGTAATTTTCTAAGGTTAACTGACCTAAAAGCTTTGCATGAGAAAGTTATTGCAGTATATTCACTTTTTACCAAAGTAACATTATCTGAAATAATTACAATTTTTCTTCAACTCTTTGTGGCCGCTTTCAACAAGAGTAAAAACTATTATTTTGAAAAATTGAGTCCTTTTTCAACCTGTGCAGTTTGTGACATACTATTTCAGGCTGGTCTGTTACAGTCAAAATGCTGTTCACTTTGCATTCCCTAGAACAATAAAACAAGCTGGCACCCTTGTTTTCCTTGTTCGTAAATTTAAGATTTTTCAGTTAGTCATCCTAACTTTAAATTAACAAATAAAAATAAATGCAATCACAAAGAAATTCCCAACAAGTGGAAAGATGTGAATGAAAAAAACAGAGGATAATAAAGTGTTATATTTATATTAACATATTGTGTTTTATATTTTAGGCTTATGAAAATAATATATGTTCAGCGGTGTTTTTATCCGCATCGAGCCACTCTGTGTCTTAATAGTTACCCAACTTTTCATGGTAGCAGAGGTATACAACACTTTAGGCGTTCTAAAGACTGAACTTGATTTTACTTTGTTCTAAAGACTGAACTAGATTTTACTTTGTTCTAAAGACTGAACTGGATTTCACTTTGTTCTAAAGACTGAGCAATCGTTAAATAACAATGGCTTCAAAAAAGAAGACCCCGCCGAAATTCCAAGACGAAATGTCTAATTTTGTTTTTCCAAGTCGTATATTATACGACTTGGAAAAACAAAATTAGATGTGGAAACTTGTTACTTCTGTTGATAAAGAAGAACAAGGCATTGTTGTACTGTTAGACTCCTTAGAAGGAAATGTAAAGGCAGAAAAAACAGTTTCTTACCTGACTGCTGCAGCATTGCATGTTGATAATGGCATATAGATATTCTACTTGAAAAGCTTGATGTTGTATTTAAAAGCGAGAAAGTTGACGAAGCTTACAATGCATACTCAAAATTTATTTTGTTTCAAAAATTGGAAAACATTTCTATGAATGACTATATTGTCGAGTTCGAACACTTGTATAGCAAGATGCATGACCATGACATGAAATTACCAGATACAATTTTGGCATTCAAAGTACTTGATGGTGCAAATCTTAGAGATGATGAAAGAAAACTCGATCTTGCAGTTGCTAATGATTTAAACTTTGACACAATGAAATCTGCTCTCAAGAGAATCTTTTCGAAACCTGATTTTGATGCCACAATGTCTTCATCTGCAATAAAACCAGAAGAAGCGTTTTATAGCAAAAAGTCCTTTTCGTACTCTCCAAGATCAAAAGTTGTAAAGTCTGGCACCGGTGGAAGAAAAGAAAAAATGAATCTAATGAACAAACATGGTCAAGTTTTGCGTTGTATTGTGTGTGATTCGAAGATGCATTGGGCCAATCAATGTCCACATGCAACTCAGAAAGATTATGTTAACATTAATAGTTCAGAACAAGAAGAAGAACTTTGTGAAGAGGTTGAACTTGTACTGATGAGTAGTGCAACACCTCAAGAATTGGACAAGCAGGAGATTTTTGTTGCAGAAGCTACTAAGTCTGCAGTCATCGACACCGCATGCACCAAGACTGTGGCTGGGGAAAAATGGTTCAATGATTTTATTGATTGCCTACCGTTAGATAGACAAAAGAATGTCAAAGAGTCAGTATCAGACACTACATTTAAATTTGGAGATGGTAGAAAAGTAGCTGCACTGAAAAAAGCAATCATTCCTATCAAAATTGGTGACAAAAAGTGCAACATCGAGACAGAAATTGTAGAGGAAAACATTCCTCTCCTACTTAGTAAAAGTTCATTGAAGAAGGCTGGTGCCATCATTGATATGCAAAATGATAAAGCCACCATGTTTGGCAAAGAGACGAAACTTTGTCTCTCCACCAGCGGTCACTACTGCATAGACATTTCTCCAAATTAACATTTCCCAATCTCTTCAATTGAAGAATTACCAATAAATCAAGAGGTATTAGCCTTGGAGCAAGAACTGAATCCAACAGAACGCAAAAAGCAAATTATCAAGCTACATAAACAATTCGGACATGCTAGTGCTCATAATTTAAAAAAGCTAATCGCAAATGCAGGAATGATGGATAACCAGACTGACAAATTAATTGACAATGTTGTTGGTGAATGTGACACGTGCATCAAATATAAAAAGCCAGCCGCTCGACCTGTTGTTGGATTATCCAAAGCGAATGACTTTAATCAAACAGTCTCCATGGATCTTCATAGTCTAGATCAAAATCTTTGGTACATGCATGTCATTGATGAGTTCACAAGATTTGCAATGCACAGATCATTTGAAACAAAGACGCCTCAGTCCGTGTATTTATGAAATGCTGGATAAGTATTGTTGGAGCACCAAGCAAAGTATTCTCTGACAATGGTGAAGAATTTATTGGCGACAATTTTGTGGACATGTGCGAAACATTTGGTATAAAAATTTCAACAACTCCAGCATATTCACCTTGGAGTAATGGCTTATGTGAGCGTCATAACGAAACATTGACTCATGTACTGTTGAAAATCAAGGAAGATACGAAATGCGACTGGAAAACAGCACTTGCTTGGGCAATTAATGACAAAAATTCCCTAGTGAATCACAGCTAGTATTTGGCCGCAATCCAAATTTACCAACAAATCTTACTGCAGAACGTCCCGCTCTGGATACTACTCCCGAAACAGCAGTTGTTGCCAAACACCTTTCTGCTGTCCATGCAGCACGCCAGGCATTTATTAATGCAGAAATTTAAACTTGCTCTTCAAAAACACATCAGACAATGGTCTTACCATGGCACTTACTAAATCGGTGATAATGTGTACTACAAGCGAGAAGATGACCAAAGATGGAAAGGTCCTGCTAAGGTTCTTGGTCAAGATGGACCTGTTGTTTTCATACGACAAGGCTCAAGATATATCAAAGCACATGTTTGTTGTGTGCAATTTGCTGACCCACACATTCAAGATCAAGTGAAAGTAACTTCAACTCAGCTACCTTGCACCAAGGAAAATGTGGTCATACCTGTCACGAAGAAAACAACTTCCGAAGAAGAAAATGAGTCAGATGACGAAACACCACCTCCACCTGTTTCAATGACTGCACCTGAAACCCATCAACAGGCAGCAAATAAAGCAGCTGTATCTGCACCAAGGACTGCATCTACCACATCACGAATTGCACCTTCTGACCAACCAAAAATCAAAGTGAATCAGAAAATAACATTTCAACAAACAGATGGACAACACTGTGAAGCCAAAATATTAAGTAGAGCAGGAAAAAGTACAGGTCAATATTCCAAATGGTTCAACATCCAATACAAATCACCCAACTCCAATGCTGGAAAAATTACTAGCCTTGATTTTTCAAATGTGAGGAATATTCAATTTCTTGAGAACGAATCAGATGTAGAGAATGAACAGGATGTTGTTACTACCGATGAGGTATTTGAATTAAAACATGAATCGTTTGTTGGTGCTAAAGAAGAAGAACTTAACAGCTGGAAGGAACACCATGTTTATGAGGAGGTGCCCTATAAACAACAGAAATGTATATCTGTTCGATGGGTATGTTCTCTGAAACCAACAAATGATGGTCTAAAACCAAAGGCACGTTTAGTTGCTCGAGGTTATGAAGAAACTGGTATTATTGAAAAAGATTCACCAACATGTGCTAAAGATTCACTACGAGTCATGATATCTGTAATTAATCAAAACAGGTGGAAAATGAAAAGTATTGACATCAAAACTGCATTTCTACAGGGTGAATTTATTGACAGAAATGTGTTTCTTTATCCACCTCCTGAAGCCCACTGTGCCCAAGGATATGTGTGGAAACTTCGCAAATGTGTTTATGGTCTCTTAGATGCCTCTCTTAAATGGTATCAGCGTGGCAAAAATACCATTTCAACACTTGGAGGGAAGGTGTCCCATGTTGATCCAGCCTTTTTTACATGGCATAAAGAGGGTGTGCTAATTGGGATGATAGCTGTTCATGTTGACGACTTTCTTTGGTCTGGGGATAGTTATTTTTCCAATCAAATTATACCTCAGTTGCGCAGCACCTTTACTGTGGGACGGAAAGAAGAGGTAACCTTCAGATATCTTGGTCTCAACATTTGTCAAGATGAAGAAAGTATTATTATCGACCAGGCTGATTACATCAACAGACTGCAGCCAACCTTAATCGATCGTTCTGGGGTTGAGAAAATTCTTTCTTCAAAAAAACGAGATGTTTTACGATCTGAAATTGGACAACTCTTGTGGGTAAGCAATCAAACCCGACCAGACATCAGCTTTAACGTATCAAATCTTGCAGTCAATATGGAAAAATCAACATCCAAAGACATTGTCGCCCTCAACAAAGTCATTAGAAAACTTAAAAATGATTCCCACGTTATGACCTTCAAACGACTTCAGAATCCCATCAAAATTATTGTCTATACAGATGCGGCATTTGGCAACCTGCCTGATGGTGGAAGTCAAGGTGCTTATCTCATTTTCCTTGCTGATGAAAACAACAGTTGTAACATCATCAGTTGGCAATCAAAACATCTCAAACTAATTGTCAGAAGCTCGCTTGCTGCTGAAACATTGGCTATGGGTGAAGGTATTGATGCAGCATTGTACTTTTCAGCAGCATATTGTGAGATTGTTTATGGTCATAATGCTAATAGATTGCCCATTGAGACAATAACAGACAACAAATCGCTGGTTGAAGCTTTGAAATCTTCTAAGTATTGTAGTGACAAGAGGTTAAGGATAGATATTGGAGCGTTGAAACAACTGATTGCGAACAAGGATGTGGTAAAGATCCATTGGGTTAAAACTGATGAACAACTGGCTGACACATTAACAAAGAATGGCCTGTCATCACATAAACTTGTAAATACGTTGAAAACAGGACATTTGCCAGATATAGTTTAAAGTATTGACATTACTTTACATTTATGTTTTATTGGACATTTTGTTTCTATTTTTATAGGTTTTTTATAGGTTATAGGGTTTTTATCCGCATCGAGCCACTCTGTGTCTTAATAGTTACCCAACTTTTTACAAAGTTCAAAATACTATTGTATCAAACCAAAACTCATGTGTAAAAAGTTCTGTACAAGTAGGCAAATGTTTATTATGCAAAAGCTTGCCTATGCACTATGCCCAATATCTTGCTATCTTCAGAAGTCTCTTAGCATATACACCTTACAAAACTGATAACAAAGGCTAGAACCTTGGTTGCGCAAAATGGTTGTTACGTCTTTCAGAAGTCTGGGAAGACTGGAAATATTCTGGAATTGGCTCGACAGTCTGGAAAATAGCTTGATTATTTTATAAATTATATTAATATGCTTAGTCTGTGTGTTTGTACGGGGTAATATGGATATGCACTTAAGAAACTATATCCTAATTGCTCAATGACAAGTTAGTTCCTTTGACGTTATGTCACAAAGTCCATATATTAGACTGACATCAATGTTTTAAATTTTAATTATTATTAAAGCGCATTTAATAACTTTAAGGCCAAACAACTTGAAAACGGGTGGAAATAACTGGCATCATCTCTTACGTGTGCACCTGACCACCTGGGACCAAAATAGGACCACATATTTCGCATATTTTACTAAATTCAAAACAAACATTTTTCATAAACATTAAGAGTTGAATTGTTTTTTATCACTTAATTTTTCAACAATTAAATGTAGTAAATTAACATTGTTTTGTGTTTTACTATAAAAGTTTTTATACCCATGTCAGCAATCACAAGGTATGGAAAATGAATTGCAGCAATGGAGAAAATGTGATATAATAATAAGTAAACCTGCACATTATTTTCCTCAAAATTTGATTGGTCGGTTGGTACTTAAGCTGCGGTTGTGCATCATTCAGTGATATCTTGTTTGTATGTGTTAGTAGAAAGGTATGTCGCAAGGAGGACATACACCTCATCCTCGTGGTATGTCTCAAGGAAGTAGTATCCTTCCCTTTTCTACTTCATGTACTAGGGAGATTGCATCGACTTGATAGTGCACTTGGTAGGGCAATCACCCGGCAAGCCAAAGGTTATGGGTCCGAGTCCCACTCGCTCCATCATCTTTGCAGCACTTGGGAAGATATGTGCAGGTTTACTTATACGACTTACATATGCACCGTTGTTCCTATATTTATATTATTGTATTATTTTTTTCATATTTTCACAGTAAAAAAATGCTTTTCAAACATTTTTGCTGCAATGTAAACAGAGGGAAGCTAAGTGTGCAGTGGACACTATCCGCACATAGTGCCACGCCAAACAAATTTGAAGGGTGTGTTAAAGGGAGTAGTTTTAATATGTAGTACGTCTGCAGTTCAAAGGCCACCATACTTACACAATGTATAAAACATTTTCTACTATACGACTATATTTACTTTATGATTTATGTATATTTTAGCATTATGTGACACAAAAGAAAGAAAGTTCTTCGTTTTCTGGACATTACAAAAATGCATGATGCATTTGACTGTGTGGCAATATTGGAAAAATTGCCATTAGAGATTGAATGTATAGCAACAGCTGGCAATAAACTCCTAGTAGGGACAAACAAAGGCCATCTCCTGGTATATGGTATTCAGGAAGATTTATCAAGTGGAAGATCTGATCAACGATTTGAAGTAGAACTTCAAAGATCAAACAAAGCATTTGGCCGAAAGCCAATTTCACAACTTGTAGTTGAGGAGCAGTATGGTGTCTTGATTAGTTTATGTGATGGTATGATCAGTGTTCATGATTTCGACACATATTCTTGTAAAACCCAGTTTCCTAAAGGCAAAGGTGTCAACTACTTTGCAATTAATACTTCTACATATTCTGGTAAGGATTCCATGAGGTTGTGCACAATTTCAAAAAGGAAAATTCAGACCTATGTATGGATTAAGAATGAATTTCAGGAATTACATAGTGAATTAGGATTGCCGGAAACACCGCGAACTGTCATATGGGTTGGAACATATCTTTGCGTTGGTACGAAGAAGGAATACATGTTGATCAAAGCAGATAGTGGTATGTATTTATGTGAATTTGTATCTTTGAAACCTAAATTGTACATTTTGAACCACGCATTGTACAAACCTAAATGTTTCTGTTTTTCTCCTTAAAACTATCAAAACAATAATCTTACACACCTTAAATCGGACCATTTCTTCACACGAAAGCGATGGCATGAGCACCAGCTCGTATACATTCGCAAAAAAACTGTAAGTGCTTTTTATTGCACTCTTTATTTCTTGTCACTTTTTAAAAAATGACGAATGTTACAAATATTATGAATGTTTCTCATGGTAAACATAATACAGGAGAATGTCAATAAAAAGATTGAGAATGTCAAAACAATCATCACAACCAAAATCACTATTTTTTATATCATTTTTTTCTCTTCACACACATGCTCACCTTTGTTAAAAATACTGATAGTCACTTTCCACACTTTCGTTATTGTGCCGATCTAGGAAAATTTTTTAACTTGCAAAATAATTTTTAAAACAACTAAAAAAAGTTCAATCAATTTCCGTCTTGTGTTTTATGTTATTTGTTTTTTAAATATGCTTCAAAAAATATTATATCACTGTGTGTGTATGATATTATGGTTGCCACATGCACAGGTTTTAGCTTCTGCATATTTTTCAGCAATCATAGTTCTATTAGTGAGACATTATGTATAATGTTTAGCATTTTGTTGTATAGGTTGTTTCAAGGGGGAATAAAAAATACCCACATGGATTTTGTGGGATTGTAAATACTAAAAAATGAAATTTGATCTTTCTAATGGGATAAGAGAAGCAAATAATCTGCTAAAAGTTACAAAGATAAACAGATGATTTCTTTAATTGATGTTATATTTGTTGATTTACGAGTTATCAGTTGCATGAAATTTTTTGTCAAGTACTTAGCAACCATAGATATCTTCCTGCCAGTTCCAAGAGTTTGACTAATAATATCTTTGTTATGTTAGAAATGGCTAACACATAAATCAGGATATTGTAAAATTTGCATGGCAACCATGGCTAATTTCCCTAGCAACCAGAAAACTAGTACTACAGTTGTTGAAAGAAAAATGGCAATCATTTTTACAGTCAATAAGTCAGTTTATTAATCAAGTACTGAATGAAGCTATGGAGAAACACTCAAATGAAACCGGAAACCGAAGGTAGTGCAGAATGACACTCATACATTTTTAATATTTTTTTTAATAAATTTTTTAGTAAATGCTTTTTATAGCACTGGCATTTTAACTAAAAAAGGCCTTCTAAGTGTCACCAACATGATTTGGGGATCGATATTTCTGTTGATAGAACGCTTGATTTTTAAAGCCAAGGGTCATGGGTTTGATCCCAACATAAGGCCATTGTCTAGTTGGCACAAATTTTAGAGAATTTCTGTAGCTCAAATGGGAGTTTCAAACAGTTTTTTTGGTTCCTCCTGGAAATAATTGACATTCCTTGAAATGTATCTTTGAAAGTTTGTTTATTGCTATTTCATAGCTTAAGGAGAATTGAAGGATGCTGTGCATACGTGGATATTTGCAAAAAAAAATTTAATGAATTCTTAACAGAGTATAGAGATTTTTTAGCTTCGTTAGAAGGGTTTTTAATTTTTTCTTAAAAAAAAATATGGCGATGTAAAAACTTTGTGAGAAACTTTTTGGATCATTTCTTGATAAACTATGGGGATGTAAAAACTTTGTGAAAAACTTTTTTAAATCTTTCTTAACAAAATATGGCGATGTTTATGATTCTAAATTTTTTCTTAAAAAAAATATGGCGATGTAAAAACTTTGTGAGAAACTTTTTGGATCATTTCTTAATAAAATACGGGGATGTAAAAACTTTGTGAAAAACTTTCTTAATCCTTTCTTAACAAAATATGGCGATGTTTAAGATTCATAAGAAAGATTTTTTTTAAAGTTTTATTTATAACAATAATATGTGACGTATTTATGCCGTATTTTCAGCGTAAATTTTAACAAGTATCCCAAATTGCAAAACATGTCACATATGAACATTTAATATCGAAATGTAGAATTTTTAATGCTGACCAACTTTTTCTGACCAAGGACAAAAATCGAAAAATTAAGTTATTATCTCTTACAATAATACAGAGACTGTGTCTGTGTGTCTGTGTGTCTGTAACAGGCAAAGTGGATGTGTTTATTTTCCTTTGATGTCGCCGAAAAACTTATGTCTCAAATGTTAAAATTTCTGACGTTACAGCATGGTGTCAATAACACTACTTTAACGTCAATATCTTATATTAAATTAATGAAGTCATTACAGTGCACCTAAAACTTTGAGGCCAAATAACTTGGAAACGAGGTGATGACGTCAATGATTTTTTACCGTGTGGGTTACTAGGAACAACCTAGGACCAATTTAGGTAATTTTCCCAAACCTAGGTCCCCAAATCCGTTTCGGAATGGACGGGTTGATGACGTCATCAAAAACCTTCAAACCCTAATATCTCTGCAACTGTTTGTCAAAAGTACATGATCCTATACATTTTCTTGATCAGCGTTTCAAGATCTATACGATAAAGGCAACAGGTATACAAGTTTCTAAAAAATTTTTTTGTGTTTTTACGGGTCTTTGCTGACGTCAACAAAATTTTTAAACCCTTATATCTCCTCAGGCGTTCGTCGAAGAAATATGATCCTATACATTATGTTGATCAGCGCTTTAAGCTCTACACAATAGAGGCAACGTCAAAAAACAAGTTCTAAATTGTATTGGTGGATGGGTTGCTGTTAAGGCGTCACCGTTAGGAGAGGGAAGTGTTTGTAACAACAAAATTTTTGATTTGAATTGATATCTTGATATACGTTCAAACTAAATAAATACAAAATTACGGTAAATATCCAGTTCAAATTTAAATAAAATATTTGACATAGAATAGCTAATACTTACCAGCTGCCCAGTGCAAAGTACTATGAAATGTGTGACAAGTGTAAACTTATGTGAAATTGAAGAACAAGCTATAGCACTCATAGAAATATTGTGTAAGTAAGATCATCATCATTGTTGTGCATTGAAATATTGTGCATTGAAACTCAAGAACTTGATGTTGACTGATCAAGAGCTGACTGATGAATGACAAAAAAAGGAGTGGCAAAACTTATATACATCACACCAGGTTGGCATGGCAACCAAAAACAAATATGGTGACCTGGATGCTGATGATTACCATGGTGTGTCACTCAAACTAAAATATCACTAAATAATTATAAATATAAATAATTAAATATTACTAAACTTTTTTTATAAATTTTGTACTTTTTGAATTTTAACTTTACATTCCCCGCCAAAAAGGGAAAAATTTATATTATTGATTTCATATCGATTTCATTCGCCATGGTTCCAAGTTCTGCAATAAAATCGCACTTCTCGATCGAATGAATAACCACAAGGCCACGAACTGACCTATACGTCTCACGTAACGTTAACGTTATCGTTTCTGTATTGAATCTTTGCTTTTCGAGGTAAGCCGTCCGATCCATATTCCAGATGCTTGGTAATACCATACGTGTATCGATTTGATAAGGCTGAATCGTGTTTCGTGAATAATATAATGTCACCTACGTTGATCGAATCACTTTGAAACCATTTAGATTGCTTCATTAACTTAGGCACATGCACTAGAAGCCATACTTCAAACCACGCGTTGAATATTTTTTCATTTTCCTTGATGATCTTCGTTGAGTTATCACAGAAAATTATTCCATCTGGACATTGCTCATTGTTACGTCCCAGTAGTAATCTGTTAGGTGTAATGAGATCTATGCATTCAAAGTCTCCTGTGATATCTCCTACAGCAAAGGGTAAATTATTGATCTGATTAGCAATACTTGAAGCTAAAGTTTCACACTGTAGTATCGACAATCTGTGATTTTGTAGATTCTTCTCAATTGATAAATTTATCTCTCTAATTTTCCGTTCCACCTTGCCATGCATATTGTGCCCTTGTACCGGACACACATCAAATTCAACCCAAGCTTCTTTCATTAATTTTGATTTGAGGTTGATCCAATCCAGATGCCTCTCTTTGCAGCCTTTTACAAGTTGGCTGCCTTCATCACAAAGCACACGTTTTGGGTACCTGTGGTCACAGGAAAATCTTGTGAATGCTTGAATGAAGGATGTCGTTGAATAATCATCCATAACTTTGATTTTCACAGCGGATGTGGCACAACAACAAAAGACAATTAACCATATCTTTGTGGTTGTACACTTATGTTGTGGCGTATAAGACTGATATGGACCAGATAAATCTAATTGGGTAAAATAAAAGGCTGGAGCAATGGTCATGTTACACGAAGATATCGGTCCCATTGCCATTTCAACCGTTCGTTTGGCAAGATATCTGCAGCGAAGGCATGATCGTTTGATTTGTTTGATGAGGATTCTTCCTTCAATGATATGTACCTTCTTGAGGACATATCGATGTGTTGTCTCAACACCAGAAAGTTTTACTGTTGTGTTATTCCAGTGCACGTCTAACGATATACTGTACGCTATTGGTGAAAATCTTTCAAGTAAGGGAACGCAAAACGTAACTGAAGACAAATCTTTCATCACCTCTGTAAATGTACCAGCAATTTTCACTTCTTTATTTGGTAGAATTCGCCCTGTATATATCAGGATGTTATCCTTTTCTGTCGAGATTTTTTCATACTTTGATTTGCTTAAGAAATGGTAGACTTCTTTTGTCCCCTTTTCAAAGAAATATCTTTCGGCGGCTTTGATTTCTTCATCACGAAGCACAATTGAATGAGGCTTGGCTTTTTTGTTGACTTTGATATGATTAATGAGGATCTTGCAGAATCTGATCACGTATGCCATGATATTGATGACCATGGTGAATTCGTGCCTGAGGGGATCTAGTAGGTATTGTGAATACCGATAACACCTTCTCATCTCTTCCAGCAGGGTCGCTGAAATGTTAGAGGCTGTCATGTGATGAACCCAAATGATCCTTTCCTTCTCCACCTCCGACATTTGATGCTCCGACAACCTCAATTCGGCCGCAGATTGCGCAGGAAACTTATCTGCTGGTAGATGCATCCAATTGAGACCAATTATCCATGTTGATGACTGATTTACATTTTCAATGGTGGCACCACGTCTTGTACCTATATCAGCTACCATATTCTTGGATTGTACGTAGCTCCATTGATCTTTCGATGTAAAACGATGTATCTCCAAAACACGGTTCCTCACCCACTGTTTTAACGGTTTCTCATCGTTACTGATCCAATGAAGAGTGATCTGACTGTCAGTAAACTTCTTAGTAGATTTGACAAGATTCTTGAATGAACGTTTGACAATCTCTCTGGTGTGAGTGTTCAGAAGTGCAGCATAAAGTTCTGCCCTGGGAAGTGATAAATCCTTGGGTACAGTTCTTGTCCTTGATAACACTAATTGACATGAATAATTGCCATTCTTTCGTAAAATACGGGCATAAGTGCATACACAAACAAGATGTTGACTGGCATCTCCAAAGTCGAGTACCGTAAATCTCCAAATAAACGCCCCCCATCTTTTAAACGCCTCCCTCTAATAAACGCCCCCCTTAAAATCCAAAATATTTTATAAACGCCCCCCTCTTTTAAACGCCCCCCTCTATTAAACGCCCCCCTCGAGAGGGGCGTTTAATAGAAGCACTTTTAATAAACCCCTTCAAAAATCCCTACTGGCAAACGGGTCAACCCCTATTATGTAATAGCTTATAGATGATACAAGAGAAGGAAGAGAAACCAATTAATGATGAGAATTTTTTTTTTTAAGAAATTACAGGAAACTTCCGGTATAAAGACTTTTTTTGGTGAATAAGTTCCAAGGTTTTGTAAGTGTCCTTTCGTTGATGTAGCTGCTCGTCCAACACACATGAAATCCGTTTGGATTTGGTGAAACAATCAAATTTACCAGGAACGACCAAACCAATTTCGCGCTTACGTTTACTCATCACTGTCACATTTATAAAGTTGTTTGGGTCAGCGTTCAAAAAATGATGAAGGAGACTTGATAATTCTATTGGGGCATGCCCAACCAGTTCTGTTTCCCCATCCTTTTCTTTAAAAATTCCAATTGCAAACTTATCATTTTCCAAGGCTTCATCTCTAATGTCCGGTTTAGCAATCAGTTTTTCATTTAAAACGGGAGTCCAGTTGGCTTTGTAAACATGATGCCCACGTATTAAACTTCTGTATTTTACCCTGTGAAGAAGCTGATATTTACCAAAAGACTCTACTCTAGCCATGTTAAAATCAAAGTCTTCACGTTTACTGGTAAATAAAAAGTTCAATGATTTATATTCAAAACATTCGAATCTAAAACATGTTCGAATGTTGTAAACATTAAACCCGTTAAACATTCGAAACTTTCTTTCTCAAAGATGGCTTCACAAGAAACATCCCACAAGGGACAGAAACGTAATACATATTCTATGGAATTTAAAAAACAAGTTATAACGTTTGCAGAAATAAATTCAAACAGAAGTGCTGCATTGAAATTCAAGATTGAGGTAAAAAGAGTACTAGAATGGCGTCAAAACAAGGAAAAAATTGTATTTATGAAAGACAAACGTCAGAGGCTCGAGGGTGGTGGTAGAAAGTTAACTGACCAACAACTGGAGGATGATATTCTAAAATGGATACTAGAACGGCGTGGTAATATGCTTCGTGTTTCTCGTAAACTCATCATGTTTAAAGCAAAGTCTATGTTTGACGAGACATGTGGAGAAGATAACGAATTGAAAGATTCATTTATTGCAAGTCGTGGGTGGTTGCAGAAATTTATGAAAAGAAATCATCTCTCGTGCAGGTGAGCTCTACTTTGAACCAAAACGTTAATTTAGAACGGGTTTGCTGCTCACTAATACCTTTATACTCATGTAAAAATACAGTGTTTTTCACGTTATACTGTTTATATCAATTCCCTTACCAGAAAAATTTTAAGCTGGGTTTTTTTTGTATCAACTTTTACATACCTTCTTTTACAGACGGCGAACAATAATGGCCCAAAAAGACCCAGCGCAACTTATCAATAAGTTGGTAGCATTCGTCATCCATATCCGTCGATTGAATATGAAAGCTGAATTTAACCCTTCCAATATCATAGCCATGGATGAAACACCAGTTTGGGCAGATATGGTAAGCAGTACTACAGTCAACAAAACTGGTCAAAAATTAACCCATTCGAACCTACCGATTCTGACATCGAGGATGCGAATGATCCTGGTAATCTTCTAGATGAAGATGAAGAAGAAGATGATTTTTTAACTGTTGTGTAAAAGAAATATAACTGAAATTAAATAAACGCCTCCCTCTTTTAAACGCCTCCCTCTAATAAACGCCCCCCTCAAAACTCGGAAAATTAAATAAACGCCCCGGGCGTTTATTTGGAGATTTACGGTAATTCTATATCCATACTTACAGCATCTTGAGGAATAATTGTGCGTTTAATCGAATGTTTCCAATTTCCTTAATCATTTCAAAATTTGACAACCAAATCTGACGAAGGTCATCAGGTAGAACATCATCCCAATGAAATTGCCGAAGACATAATTCACGTAAGTCTAACTTCAGTGAGGCTACGAGAGGAGCGATTTTTCCAGTTAGGTCATAGATTTCTGCAACCTTCGATATACAGTGTCTTCTGGTTAACTTTTTAGGGATGATATTAGTGGCACCTTCTGGCTTCTTTCCCCTTAACGTCTTTGCAAAATTGAGTTGAGATATATTCAATGATAGCTCATCAGTTTCCGGAAACCATTTCATTCCTCCAACCATGATTGATTCACCATCATCTGTAAGATTGGGAAGTGGTTTATCTCCAGAAAAGGTAACTCCTTTCAAGAGAAAACCACCAGGTTGAATAACGTATTCCAATTGATCTGCTCGCGAATGTGCTGTATTGACCTCATCTTCCCCAGTAATACAGTCATCGACGTAGACGTCTTTATGAATAATTCTGTGTACTTCTGGGAATTTTTCCTTGAACGTATTTGCGATTTCTCTGAGTCCCTGCTCAGCTTGGTTACTGCTTGATCTTATCCCATAAATGAGCGTTTTGATAACTTTTTCACATGGTATTCTGTTTACATCGAGATTTTCCTGCCAAACATACCTTTGGTAGCACCAATGTTTCTCGTGAAGTCGTATCGTATTGTACATTTTACGAATGTCTGTGTGAATACCGATCTTGTGGGTTGACCAGCGAACGAGAATCTCTTGAAGTTTGTTCAGATTGTTACTACCTTTTGCAAGTATGTCATTAAGGCTGAAACTAGAGGCTGTAGGGAATGATCCATCAAAAACTATACGACATGGTGTGGTTACTGATGTCATCTTCCAGACAACTCTCCATGGTATAAAATTTTGAATAATGTTATTATTGAGAGCAAACTGCGATTCTTCAGAAAGATTATGAACATATTCCACAAATCCAAGCTGTTGCAGTTTTGACTCTGAATCTATGATGTCAGCTTTATCTGTGGGATTCTTTTCCAACTTTCTTAACTGTTGATAGTAAGTCTTGACTGCGATATCCTTATTTGGAGCCAATTTGAGCTTCGGATTGTCGATGAATGGTAAAGTAGCTGTGATCATTTGACTTTTCAGATCGATGTCAATGGACTCGTTGATGATACTCTGCTCCATTTCTTCTCTAATGCTGATGGCTTGTTGATGCGATGAATTATTGCATTCTTTACAGTTTCGACAGTTAATGCATCTATAGGTTATCTCTGAGCCAGTGGTCTCAATGTCCTCGAAATGTTTCTGTATCTTGGATGGAAAAGTTGGAAACGACAGATCAGGATTGACTTGAACACCCATCCTAAATAGCTTGTACTGATTGCTGAAGAAGGAAGATACTTCAGACTCTGTGAAGAAACTTTGATGAATGCGAGTAAAAACAGAGTGTGGTCCACCAATGTTTCCACGTCCTCCACTTGCATTGAAAAATGGTGACTCATAAATGCTAGACCAGAGTGGAGCTGATAGACCAACTTTGGATGGTAGCGGAGGTATTTGATGCCTATCATAAAATGAACGTCACCACCTACAGTTGATGATGGTTTAGGAAGTATTGATGGATCTCTACCAGTCGTCTTGTATGAGGAGCAGATATCGTTGTATGGTTCTTCTAACGGATATTGTGGAAAGGTACCAGCGATATTATCCAAGCAAGTACCAGATAATGAAGCCATTTGACCGTTAAACAAAGGAATTTTGACATTATATGTTCCATGTGTGGATTGAGTTGTTGCAGTACCAATGCCACTGATTTTTATTGACTGAGATGATTCCTGCTTGACATTTGATGAACCAAGTGACTTGACTGCCGAGTACTTTACAATAAAATCACTACATCCATTATCGAAGAATATAGTATATTGTTGGTTATTGATGATAATTGATTGCAGAAGAAATATGCCATGATTTAGTGCTTTCTCTTCACCAGATACACCATTTGATTTGAAACACTGATTTATGAAGGACAAACTGATATTTCGAGCAAACGTTGGAAGACTTGAATTTCGTACACATCGTCTTTTGAATTTCTCTAGGAGATCTTTGTTGGCTTGGTTATCCTTGTGCTCGTCACATACAAGAACATGTTTTTGTACAGTATACTTCTCATGCGAGTCGTGCTTACAAACGAAATCGTGTTGGCAGCGCCCTTCCTTGTGTTTTCCTGATGAGACATCTGCTCCGGGATTAAGACACTGATAACAGTATCCCTTTTCCCTGAGCAATGCAAATCGATTAGCGGGAGTGAGCTCAGCAAATTTCTTGCATGTGTAGTATTGAATAATACGACTACCATTTGGACCTGAAGTTGATACATGATCGAATTCACCATCATGAGCTTCACAAATCGAACAGGTGACTACAGATGAAGATGAGTTGAAAGCTTTCTTCCTGTGTTTTTGTTGCCCTTGTGTCCTTGAAGCTTTGGATGATGAATTGCTGTTAGGTCCAATAAGATTGATCTTCTGTTGTTGAAGTCGTTGTTCTTTCTCGAGGAATTCTACCAGTTTGCACCATGTGTCTTTTGGAGGCACATCTTCTTCATTGATTGCTAACCATCGCAACAAACGAGAGTCACCAAGAAGTGCAGAGATCTGTTGAATTCCATTACCACAATAGAGATATTCCTCGACGTGATGTTCTTCAGCCAATGACATGAGCTCTTTCATAAGATTAACAATCTTGCTTAACGCAGTGATTGTCTGCATTTTTTGAACGGGAGAGATGTTCCATGTAAGTAAGTTGATTTAATTTTTTTGATAGCATGTGTTTAACGTTACCATATGCAAATTGAAGTCTCTTCCAAATCTCGTTAATGTCTGCAAGGCTTTTGACCATGCTGTATGCTGGATCCTTGAGATAATTATTTTTCAGCAGATCAGGTAACAGATGTTTTGTGTGGATTCTTGATGTAGCTTATTAAAGTTGGATTTGAAAGTGTAAAAATCTGATGAGTCTGATGTGCCAGAAAATTTTTCCAAGTGTATATTTAATTTTGATGCAGTGAACAATTTTTGCTTGTACACATCACGACTTTGCAGTAATGAATGTAACTTTCTTGCATAATTTGATTTGATTTGAATCAACTTTTCGTAACTATGACCAATATTTTGAACATCGAGCAATACTTCAGCTGTGTTGAATGATGTCTGAAGTATCAGTTCATATTTTTGTGCAATTTTATTGACAAGTTCATTTTTAGATGACAAATCTGTTTTCAGTTGTAACAATTCAGTATCAGTTAAGTCACCAAGGTTAATAGAAAAATCAGTGATGAGTTCAGATAAAATTCTTTGTAGATCAGCAATGACAAACAGCTTTGAACATTCTTTACGAGAAGCTTCATCGTTATTTTTCTTTATTTGCTGAAGGTCGAGTTTGGATTTGCAGTCCTTTGAGTTCTTTATGTACTCCTTGACGTTGATAAGTGTACAGGCAATTTGACGGACCAGATTTTGGGTCTGATTTTCAGCTTTGAGAAGAATATCATATCGCCTAAGTGATGTTCGTAATTCCTGTAACTTGACAACTGCAGCATTAACATCTACTGTACTATCAGGTGTTATGGGATTCTCGTCAATTATGTCTTCAATCTCCTGAATCAAAATATTAGCTTCAACTTCGTTGTTGGAAGGCATTTCTATAATTGAAAGTTGGTCAAGTTGTAGTGAAATATTGGCTTCCTCGAGCGCAGATAACTGAGAATTGTAAGTTTCTGGGATGTGAGTTTCTGGAACATAAACTTCTTCTTCACGACGAATAACACGTCCAGTTGAATTGAGTTCACGATAATCAATTCGATTAAGGTTACGTCTTGATGATTGATTTCTTGAGTTGTCCAGTTTGAACAATTACATCAATGACAACTTTAATTGATAAATAATGAATATTGATGATTACACAGAATGATTGACAACTATCTCAAACGATGATTAAAGAAGTGATTGATAATTATGTTGAATATGAAATTGTACATAGTAACTTCAGCTTTAATGACCTGTTTGAATGTTAAGGCGTCACACGAGAGGGAAGTGTTTGTAACAACAAAATTTTTGATTTGAATTGATATCTTGATATACGTTCAAACTAAATAAATACAAAATTACGGTAAATATCCAGTTCAAATTTAAATAAAATATTTGACATAGAATAGCTAATACTTACCAGCTGCCCGGTGCAAAGTACTATGAAAATGTGTGACAAGTGTAAACTTATGTGAAATTGAAGAACAAGCTATAGCACTCATAGAAATATTGTGTAAGTAAGATCATCATCATTGTTGTGCATTGAAATATTGTGCATTGAAACTCAAGAACTTGATGTTGACTGATCAAGAGCTGACTGATGAATGACAAAAAAAGGAGTGGCAAAACTTATATACATCACACCAGGTTGGCATGGCAACCAAAAACAAATATGGTGACCTGGATGCTGATGATTACCATGGTGTGTCACTCAAACTAAAATATCACTAAATAATTATAAATATAAATAATTAAATATTACTAAACCTTTTTTATAAATTTTGTACTTTTTGAATTTTAACTTTACAGTTGCTGACGTCATCAAAACATCTAAAACAACCTATTTTTCCACTGTTCTTTTGCCTAAGTGGATTTTTACACGGGCCTTATCGACTAGTCTCTATAATAATACAGAGACTGTGTCTGTCTGTAACAGGCAAAATGGATTATATTTTTTACAATTTTCTTTAAAAGCATCTATAATAAATCCCCTATAAAAATGTTCCGTATTTTATAAACTTTGTTTACGATTTTAATTGTCTAGAAAAAATCATGTGATAAAATAAAGTGATTTCATTAGTTAAGAATTTCATTGCATGCTAATATAAATTTACCGTGACGGGTGCTTTGTTATAAATTATTGTACAGATAAAGTCACAGGCAATTAACGTTGTTATTATTGTTGTCTATTTTGTTCAAAAGTTTTAATTCATTGTTCATACTTTTTTATTGAAATTGACAACAAATCACTTTGTGATATAAAACATAATAAATTTTAAATGTTCTTGAGTGGATTCCTCCAGGGGTTTTCGTTTAAAACGTTTTTTCAGCCTTTTTAATGAAATTGCTAACAAACATTTTTGTGATATGAAGCATACAAAACATTTTAAATGCTTTTGAGTGGATTCCTCACCGGGATTTTGTTGAAAACGTTTTTTTTTTTCAGCGTTCTTAATGAAATTATCAACAAACCTTATTGTGATAAGAAGCTCACTAATTTCAGTGGATTCTTCCACGGGTTTTAATAACTAGTTAAGTTATAAAAGTTATATGACATCTACTAATAGCTTCGTTTTGATACAAAGTTTCAAACTAAAAAATGGCGATTTTTCTACGTTCATAAGTGAGATAATGGGATTTGCTTTGTTCATGTGTCAGCGGTGTTGACATTTAACTTTTGTTTACATTACGACAAGTATGTCAAACTTGTTATATTGAGTTCTTATTGACTTTGCTTTTAAGCCTACACAGCGTTTTTCCGTATTCTCGAGTTTTCCAGAATATTCCAAAACAAATATGTGATGCTCTCTAGGAAAATCGACCACTTCTCTTTTCGTATTAAATGACAATATTTGTCTTAAGTTTCCCTGGAAACTTCTTTAGAATAATAACTCTGAATTTAATATATTGGTTTCTTCGTATAAAAGTGATCGTTACACGATAAACAGAATTTTAGAACTGATGGCCAACAAACACATGCGCATACATAAGGCATAATGTGCGCATGCGCAAAAATAAACATGACTTAATACAACATATTCCCCCTTTTTTATAAACCGTAAACAAACCAATAAGCTTATTGTCCAAATAAACAAAATATAACGTTCAATGTTCAACCGTAATATATACATGTCTCTTTACGATTGTTCTGTACGACGTCGAATTAAAATACCATTATTGGCTGGCATTCGTGTTGGTCGCACTACAGGTGCATTATCTTCAACCTTTTTGTCTGTAATGACAGGCAACTGTTTTTCGTTAGCAGTAACCTCGAAATTCTCGTTGATTTCCAAAGGATACAGTTTTGTCACAGGTCGTTTGATGTTAAACATGCTTTCTCCACTTCTTATTTTAACAACAGCTGCTCTAGGGATATTGTCACTACCTGTGATCAGTTCGATAATCTTTCCAAGTTTCCAGTGATTTCTTATCGTTTGATGATTGTGTACCACAACGATGTCTCCTTCGAATATTTTCTTTTCTGATTTGCCAATAGTCTCAAACTACTCTTCTATGTCGTCAGAATAATGATAACCTAATGGTCGTGAGTTCATAATACCTTCAATTTCTGCCAAGATCGTTAATAGCTCATTGTATGTAACAGTGGCGCGAAACAATATTTTACGTAATGCTCTTTTAACTGAACCAATTAACCTCTCATAAAACCCTCCCCACCAGAGCACATGCAACAATGTATTTCCATTTGATTTTTAATGACAGAAGTTCTTCACTTAACTTTAGCTCTTCATTTTTAAAACAAGTAGCATTATCAGAAATAAATAGCTGTGGTGTGCCTCTTCTCGAAATAAAACGTTTCAAACTTAGAATGAAAGCATTAGCAGACAAATCGGGTACCAGATCCAGGTGTACTGCACGAGTAGCTGCACATGTGTACAAAACAATTTCGACTTCATGCATTTTATCGTCGTGTTCAGTGTAAATTTGTTTCACAAATAACGGTCCTAAATAATCTACTCCAGTCGTTTGGAAACAAAAGCTAGACGAAACTCGAAAGGCAAGGCAGTTTAATAATTAATTGCGATATGTCAATGTTCGTAACAAATAAATTCTTCTTCGTAATGTTGTTCTTTACATGTTCCTTTTCACGTAAACTAACATCATTTTCTTCTAAATCTTCTTCTGTATTAACAACAATATCTTCATGAAAGCTACAATCGTGGTCACAATATGTTGGAACAAGACAACGAATTTCGAAGTTCGCCACCACAAGTAATTGCGTAGGCTCATTTTATATTAGATTCACACATCTTGAACTTGTCAAAGTTCACTTGTCAATGTTCAGAGTGGACTTAGGACTTCGGATCTTAGGTTATTTGGTAAATACGAAATTCTTAAAATGTGCTAATTGTTGCTGACGTCAGCAAGGCCATTAATCACGAATTTCGGGGCCTTCGTGGTCCCCGACGTGAATTATTTCGGTGTGCGGGTGTGACTAGCAAATTTTCAACCCTCTCTGCCTGGCCTACTTGTGTGCAAAAGTAGCGACTTTGCAGCCTGCCGGCTGCAGAGTATTGACTATTTGACTGTTTTGTCCATATTTGTATAATGAGTAAAAAACTGCCTTAGTCTCAATATTTTTGTCCACGATTGTCTGGGAAAGTGGATTTTTGCGTTTTTTGTGGTTTCCATAGGTTCTTATGCCCGGAATCGGTCAATATTGGACAAAATGAATCTTTTCAGACAATCGTGGTCACAATATGTTGGGACAAGACAACGAATTTCGAAGTTCGCCACCACAAGTAATTGCGTAGGCTCATTTTATATTAGATTCACACATCTTGAACTTGTCAAAGTTCACTTGTCAATGTTCAGAGTGGACTTAGGACTTCGGATCTTAGGTTATTTGGTAAATACAAAATTCTTAAAATGTGCTAATTTTTGCTGACGTCAGCAAGGCCATTAATCACGAATTTCGGGGCCTTCGTGGTCCCGACGTGAATTATTTCGGTGTGCGGGCGTGCTAAAGAATGTGACTAGCAAATTTTCAACCCTCTCTGCCTGGCTTACTTGTGTGCAAAAGTAGCGACTTTGCAGCCTGCCGGCTGCAGAGTATTGACTATTTGACTGTTTTGTCCATATTTGTATAATGAGTAAAAAACTGCCTTAGTCTCAATATTTTTGTCCACGATTGTAGCACCAGTTTCTTCTGTAGTTAAATTAACACTAATATCACTTTTATCAGTGGGCCAATCATTCTCTTAAACACGAATGATGGCGTTTTAACCATAAATTAAAATCTTGAGAGTTTAAATCTTTTTTACTAACGCCACGTGAAGGCAAATCTGCTGGATTAAGTGACCCAGGGCAATGCCTCCAGTATAAAGGAGGCACTACCTTACGGATCGCTACTACACGGTTTTCAGTGAATAATGGCCATTTCTTTTTATCACCTTTGATCCAATGTACAGAATCTAATGAGTCACTCCAACACGTGACCCTCTCAACTTTTAACTCATTTGGGATGGAGTCCATAACCTTCTCCATCAGTTGACTAAGTAATAAACAAGCCAATAATTCCATTTTTGGGATTGACAACTTTTTGATTGGTGCAACTTTCGTTTTTGCTAAAACAAAATTTCCTACAAACTTTTCTTCGCGTGTTTGACCAATGATGTAAATAACAGCTGAATAACCATCTTTACTTGCATCCCAGAAACCATGCAGATTTATGTTTGTAATGTCGTGAATATCGGTATTTGAGAAATAAAAACGTGGAATTGATGCGCTAAATTGGAATAAGTCTCTGGGTTTTAGCCATTTTGATACAAGTTTATCAGGAAGTTTCTGATCCCATCCATAGTTTGATATACCAAGGAGGTTTAAAGAGAGAAGGAGATACATCTCAGTAGTTTCTATTGAAACCATCCGTTGCCGATCTGCAGGTTGCTGCATTCTTTTCAAATTCAGTTTAGTAAATCTCGCGCATAAATTATAAAAGTAACCGTTGCTCATTGTTATTTCTGCATAAATTATCTTTCTAGCGGTGAAAACTCGTTGTTTTGTAATTTGATCGTTTCAAATCATTTTTTAAACATTTCTGGTGGTATATGCAAAAAATAAGTAAAATCAGCCGAATATGAGGGGTTTTTTTTGGGAAATTATGGTAAAATAAAAATAAAAAAACAATCTCAGAAAATAAAAACGCAAAGAAATAAAAGTAAATCATCACCCAACGAAAAACGCATAATTAGAGATAGTAACAAATAATTAATATTTTCTTTTGTTCTATGAAAGAAACAATAGCCACCGAACACCGAACCTATACCAAAAAATTCAGTAACTTTGAAGAAAAAATTATGTACCAATATGCAACCCCTCCTACAGTAATATTTTTTAAAAGTTTTATCAATCTTTTAAATGACGCTGTGCTAGGAGGGAACATACAGAAATATCTACAAGATATAAAATTATATCATATCTCAGGGCAACAATTTACACAATACAACCTCCAAATACCAGCTGAATCGTTTTGCAAGTAGAGAAAATAAACTTTACCAGCATTAATTCTTATAGTTCTACAGAGCCATGTGTTTTATTTATGTTCGTTATAGTTCTTAATATGTTTTTTGAAAGTTCTGCTTTGTCGTCAAAACTCTCGTCTCACTCTCGGCATGTAAAAATACAGCAAAAGCGGCGCAACGGATTTGTTTCAAAGAAGCTCGTAAACAAAAAATTTTTGAATAGAATTTAAATGGACGTTGCTTAGATGTATCTCCTTCTCTTTTTAAACCTCCTTGGATATACACAACAGTTGGAATAGAATTTTAAAGCTCATGACGATCGGTGACACGATTCCAAGTGGATTGTATATGCTGGCGATTAACTTTAAGATATTTCTTTTGGTGGGCGTGATCATAAGACTAGCTTTGTAAATTTCATTTAGATCCAGGGGCGGATCCAACAATTTTAACATGTCAGTCACATTTTTTGCGAAGCAAAAAAAAGCGCAGCAATTTGCTGCGCCCAAAACAGCTGGGGGCATGGGGGGCGCTGTAAGCCCCCCATGGCGGGTCCGGGCCACAGCCCCGGAAACTTTCGCTATTTTAAGCCTCTACGCATTATAAACGGCCTAAATAATGTCCAAATTATTAGCTTTGTTAGAGACGTTTTTTGCTCTAAAGATTTGAATGGACAAGAAAATAACAAACCATCTTTTAAAGGGTTGCAAAAAGTGTATGAAAATTAAAAACAACAGTTTAAATTCAAATATTTTAAGACTGTTTCGCCCAATATCAGGGCTCGTCAGCATGTCTAGGAAATGCCTAATAACATAATGTTAGCTATTCCAGACATGGACAGTCTGCTATATGCTAAAGTAGGCTTAACTAGGGGAAGCAGGGAATTAAATAAAATAGATTGATATAACATAAAGAAAGAAAAAAGACATTTATGCGCATTAAGCTTATTCAAAAAAAGGTGTTTTGCATTTACTTTTTTGAATTGTTTTAACCAGAATTACAAAAATGATTGGCTTTAAAATTATCATCACATCCTTCATCAACACCTTGCAGACAAAACAGAATATAACCCTGAGCATAAGTATTTTTAGCATTTAATGATGTAAATACAGGTTCAACTTTGCACTTTGCACCACAGTTAGGAAAATAGGAAATTTGGTTTTTGGTTTTTGATGTATCTGTACAGTCTGGAGACACAGCATAATTTTTCTTACCACTGGGAAATTAAAGTATTTGACGAAAGGTGGCAAAAATTTTCTGTGTTCAGAGTACTAACCATGCTACCGCAACTAGTCTACCAAAACAAACTAAACCAAGCCTGATAGTACAAGTAAAAACAGCTTCATTCCCCACAAATTCTATTGTGTTACACCAGTTTAATTGTACAAAGCGGCGTCATCATATGTAAGATGGAATAAATAAATGACTTACCTTGATGTTCTTCTTAGCAAGAAAGTAAAACAGAATTCTTACTATATATATACCTCAGGGTAAAGGAAAAACCCTAATGATTGAATGTTGCAGCACGTCAACCAGTGTATTGTCACCAACATGTAGCTAGGACATGTAGCTGTACAAACAAATCTCCAGTGACTTTAAGAGCTAAAAATAATTATCCTAGGAAATAAGTAAATTGTCGAAACTAACTTCTGTATTATACAACATGTCGAATGTAGCACTACAGAATAAAACATATATGCACCCTTTTGGTTGGTCACTGCCTAATCTGCAAAATGCGTTTGCTCAAATATTATTCAATTGATAACATAATAAATAAAATACAAACAAAAATTTTATCACTTAAACCGTAGTCGTAATCATGATTAAGCCTTTGTACCAACATAATTTAAGTTGAACATTCCGGTACTTTACAATTTCTTTGGACTGGTTAAAAAATTTGGGCTCAAACTAGTTTTATCAATTCCTATCTGACTTATTTCAACCAGAAAAATTGCTTTTAATGGTTTTTGCACGTGTATCTGTGTTAAAACAGATATGCTGTAAAAAATGCCTTATCGGCGTCCCCGAAAATGCCTAAATTAAAAAACTTAAGAACTACAATGATAGGTCAATGTATATTGGGCTCTCTTTCATCGATCTGGTATAAAACTATACCATATCAAGTTTTAAGCCATTGTTTTAATTTTTGCACAAGTTATTGAACTCTTACCATTAGCGAAAAGTATGCTTTTTTATACTACCCACATAAAATTGCCACTTTGACTATAATTGGTTAGGAATTATTAATTTTTTTTAAAAATTCACAGACTTGTACTAATATCAAAATTCCTAAGATGATATCCTAGTAGTAAGCTATTAACATCTGCAGGAAGTTATTATCAGGACGTGTGCTCTGGGCCTATTTCGTGAAAATTAAAAATTAAGTATAAAAAGGATTTTTCATATGAAAGTTAGGTGGTGCATGCTTTTATTAGCTATATATTACAAGTGTTTAAGATAACAAGAATAATAAAGCATTATCTTCTTAACATAAAGCAATTGCAGAACTCTCTAAGTTTTTGGTCAACAACAACAACTTTAAAAAATAACCCACTCTGCATTGAAATTTCTAGCTAGCTAGCTAGCTACATATGTTCCAATATCTATAGCTAAGCAACTCTAATTATATTTTTGACAGAAAGACTAACTTTACGTATCTTTCTTGCACATTGCTTTCGTTTGGTCCGAAAAGCCCTTGATTGCTTTCATTTGGTCCGAAAAGTCATTGATTGCTTTCGTTTGGTCCGAAAAAACCCTCCTCATTGCTTTCGTTTGGTCCGAAATTCAAATTACACGGCACGGCAAAAAAATTCAATGATTATTGAAAAATACATGCTGTGTCACATTTCGAATGCCGTAAATATGGGTCAAAGTCGTCAGTTTTTTGTAAACCAATCAGAATACGTTATTTCGGCCGGCAAGCCAATCACATTGCATGAAAATTCTTCGGATGTCAGTCGCTTTTTGCCGTATCCATCAACTCAGTCACACAAGAGAAAGGTCCGTAAAATAAAGGTCAACGCTCGCAGGGACTGCAGGATCACGGTACCCTATTATTTTTTACGATTCTTAGTAAAAATTATGTCAGTCGCGTGACGGCGCTGACGTACACTGGATCCGCCCCTGAGATCGACAGTAAAACAATCTTGATTTAAATTCCAATTAACACCCAACACTTTGCACTCCTTCGTAGATGGTGAAAAATCATCACTTTCAGTTTGATTAATCTTGTGTTGTAAATCAGGATGGTTGGTCTGCCATTTTCATAATTGTAAAACCCCCATCTAGCATGCACTACTTCGCTTTTGTATAAAGTGCAAGCAAATAGTCGATTTTCTGTCCACCACTAATGTCCACATACAGCTCCTTTAAGAACTTGTTAACGAATGCAGCATCAATTTCTGCATAATTTTGAACATGTTTATGGATGGTAGTATTTAATGAAATATGTGAAGAGGTACTTCCAAATATAACTCTGGTGAATCTTCGAATGGTGATGTTTGGATCAATGGTGTCAATATTGTCAACCCAAAGGAAACGTAATGCGTCCCGATCATTTTCTTGAACTCCAATATTTAAAAAGGCTTTCTTAATATCGCCAATTAAACCAATTTTGTTGCTTCGAAAACGTATTAAAATATCTGTTATTTGCGGTAACAAATTAGGACCAGTTTCCAAACAGTCATTAGGTGATGGTTTTCCAGGTTGTTTTAAACTTGCATCGTAAACAATTCTAACTTTTGATGTTTCCTTGTCGTCTCTGATGACAGGGTGGTGTGTGGTAGGTAGTGTACGTGGCCAGGAATGGCAATGTGGACTGCAGGAATTTGTTCGATAATTCCTTCTTTTTCTTGATCTTTGATTATATCATCATATTCTTTTAACAATTCAGGAGTTTTTTTTAATCTTCTTATTAACGCAAATAAACGATTTTTGCTGTGGATATAATTATCGGTTAGGATATCATGTGACTGTTTCCATGGTAACAGAACTTCATACCTTTCTCCATTGAATTTGGTCTGATTCTCTATGTAATTCAGAAGGTCAGAATTGTGAATTTGCTGAGGCTTCTCTTTTGATTCCAGGATGACATCTGTTGACTCAATTTCCCAAAATTTATCAAATGATTGCGCGAGATTGGTAAGAGGTTCAGAATCATCAGTTATGCATGACACCTTCATTACGTGACTACTAGATAGATTGACATTAACTCGATCAATGGATTTTGAAGCACCCATTGGTCCGTTTAGTACCCAGCCAAGAGTTGTTTCGATTGCGACAGGTCGACTTGTTCCTCGTTTGATAGATCCGGACCAAAAATTCCAGTAGTAATTCACACCAATTAAAATATCGACATCTGAATCATCTTGGTTGTTATTGGTGTCGGCTAGATCGAGATTTTTTATGTGTGGGTATTGGTCTCTGGCTAAATCGATTGTTTGGTTTGCTAATGGAGAACAAATAATAGGTACGACTACTGCTTCAATGTTGTGATAAAATTTAGAATGATTTCCTTGAATTTGTAATGCTACGACGTCTAAAATTTGTAAGGTATGTTCCGTGGTTCCGAACGCTTTGACCATAATTTTTTCTTTTTTAACTTTTCTTTTTTATCAAACATAACTCTCCCCATCAGAGCTTTTTCGGTTAAAACAGTGGATGAAAGCCACGCTTTTGCTGTTTGAAGGAGAGTGTGACCGCTGTTATTGTTAATGAGCATTGCTGTGCTGCCAGGTGTTTCTGTTTCTTTACCTTCACAAGATTCTTGTTGTTGATCTTTCTGAACTTTTGATTGATGCTCTGAATTATTTTTAAACTCTTTTCTTTCGCACATCGATATGTGGTGCCTTCCACCGCACGAATAACATTTTGAATCTTTTTGACAATTTTTAATAAAATGTCCAGCACGTAAACAATTAAAATATTTATTTTTTTGTTGAAGAATAGATTTTCTTGCAGAAACTTCTGTAACAATTTTACATTGATTTGAAGGATGGGCCGCTTTACAATAACAACATGTGATTTTCGAAGGATCACCCACAAAGAATGTTGAAGAAGAGTAATTTTCTCTGAACTCATTTGGAGCATTGTTGTTAGACGACATATATCGTATCTAACAATTTATTAAATTCCCATTTTCCTGCAGGCATCATTCTTAAAATATTTAATCTGAAGTCGTCTGGGAGTTTACTCATGATAACAGATATTAAAATTGGGCCATAATGTTCCGGATTGATGTCAAAATTTTGGAGATTTCGAGCATGGATTTCGATCGTGTCGTAAACATTTGTCAACTCTATGATGTTATGAGAGGATGGCACGGAAGGGAGAGGTAGCAGGGCATCCGTATTAGCGGATATTATTATTTGTGGGTCACCAAATCGATCTTTCAAAATTTTTATTGCATTTTGGTAATTTTCTGATGATAATGTTAAACCTTTTAAAGAGTTAGCTGCGCTTTTGTCCAAAAGTGAATTAAGATAATTAAATTTAGTGACATCATCTAATTTGGTGTTTTTATGAATGGCACTGTCAAAACTGTCCCAAAATGTCTGAAAATTAAAAGGGTTGCCACGATGACCTTTACGTTGATTTTTTAGTAATGTTAACTCCACCATAATTAATAACGATGTAAATAAAACCTTGAACTTTGAACGACTGAATATATTAATTAATGCTTTGAATGCGAACTTTTAAATAATCCCAAGTCTCGGCACCATATGACAATATTTGTCTTAAGTTTCCCTGGAAACTTCTTTAGAATAATAACTCAGAATTTAATATATTGGTTTCTTCGTATAAAAATGATTGTTACACGATAAACAGAATTTTAGAACTGATAGCCAACAAACACATGCGCATACATAATGCATAATGTGCGCATGCGCAAAAATAAACATGACGTAATACAACATTAAAAAATACGAAATACCGAAATTTCGTATTAAAAAATACGGATTACGTATTTTAAAATACGCTTATTTATAAAAATACGAAATACGGATTTTCGTATTTTTAAAAATACGCAATTCTATTTTTAAAAATACGCAATTCTATTTTTAAAAATACGAAATACGAAATTCGTATTTTTTTAAAAATAGAAAATACGAATTTCTAATTTTTCTCTCAATAACGATTTTCTCACTCTCTCTAAAACACGATTCTGGAAATAAATTTTTCTTTTGTGTTGAATGTTATTCTAATCTATTTATATCTTTGCAATCACATTGAGCATATTGAAATGATTTGCTTCTGGTAGTAGAGCAGTATGGCAGGTATCATTTTTAGGTGTTATTAACATGTATTTCACAACCTAGTACCCAGGACTTAAATTGATAAATGCTGTTAAAAATAGTAAAATGTTAAAATTAAGTTTGAATGATATTTTTCTTTCTATTCTTTTTTTTATATTTGTTACTTTCAAACAACAGGTGGCCACAAAATATGTGAAAAAATTTAAAAAATACAATTAATAAGGCACATGAAACTTTGACCTCCACATTACTGTCACTTTATTACACACTATGATTTGTAAGATAAAAATGGATAATAAAATTATAAAAACACGAGAAAAGAATCTTCTGTACATCGTTGTTGCAGACGGTCTGTAATAATCATTATTTTCTTTCTTTTTATGTGAAGAAAACTTTACGTATAAATGATCTAAAAATCAAATTATTATAAGTGGCATCTCTTGCTTTCTCGTTATTAATTTATTTATTTTTCTATTTTTACTTCGTTAAAACTCTTTAAATTATAATACGCGTATTTTTGAATCGCACTAATGGAATCGCATTAATGAATCGCACGTGCGGAATTATTGAGGCGTGTGATTCATTGTACGCCTATCAAATGGCCTGCCAACGTCCTTTTTGTTTCAATGAATTTACTAATGAACAATCTCGTTTTGTTTTTAACAGTAGATGGTAAAAGCATCTGGATATATTGGAGTTGAGCCTATTACAAGTCTTGCTAATTAGATTATAAAGGATGGTGCTATTCCGAGTGAGTGGCAGTCGAGTGTAATAGTGAATTGTTTCAAGGGCAAGGGTGATGCATTAGAAAGAGGTAACTATAGAGGTTTGAAGTTGGTTGATCAAGTAATGAAAGTTATTGAAAGAGTGATTGATAAGTTACTTAGAGAAAGAATTGATATAGATAAGATGCAATTTGGTTTTGTTCCAGGGCGTGGCACTACAGATGCAATATTTTTACTCAGACAGCTTCAGGAAAAGTATTTAGGAAAGAGAAAGAATCTCTATTTTGCCTTTGTAGATTTAGAGAAAGCTTTTGATAGAGTGCCACGTAAAGTTATTTGGTGGGCTATGAGAAAATTAGGTGTGGATGAGTGGCTAGTCACGATGGTACAGTCTATGTACAGCAATGCTAGAAATCGTGTCAGGATTAACGATTCACTTAGTGATGAATTTAGTGTAAATGTTGGTGTACATCAGGGTTCTGTACTTAGTCCTTTGTTGTTTGTTCTAGTCTTAGAAGCGCTGTCGATGGAGTTCAGAACAGGTTGTCCATGGGAGTTATTGTATGCAGATGATTTGGTTCTCATAGCAGAGTCGATTTAAGAATTAGTTGAAAAGTTTGAGAAGTGGAAGAAAGGACTAGAAGAGAAAGGGCTAAAGGTGAACACAGCAAAGTCTAAAGTCATGATTAGTAGCATTGCAGCCAAGTGTGACCTTGTAGTTGGAAAGTGGCCTTGTGGAGTTTGCAGGAAAGGGGTTGGTAGTAACTCAATTTTTTGTCAGACTTGCAAGCATTGGGTACATAAGAAGTGCAGTAGTATTGGTGGAAGGTTAAGAGCTGACATTCAGTTTGTATGCAAGCGTTGCAAAGGTGAGATTATAGAGAATGAAGTATTTCCAGCTTAAATGATGTACAACAGTGGCTCGTTAGAGATAGTTGAGAACTTCTGTTACTTAGGTGATATGTTGGGCAGTGAAGGGGGTGTTGGAAGAAGTGTTACTTGCAGGATAGGTTCTGCTTGGAAAAAGTTCAGAGAGTTACTTCCTTTGTTGACTAGCAGAGTCTTGTCAATTGAAGTAAAAGGTAGGTTGTATGAGGCCTGTGTAAGAAGTGTTATGTTGTACGGTAGTGAGACATGGGCAGTGAAGCAGGAAGATCTTGACCGTTTAGAAAGGAATGATATGAGAATGGTTAGGTGGATGTGTAACGCCAGTCTGAGAGACAGAAAGAGTTCAGATGAGCTAAGAAGCAGGCTAAGTATCCGTAGAATTAAAGATGTTATCCAGATAAGAAGATTGAATTGGCTGGGGCACTTGGAAAGAATGGAGGAGGATAATTGGGTAAGAAAGTGTAGAGAATTGATAGTTCCTGGGGCAAAGCCCAGAGGCAGACCGAGAAAGACTTGGCAGGAGGTTATAAGGACAGACTTGATACAGAGGAAGTTGAGTTTAGGTCTAGCACAGTCTAGATCAGATTGGAAGAGGGTCATTAATATACCCCGTCCAACCCATGCTAGCATGGAAAACGGACGTTAAGCCGAGAATGAATGAATGAATGAACAACACATTAACCTCGCCTCGCTTCGCTTCGTTTGGTTAAAACCCATTTCAGTTCAGGTAAAAGGAATCTACAATACACTTGACTACTTGTCCTAACAAGAATTAAATTAATTAATTAAAAGTAATTAATTAGAAGTTTAAAAGCATTAAATAAAAATCTGCTTGAATTCTATTAAAGTCACAAATGCACACTCTTTTATAAGAACGTAAGTTCAAATTACAGATAAAGTTAAGCATATCCTAAGAGAATACTTGTATTGAACCTTTCTATTTTCCGTTGCCTGGCACTGTGGATTCGAAAAATTGCACACAGTTTGTAATAATAAGAATTAAAAAAAAAAATAGATAAAAAAACTTTTAACATATATGGCTAGCATGATTTTAAAACAAAATTATGCTTAGAATCAGGATTATGTTTGGCCAAGAGTTAAGAATATTGCTGTGTAATACGGAATTGCGTATTTGAAAATACGCGTATTTTTAAATACGAATTCCGTATTTTTTGAAAATACGAAATCCGGTTTTAAAATTAGAAGCGGTCGATTTTCCTAGGGAGCATCACATATGGTAACCTTTGTAGCGCATTAAAAAAAATACGATTTCAGATCAGTTCGTTGATTCATGTGTTTTCTTATGTTTGAATTTCCCTCGTTATGTTAGCATCAACAGGTTATGGGCCCAGCGCCAGCAATCAATGGAGAAAATTGTCCTTCGACAGGGATGAAAGAAAGTTTGAACTGTGGGAGAGGAAATTCCTAGACTACATGAAAATTCGAAAACTAAAACACGTCCTGGTTGGCAACGATGAGACAACGATTACTGCCGATCAAAATGCGACTGCATTTTCAGAACTAATCCAGTTCTTAGATGAACGTTCCATTACTATAATAATGAGAGATGTTCGCGATGATGGGAGAAAAGCGTTTCAGATCCTGCAAGAACATTATGCTGGAGTGGCAAACCCAGAATTATAGCATTGTACACACAGCTCACGTCACTTAAGAAAACTGACAATGAGACAATTACTGACTATATTTTACGTGCTGAATCTGCAGCAAATGCTCTACGAAACGCAAATGAGACTGTTAGTGATGGACTCCTGGTATCCATGGTTGTGAAGGGGTTGCCAGATGCATACAAGGCATTTATTGCAGTAACGACTCAGTCTGAGGAAATGATACAGAACTTTCAAAAATTTAAACAGGCACTCAAGAACTTTGAGGACACCGAGCGCACTCGCACAAAGAAGTCGACAGACAGCAGCCATGATAACACCATCATGTGGACCGTCAACCGAAAACAGACCAGAAAATTGACTTGCTACAATTGTGGCATAGCGGGCCACAAATCTTCAGAATGTTGTAAATCAAAATAGCTCAAATGGTGCAATCACTGTAAATCTTCCTCTCACACTGATGCTGTTTGCTGCAAACAGAAGCACCATACTAAAACCGTAACCGATGCAGCGTCGACCAATAGTAGTGAGCATTATTTTTTCTTCAAAGTCAGCGATAATGAGATGTACTTCTGCCCGGAGGGTAATGATGAGAAATTGTTAGTAGATTGTGGTGCACTATATAGAGCTAGCAGATGGATCAAAATCAAATGATCTTGCAAAGAATAAGGCCATGGTACATTGACCACCAAAGATAGTACCACATTTCCCATTGCACAACAGAGTCGCCTTTATTACCTGTGAAGACAACTGCAAGCAACAAAAGAAGTGAGAGCCTTGAGACATGGCACAAACTGCTAGGTCATCGTAACATCGCTGACCTAAAGAAACTTGAAAAAGTAGTCCAAGGCATGCACTGATTCAAAGACATTCAACTGTGAAACATGCATCATATCGAAACAGACCAACACCCGGGACCGGGAAACAGATATTCAGGCTACCAGGCCATTCGAATTGATTCACACAGATCTTGCAGGACCCATTGACCCCGTAGCAAAAGATGGATTCCGATACGCCATAATCTTTGTCAACGACTATTCGGGATGCACATTTACCTATTACCTGAAAGAAAAGTCAGATGCACCGAAAGCCGCCAAGAAATTCCTAGCCAATGTTAACCCCTATGGTAAAGTCAAAACCTTAGTTTCTATGCCAATGTTTTCCCAGCTTGAGACATAGAGCACGTGAGGAGTGATAATGGTGGGGAATACATTTCCAAGGAATTTAAATCGCTACTCACCAGACACTGCATCAAGCACGAGCTCTCTTCACCGCATTCCCCACACCAAAAGCGTACCGCCGAGCGAAACTGGAGAACACTCTTTGACATGCACGCACACTGCTGATAGATTCAGGACTATTGAAATACCTGTGGACTTACGCTTTAATGACCGCCACCCACATCAGAAACAGGTGCTATGTACAACGCATTAAGACTACACTGTACAGTCTGATCACCGGACGCAAACCAGATGTCACGAACCTCCACATCTTCAGAACACTATGCTACCCTTTGATACCAAACCCGAAAGCTTGACCCACGGTGCAGGAAGGGGTATTTTGTCGGATATGATCGTGAAAGTCTGGCATACCTAGTCTATCATCCTGACAACCGCACTGTGATGAAATATCGATTGGTTACATTCACCGATAAATTACAATGATAACAATCTAATGAGGATATGCACATCATACCTGCCACAGCCAATCAGTTGCCCTGTCAACATGTGAAGCTGAGTATATGGCGCTCTCTATCACCTGCCAGGAAATTATATAACTCACTCGCTTGATTAACAAACTAACCGTCGAAAGTACAACCAGCCGTAGTAATGAATGACAATCAAGGAGCCATCTCACTTGTCGAGAATCCTGTCAAACACTCGAAAGCGTAAAATATTGACATTTGATATTACTTCATCCGTGAGTGTTACAGTGATGGAAGTATTGTGCGTGACTATGTACCTTCTGCTGAGAATGTGGTAGATATTTTTACTAAACCCCCTAAGAGGCATTTATTGGGACAGCTTGGACAATTTCTTTTTGGACATAACTAGAAACTTGACCTCAAGAGGGGGCGTTGACATTTAACTTTTGTTTACATTACGACAAGTATGTTGAACTTGTTATATTGAGTTCTTATTGACTTTGCTTTTAAGCCGACACAGCGTTTTTCCGTATTCTTGAGTTTTCCAGAATATTCCAAAACAAATATGGTAACCTTCTAGCGCATTAAAAGGAATACGATTTCAGATCAGTTTGTTGATTTATGTGTTTTCTTATGTTTGAATTTCCCTCGTTATGTTAGCATCAACAAGCGGTTCTATTTCTTTTACCACCATAGTTTATAGTTCGTTTTAACTTATTAAGAAAACTTGTAAAGATTATATATCTTTTGTGTTGTGTATAGTGTGCTTAGAAGGGATGGAATAATTTTCTGATGCAAGTCGAAAATTAAAAGATTGCCCTGGCTATGAAATTGTGTTCTACTATCACAGTTGCTGCTTTTTTTGGAAACCCATAACAATAACTCTAAACAATAAAACAAGTGATGACACTGTAAACGACACTACAAATGAGTGAGGTGCTGAGATTTGTGACAGGGTCTCTGGTTGTGTTGACCTTGTTGCAGAGCAGGCTGTCTCCATATGGTAAACAGGGACCTTTAAAAGATTAGCAAGAACAAAAAAAGTATTGGAAGACCTGTATAGTATAGTTTGTGTGAACAAACCCATTCTTTTTACTCCATTAGTTGCTATCGCCTAAAGGGAAGGTGGCATGTAGGCCTCGAAATAGCGGTTGGACATCGACAATGTCTGATCCAGACGCAAAATTGTCTGAAAAATGAAAATTTTTAACATTTCATTTTGTCCAACACATTTCTGTAGCTACCTTTCTACTTTATGTCTTCAAAATTTAATGTATAATTCAACTGTCTATCTTAATCTTTGTTACGCATTTCTTTCTTTTTGCTTTCATGTGTGATTTGAATAAAAAGAACACATGCCGCATAAAAGAAAAAAATCAGTTAAATCAGAATGACACCTGCTAGCTTCGAAAAGTTTTGTTAAATAAAAAGGTTTTTTTTTTCTTACTTGTGGCACTCTATTGTCTTAAAATTTTCAATCAATTAATTTTAATATAAATTTCGAACCGGCTATAGAACGCTGGTCGCTTGTGGTCGAAAATAACTAAGAAATTAAAAGAAAGCTTCATATTTCATCTTATAGTTCTTTGCTTCTTTAAGCATCAATAACCCCAATGATTTGCCTTGTTTTTGCGAAAGCAGCACAAAGTAAGTTCCTTCATGACAGCATTGGAAATTCATGTGCAAGAGCAACAGCAAAAAAAGTAATGTTGTTTTCTGTCTTTTCTTTCCTAAAGGATCTTTTTATTACTCAAAATTACGCACTTGAAAAACGTCTCTTAAAACAGAAAAGGTCATGTACAAAATATAATATAAAAGAAACGAACACATTTGCTGCAAATAAATCCATTGTTCTGCCTGTAAGTGCAGTTTTGCAGACTTGCTTCATTCGTTTTCTGTCAGTGTTTACCTCAGCATTAGTTAAGGACAGCATGACTGGATTTCTTTTTGTAAGACTTGGTTACCAACAACAAAGGGGCCGAACAATTAAGATTCATGTCTATGTGGTTCTTTGAACTAAGTTAGGAGTCAGTGAATTAGCTAGGATGGTCAGGTTGGCTATGAACAAGCTGACTCATGGATCAAGCAGTCCTCAGGGCTACTCAATAATTCTGCCATGCAAACAAATGTCCAATCCAAACGGAAATCTATAGGCCTTTTTATCTGATGAAAATTTGAAATGAGTTATGGACATGTCTGACCAAACTAGAAATGTGGTGTAGAACTACTGTTTTAAAATGGATTAAGCACAAATTTTAAAGAGCATCCCAAATCGCACATCATGTCAGATATGGTAGATTGTTTAATTTTCACAATCATCTTCTTGGTGGACGAGGAGGGAAAGTACAGATTTATAAACATTTTGGTTGTTTACCAGGCTATAATTACAACGTTTTTTCCCAGGGTAAGGAAGGATCTTTAAGGGAAAGGTGTACACTTAATTTCTTGTTTTAATTTTAAAAGACATGTAACCTAATAGGAAATTTGTCCAAAAGCTGTGTATCTTACGCAGGGCACTTTTTTCCCACGCAAGTTCTTTTATAAATTTGCATGGGTTCACGTTCTACTTTGAGTAAGTATGATGGTCGTTAACAACCACCTTCCTATAACAGCTAGAAATTTTTTCCCTAAAACGGGTTTAGCATCGCTTGTTTGTTCACACTGATTCATTAAAGAAATTACAAAATTTGATAGAAGTAATTTTTGCAATATGGCAGTTACAATTACTCTCTGTCTTTCTCATACCAACTATCAAAATTACAAAAAACTGAATTAATATTGCAATTTTTTGTTCTCAGGTCACGTGATTAATTTATTCGACACTGGTAAAAAGCAGGAACCATTGATTGTTCCAATGCCATCTGGTGAAATTGCACTGTGCCGCGACGAGGTTACAGTTTTTCTGAGTATAGATACTCATGGTCAGCATCATCAAAAACATGCAGTCACTTGGTCTGATGTGCCTTTAGACTTGCAATTCTCTCAACCATATATTATTGCAGCTTTGTCTAGAAGTATTGAGATTTGTTCTCGAGATCCACGCTTGCTTGTCCAAAGGATTGATATCACTGGTACAAGAAATATTGTATGTGGTCCTCATTGTTACGCTGCTTCCATCACACATGTTTGGAGGTATGATTTTATTTGCATAGAGAAATAAGAATAATCTTGCTGTATTATTTACAAGTAAAAAAGGAACCACACACAGCACTAAACTAGTTACTAATGTTTTTAAACAACATTTAAAAAAAATACATTCAGGTAGTTTTGGTATTAAAACTGCCCTATTTTTCTCACTCTGCACTAATAATCCATCTGTCCTCAATAAGTTAGAAAATTTGCAATGTTTATCTATTGCTGAATCTGTCTGCTTGTCAGTCGATGTGTGCAAGCCTCAAAATATCATGGTAACAATTGTTTGCCTAGATTGTTTTTTTGGATTGAAACTACTTACTTAAAGATTAATATTTTTTTGTATGGTTTACAAGAATATTAGTCTTAGTAATGATATTGGTACTTATAATGGCTATGCTAAAATTAATGATTGTTACCAATAACCAATTGTACTTGAGTAACAATACCAGTAATGATCGTTAACAGTAACTTCCTTTCCTTGTGGTACCATACACGATTGTTTTGTTTAATGTTTGTAATTCTTTTGTAATTTTAACAGTTTTCAGAAAATTAAATGTGATGCTTTCTAGGAAAACTGACCACTTCGTAATTCGTATTTTTAAAATTACATCATCATATTTTGTTCTAAAATGAGGAAAACAAGAACGTATGGAGTTCAACAATTGCTGTATTTCGTTCTAAAACTTAGAAATCGTCAAATTTTGTTTCAAAATAACCAAAGCATGGCTTAAACATCGGTATGTGTCTTCTAAAATAACCTGTAAAAAGCATAGAAATAGTTGAATTGTTCTTAAAGGAGGAATACATGGTCATACAAAGCTTAAAAATCACTGTTTTTTGTTCTACAATGATTGCACTGCTATATAAAGCTCATAGATCATCGTATTTTGTTCTTTAATGACGATTACACACTTGTATGAAGCTTGCAAATTGCCTTATTTCATTCAAAATGACAATAAGACCACCGTACAAAATTAGTTTGTCTTTCCTGACATCAACAAAAGTTATAAACCCTTATATCTCCTTAAACGATTGTTTAAAGTACAGGATCCTATACAACATCTTATACAACATCTTGATCAAGCTCTACGCAATAGAAACAACAGCCAAATAAATTTCTGAAAAAACTTTAGTGCATCAAGAGATCATTGCTTATGTCGTCAAAGTTATAATGACGGATCTGTTTTATTGTTTTTCTGCCTAAGTGGATTTTTTCACGGGCCTTATCGATTAGTCTTATATATGAATTTTGTGTGTGTGTGTGTGTGTGCGCACGGTGAGGCCAAGGAACAGGTTTCCTTTTTTATGTCCTATTGTCACTTCTTCATAAGCGTGGACACGGGAAAACATATCAAGGGGGTTAATTTGCAATCTGTCTTGCCTCATTATTAGAGGCGATAGCGGTTAAAAATGTTAAAATTACCCCCATGTTCAAAACGCAATTTTATTTACCAAAATATAAAATTTGGGCACTATTTTATACACGGGACACACAGTTCATGAATATATAAACATGTATATATATATACTATATAAATCTATATGTCTGTATAGTGAAATACCTATATATTATATACAACCGTATGTATTATAGCCACAACCACCAGTTATATATTTACACATTTTAGAGATTCTGAAATGAAGTGGCTGACATTAAATAACGACGGAGCGCTTAGTTTCATAGGAACCGAAATGAAGGTTGCTGGTCTGGTGTTCGGAGGCGTATTTTAGGTGTTTTTCAGCATTTTTGCATTCATTGCTTCAAAAGAAACTTTTATTAACCATTTTAAGAAGTTATTCATTCTAGTTTGCATCATAAAAAAAGGTTTGTTTAAAGTTTTTATGCTTAAAACAGTACTTTTAGGTAGCCAGCTATATGAGGAGGTTTTTTTACTTAGACAGCCATAGCTACTTTCTCCTTGTGTACGCAATATACTGAAATGACTGATATAAAGTTGATGTTTTCCAAACTGTGGTTTTTTGACATTTTGGATTAAAATGTGTAGTACAGGACAGTATGGATCGTACTGAAGTAATTGAATTTCTTTAATTTTTTGCTGTTGTTGTTAACTGATTAATTTTTGAATTTTGTGTAAACTTTTGCGTGAGAGGATAGTATTATTGAAAAGAACGAAATGACTGGTTTTTAGTTGCTTTATATATGTTTGACAGGTTGAAACGGTTGGTTTTCAAATTTTCAGGTTAAAATTTTGCGGATAACAGCAGTATGAAATATACCAAAGAAACTGATTTTTGTTGCTTTAGTTGTTACTAGTCGATAAGGCCCGTGGAAAAATCCACTTAGGCAAAAGGCCATTGAAAAAACAGGGTGCTTTAGATGTTTTGCTGACGTCAGCAGTGCATATACAAAAAAAAATGTTCTTAAAATCTTACACAAAATGTGAAATGTCAAATCTTAC
Organism: Hydractinia echinata; assembly: GCA_030067915.1. NCBI lineage: Eukaryota > Metazoa > Cnidaria > Hydrozoa > Anthoathecata > Hydractiniidae > Hydractinia > Hydractinia echinata. The sequence continues at coordinate 66,342 of JASGCC010000342.1, read as the reverse complement.
ACAAAAAAAAAAAAAGAACAGCTTGCAAGATGCAAAATCTACTTTATAAAAAGTTACGACAATGACACTCACAACATAGACACTCACAACACCAATACTCACAAAACTGACAGTAAGAACACCGACAGTTACAACACCAACAGTCACAACACGGATAATAACAATGTCAGAAATAACGCATATCAAATATGTACATCTTATAAGTGATTATGTTGAAAACCCTCAGTATTTTATTCTGAAATGTCAAAAAGTTGGCCTGCACGAGCACAAATCAACAAAAATAAGTTATTTACACATTTTAAATATTGTCTTTCCCTTAAAAGCTTGTACAATAATATGAAAAAGCCATAGTTTGGAAAACATCAAATTTAAATCTACAAAAATCAGTCATTTCAGTTGCATACCATCCTCTCCCACAAAAATTTACACAAAATGTAAAAATCAACCAGTTAAGAATACAATTTTTTTTTTTTTTTAGTATGATGCCCTTTACCAACAATTTTGAACCTAAATGTCAAAAAATCAATAAGCAAAGAATAAACTTGAGTAAAAAAAGATCATTATTTTGGAAACATTGTATACGGTTCGTAAACAAAAGTTTACACAAAATGTAAAACAGATTGGTTTTTGAGAATCACATCTAAATCAACAAAAATAATTTCATTCAGCATGTCGTATATTGCCATTACCCATTAATCTTCCACAAAAAGGGTATATAAAACACATCAAAATTTAGAAAAATTAGTCATTTCAGTGTACTATATACAGTCCTCGCCCATTAGATTACAAAATATAAAAAACAAAAACAGTTTCAGTCGAACATTAAGTATTTTTTTATCATCAGCAAACATTTATCCCTACAAAATTTTGTAAAATTCTCAAGAAAAACAAAACCGTGAAACCATGGAATTTTCTTCCAGCAAAAATGACATCGCATACAGTTAGTTCTCCCCAACAATAGTTTATATTACGAAATATAAAGACATCAGCTTATACAACAGCTTACAGTGAAGTCCGATTCTACAAAAATTTGTTCTTTCAGTATATATTGCATGTGGTCTATTTCCACAAAAGTTTACACAAAATTTCAAAAAACAGCATTTTGCAACACAAACAATATAAACTGACTTAACCATACCATCCTCTCATAAATTTTTTTAACCTAAAGTCATAAACCCACGTAAATTTCCAATCAAATGTAAAAAACCCCTGTAAAAAAAGCTGGCATTTTACATGTAGGCTGACAAAAGTTTAACAGGATGTCAGAAACAAAAACAATAAAAAATAACTTAACACACACACTTTAAATTCTACAAAATTCGTTCCACTTGTCAAAAGTTTATAATGCGAAATACAAAAAGACATCAGCTTACACAACAGCTTACAATGAAGTGTAATTCTACAAAAATTTGTTCTTTTAGTATATTGCATGTGGTCTATTTCCACAAAAGTTTACCCAAAATTTCAAATAACAGCACTTTGCAACACAAACAATATAAACGGACAACCATACCATCCTCTCATAAATTTTTTTAACTGTAAGTCATAAACCCACGTAAATTTCTAATGTAATTTCAATAACCCCTGTGAAAATAACTTGACATTTTACACCACGTAGCCTGACAAAAGTTTAACAGGATGTCAGAAACAAAACAATAAAAAATAACTTAACACACACACTTTAAATTCTACAAAATTTGTTTCACTTGTGATATTGCATGTGGTCCCCTTGTAAAGTTTGCAGGTAATGTGAAAAAAACTATATATACTCTATGGGCATTAACATGAGTCACACTATCCTAAAAGTTCAAGAAAGATTTTGTAGCTAGCTTGCTACATCATAATTCGTGTTCAAAAAAGAAGAAAAGTTCGACTAATGGTAGCTATAAATACCTAAAAAAAGAGGAATAACTTATAGGTTAGAGCTAACTATGGGATGCCTTCTTGAAGCTAACATTAGCTAGCTAACAGTAGCTAGGACATCCAGTTAAATATACTTAAGCTGGGGAGACTTAGCTACGTCTATAGCTAGCCATTTGTGCTTAGTAAAACACATATAAAGGAAAACAATAGCTATGTAAAAATTATGACATTTGCAGTTATAGTTCAACAAACCAGAATTTTCTATTTCGCCAGCACATTGTAGCCAGCTAACAGCTTTATGTAGCATTTTGAATTGTAGGACAAATACATTAGTTACGCACCAGGCGATACATTAATTATGCAAACAAAACAAAACAACTTCTTTATAAAAAACGCGGTAAACTTTAAGAATTTGAAGCTCTAATGGATTTTTTTTGAGAATACGATTCTCCTTGACAATTTTAAGTACATATAAAAACGGAACGTCTAAAAATATCAAAGTTCTTACTTTTTCTGAATTCCAGGTCACTTGAACTTGAAACTCTAGCATTCATTTTCTACTTCTAACTTTACTTTACTACTTCTAGCTCCACTCTTCACTTCCAAAGTAACTTATTGTGGCTTCCAACTTCACTTTTCTACTTTTACTTCTACTTCTTTACTTGGACTTTTCTTTCTTTCTCATATATTCTTTTTTGAAACACTTTACCATTTCACTTTTTGCCCTTTTTTGAAGACGAAGGGACCGTTCTTTTGTTGTTGTTTTGTGTGTCGATGGTAACCCTGTGCCCAATTATATTCTTTTTTAATCCACTCCACTTCTTCACTTTGACTTTCCTTGCTCTTAATATCTGCACTTTTTTTATAACTAAGGAATTGTCGAAAATAAGACATTTTTTATCCGCTTCTTTAGTTCGCCTTTTGTCGCGAGAACTTTAAAAACAATTTTTTTGTTTGTTTGTTTTTACGCCAAGGAAACTTTCTATTCGAATGCCGTCCCGTTCGAAAGTATGTATTTCAGCGAATCATGTTGTTTATTTTGTATCACGTGGTTTCTAACGGTTGAGAGACAAATGTAAACAAAACAAAAAAACTCGAAAAACTCGCGCATTCGGGTGGTAAAAAATATCGTGTTTGCAAAAGTGACAGACAGACACACGGAACTGGCTTATTATTATAAGAGATGACTTAAACTAAGTTTTTATTGTTGTGTACATATGGTGTTTAAATTTTTGGAAGAATGACATATGCAATATGCTAAAAATGTACAACTAGATTTTACACCTTGTTGCTGTTTTTAATTTTGTGTAGAGCTTTGTAGGGAGGACTGAATGCGATTTGACATTTTGTATAACATTTTATGGGTATATAAAGACAATGTGTAATATGCTGAAATAATTTTTTTGTTAAATTAGGAGTTACGCCTCGCAAACTCTTCTTTTTTACATTTCAGATTAATTTGATTTGATTGATAATTCTTTTTTATTATTTGGCAGAGTGACTGCAATAGACTACATAATTTTCTTTTCTGGATTTACTTTACACATTATCAAAGCAAATAGTAGATTTAGCTTTTACATATCTATACTTCGGTTGTTGGACACCTCATTGTTTTTATTTTTTCGATGCGCCTGATTTTATTCCAGACATTGTTTCAGAGGTTGTAAATATGGAATAATGGAGATTGTGACTGTTCAAAATTCAAACTGCTATGTTGTTTGTTTTTGGTGCATAATTTTGATATTCTTTACATGGATTTAATGAGAAATACAGTGGATTTTTCTACGGGTATACAGCTAGTAATATATTAATCTGAAAAACTCTGTTAGGCACTTTAAGGAAATGACTTACCATGATGTCTGCCCATGGGCTAGGCTTTAACACAGCCAATAAAAAACAAAAACAAACAAATAAGCTGTAGCAGCAACATTCTGCTTCTACTCTCATCATCAAGAACATATCATTTTAGTTGTTTGCTGTGAACTAATCCCCTAGTCCATTCACTGTCTGGAGTTAGCTTATCGATGATTCTGGTATTTAACTTTGGTATCCCTTGAACTATGGATATAATGTTTGTATTTCTAACGACTGTAGTTTCACTTTTTTATGTTTCATTAGTTGTTTCCTTTATTCTTGTCTCATTTGTTGATGTATTATTTGTTTGTAAATTATCAATAAGTGCAACCTCAAATGCTGGTGCTTCTTTAGTATCACTTTCAGAATCATTTATACCAAAAATTTCATCTTCCATCGGAATACAGTAATGTAACTGCATAGTTGTTAGTTCTGGGCTCCTTTCAGTGTCTTGTAAAGGTTTCTGTGAATGTGAGACTTGATTTACCCTCAAATATGGGTTCTCACATACCTTCCACCATGCTTGACAAGTACTGGTTGATATTCTTGTCCAATCACAGTGCCTGGTCCGTGTCATTTTCACAGGCAAAGTGGATGTGTGAAAAAGTTATGTCTTAAATGTTAAATTTTCTGACGTTACGGCGCGACGTCAATATCACTACTTTTACGTCAATATCTTAATTTAAATTAATGAAGCCATTACAGTGCACTTAAAACTTAAAAGTTTCCCAAACCTGGGTCCACGAATCCGTTTCGGAATGGACGGGTTAATGACGTCATCAAAAAACCTTTAAACCCCAATATCTCTGCAACCGTTTGCCAAAGATACATGATCCTATACATTTTCTTGACCAGCGTTTCAAGATCTACGCATTGGACGCAACGTGTTAACAAATTTTAGAAGAGAAAAAGTTTGTGTATTGACGGGTCCTGGCAAACGTCATCAAAATACAAGTTACGGTTCTCTTTTTCAATGTACTCCTGCCTAAGTGGATTTTTGCACGGGCCTAATCGACTAGTTGCGAAATAAACAAACAAACAAGCACTCCATTGCAGAAGTAGAAAAAAAATCGAACATTGGAAGATTCGAATCACCAAAGGGGAAGTGTTAACGAAAAGAATACATTAAGAACTAAAATTTTCGGCGGGAAATGTTCGGCGGAAAAACTTTCGGACACAATTTTTTATTTCAGCGGAAAAATTTTGGGACAAGATTTATAAAGTCAAAAAATGTATGGGTAAGTCTTTTGAACGAATTTTAACCAAATTTAAAAAGTAATGATTACGGGAAATGACACAAAAAGAAGGCTAGAAGCATTTAAAGTGTACATTTATTCAATCAAGATCTATAAAAGGGTCTTCAGGATCCAACTTTATAGAGCCTCAGCCCAATGTGAAAATAACGAAAATAATACTGCGATAGACTACATAATTTTCTTTTCTGGATTTACTTTACACATTATCAAAGCAAATAGTAGATTTAGCTTTTACGTATCTATACTTCGGTTGTTGGACACCTCATTGTTTTTATTTTTTCGATGCGCCTGATTTTATTCCAGACATTGTTTCAGAGGTTGTAAATATGGAATAATGCAGATTGTGACTGTTCAAAATTCAAACTGCTATGTTGTTTGTTTTTGGTGCATAATTTTGATATTCTTTACATGGATTTAATGAGAAATACAGTGGATTTTTCTACGGGTATACAGCTAGTAATATATTAATCTGAAAAACTCTGTTAGGCACTTTAAGGAAATGACTTACCATGATGTCTGCCCATGGGCTAGGCTTTAACACAGCCAATAAAAAACAAAAACAAACAAATAAGCTGTAGCAGCAACATTCTGCTTCTACTCTCATCATCAAGAACATATCATTTTAGTTGTTTGCTGTGAACTAATCCCCTAGTCCATTCACTGTCTGGAGTTAGCTTATCGATGATTCTGGTATTTAACTTTGGTATCCCTTGAACTATGGATATAATGTTTGTATTTCTAGCGACTGTAGTTTCACTTTTTTATGTTTCATTAGTTGTTTCCTTTATTCTTGTCTCATTTGTTGATGTATTATTTGTTTGTAAATTATCAATAAGTGCAACCTCAAATGCTGGTGCTTCTTTAGTATCACTTTCAGAATCATTTATAACAAAAATTTCATCTTCCATCGGAATACAGTAATGTAACTGCATAGTTGTTAGTTCTGGGCTCCTTTCAGTGTCTTGTAAAGGTTTCTGTGAATGTGAGACTTGATTTACCCTCAAATATGGGTTCTCACATACCTTCCACCATGCTTGACAAGTACTGGTTGATATTCTTGTCCAATCACAGTGCCTGGTCCGTGTCATTTTCACAGGCAAAGTGGATGTGTGAAAAAGTTATGTCTTAAATGTTAAATTTTCTGACGTTACGGCGCGACGTCAATATCACTACTTTTACGTCAATATCTTAATTTAAATTAATGAAGCCATTACAGTGCACTTAAAACTTAAAAGTTTCCCAAACCTGGGTCCACGAATCCGTTTCGGAATGGACGGGTTAATGACGTCATCAAAAAACCTTTAAATCCCAATATCTCTGCAACCGTTTGCCAAAGATACATGATCCTATACATTTTCTTGACCAGCGTTTCAAGATCTACGCATTGGACGCAACGTGTTAACAAATTTTAGAAGAGAAAAAGTTTGTGTATTGACGGGTCCTGGCAAACGTCATCAAAATACAAGTTACGGTTCTCTTTTTCAATGTACTCCTGCCTAAGTGGATTTTTGCACGGGCCTAATCGACTAGTTGCGAAATAAACAAACAAACAAGCACTCCATTGCAGAAGTAGAAAAAAAATCGAACATTGGAAGATTCGAATCACCAAAGGGGAAGTGTTAACTAAAAGAATACATTAAGAACTAAAATTTTTGGCGGGAAATGTTCGGCGGAAAAACTTTCGGACAAGATTTATAAAGTCAAAAAATGTATGGGTAAGTCTTTTGAACGAATTTTAACCAAATTTAAAAAGTAACGATTACGGGAAATGGCACAAAAAGAAGGCTAGAAGCATTTAAAGTGTACATATATTCAATCAAGATCTATAAAAGGGTCTTCAGGATCCAACTTTATAGAGCCTCAGCCCAATGTGAAAATAACGAAAATAATAAGTTCAAAAACTGCAGTTTTTATTGATTTTCTGATTACCCTATATATAATTTTTATGCACTGGTCCTTTTTTTAAAAAATTAGAAAAACCAAAATTTTCCGGGCAAAAAAACTTTCGGCAGACAGAAATTTTCGTTTCTAATGTAAGAAAAGTTTTACACTTTTATAGTTTGCTTTTTTTCGCGCATCACAGCACAGTTCAAAATGTCATTTCTAAGACCAATTGTAAAGAACAAAAACAAAATGACAGAAGTAAAGAAAGTAGTAACAACGACAATAGCAAAACTGTTATGAAAACAACGGAACAACAAGGTGATATTAATAATATTTAAATTTGTATTTGATTCACATGGATCTTAATGGAAGTAAGTTTTTTGAGTTTTATCTCACTTTTTGTTTTTAGATTCATTAGCTGTGATCACAACCCCTATCGAAGCAATTGGAGAAGTCGGAGAAGTTGGTGTAGTGCACAGGAAGTGGAATCTGTTAGTAGAAAAAGGAGTTCGTCTTACACAAGATAAAGTGAAAAGGACAGATATTCCATTGGAAAGTACGCTTCAGAAAATAGAGTTGCCATGACAATTAGGAAATTTAAAAGTAAGCTTCCGACTTTGAACGAAAGCACTGTGCGTTCATCCCGAAAAGAAGTCGAATCAGAGTTTAAGAGAGCCTGGAAGGAAAAACGAGAACCAGCAAAAACAATTGCAAAATATTCATCACCTACAGTGCGCCCTTTGATGCTTAGCCAACTCGATTAAATCCAAACCTACTTATTGGAACAGAGTAAGCGAGGTTGTGTCATTGATTTAAGTCATCAGCTTGGGCTCGCAGTCTCTTCCAAAGAAAAAGATTCGTAAAGCGTCGAAAAACCTTATCAAAAGTAGAAATCCCAGACGCGACAAGAAAAGAAATAGAGTAGTAGTGTTCCACTATGAAATAGTCAGTTCCGTAGAGAAGTACAAAATCCCGCCTTCGTCAAGAAACAATGGCACGAAGCGGCTCTACATCAGTGACAATCGAAGGAAGTAATAATAAAAAGTATGATTACCGGAACTTTTTCCATTAGCCTTGTATGTTCTTGCCTATCCAACTTATTTATGTCGGAAAGACGACACAAAAGTTGCCTTTCCAAAATCCTTTAGCTTGAGCGCTAATCCGAGTCACTTCAAATACCGAAGAGTCTTTGATGTTCCTTGATAAGATTATTATTCCAAACGTTGTTAACGAAAGAAGCAAATTACAATTACCGAAAAAGCAAAAGGCATTGATGGTAATGGATGTATTCACTGGTTAAATGACCGAAAATGTTGTCAAGAAATATCAAGACAGACAACAACATATTGATCATGAACGGATATTGCCAAAAGTTTTTGAAGCCAAAGTTCAGCGAATAGTATTCACGAGAGGACGCAAAACAATTGGCTAATAAAGTTGCATTAGAGGATGTAGAGGTAAAGCTCAGGTTGACAACCCTAAAGCCATTGCAAGCGGATTGGATTATCGAATTTTTCAAGAGATGACAACAAATAAAGGAAACGAAGTTATTGGTTGTCCTCTGGAAAAACAGATGTTATCAAACTTGGTTTTGAAAATCTCCCATCTTTGGACCCATTTGATGAATTGGATCCAATGATGAATGAAGTTGATAATGATGCCGAATCGAATGTGTTACGTATGAATGCTATTGCTTGTTTATTGATAGAGATGTTGGGTTCAAAGAATGAAAGTGAAAAAAATAACGAGAAAGAAGAAGAGGAATCGGAATGGGTGGCTCCACATTCTGAATTATAAGGAGAGAAGTGCTTTTGACATGGTTGACGATGAGGATTACATTTTAGATTACATTTTTTCATATTCTTATAACTCATATTAAGTTGATTCGTTATATTTATGACTTTACTGATCTTAAAAGATGTTTTAACTAGCCCATGGTTGACCAGTTTCAATTTTCCTGTTAATATAATTTAGGAAAATTGATTCTTCCGAAAATCTTCAACATTATTGATTCGTGAAAGTTTTAAATAAGGCTCATTCGCGCCGTGTATGTTCGCGAAATGCAAAAATTTCGCGAAATTTTTAAGTTTCTAACTCATAAGTCTAAAAGGTATCGAATTTAAAGCTTAATCGCGTAAAAAGCACCCCATTCAAATCTACTCTATTTGAGTACTAAAACTGTATCTTTGTTTTGCCTTTAATTAATGTCTACAATCGTGTTCAAAAAGGTTTTTGCAATAAATGCCTAATTTCCAAGCAAAGATTTACGGCCTTTTACAACTGATTTAGGACTTAGGATCTTAGGTTATTTGGTTTGACCCGACACCTAAAACTGTGATAATTCTTGCTGAAGTCAGCATGAGCTATTTTCTTGATTTCCTGAACCTTCACAGGCCGTCACGTTAATTGTTCCGTAATGCGGACATCGTAAAAACTGCGGCTAGCTCATTTTAAACGCTCCTCGCCCACCCTAAACATCTGCCAAAGCGGAACTCTCGCAGTCTTTTGACAGTGGACTATTCGGCAGGCGATGCTGTTTTGCCATTTCGAAAAATGCCCCAAATAACTGCTATTTTTTTAAATATTATGCACACGATTGTAGTCATCGAAAAGTTGCTTTTCGTGCTTTCCCATTGTGCTTTTTACCTTTATACTGTAATAATTTTTGAACAACTCATTTTTAAGCAAGAAAGCAGACACCTGGAGAGCTCAGAATGTCCAGAACATTAGTATTTTAGTTTTGTTTCTATATTCATAAATGCTTGTACCTTTTAATCCAAAACGTAAAAGTGTATTGAGCAAAAATTGTTTTTAAGATTTAATAAAAAGAACATAGAAAAAACGTTTGTTGTTTTATATTGTCCCTTTTCATCTTTTTCCTGTCAAAAATTTATATTTTTATTAAAAAAAAACTTTTATGAATTATAAACTTTCCAATGATATAAAAATAAAGAAAGTGTCAAAAACAATGATTTGGGTGTTTTATGTATCCTTAATACATTTAAGGCTCTGGTGTGACAATTTTTTTGCATCTTAGAAAAAATTGCTACAGCATTACGCTGTTGAGAAAGTTTAATTAAGGCTTCGAACTACTGCTTCAATAATATGTCATACATGTAGCGTATTTATGCCTTATTTTCAGCGTAAATCACAAAACATGTCACAAGTAATCCTCTGATTCAAATTAGTTCTCTTGAAATATGTGTTTAGCAAAGTTGTTTTATTTTTAATATTCAATCTGACCATAGTGGTAACCATATGACACATTAAAACTTGTGTGAACATAAATTTTAGTTGTTTGTATAACAAATACACTTTTTCATTTTTAAAAATCTTAAAATAATCTTATATATTGTTATTAGCCATTTTCATAGCAAGCATGTGTTTGATGATGACGCAGTTATTTACTGTGCTGATTTAAGTCAACTCATCTAACTATCAGTACAACCTGGACTCACTGTTCTACATTATTGTAGGAAGTATAAAATGTACTGTAATGATTCATTACACATCGTAATTCTAACAGTCTGACTATGATTTTCTTGACAAAACAATAAACAATATTTTTTCAAGAAAGGGTTTACACTGTGCTGTTATCAGAATTGGTTGGGTGACAACAAACAAATATTTCTGCATCCAGTCTAAGAACTCATGGTTAAATTTACTTTGGGCTCGTGTACTTTTTTTAAAAATTTTTAGGCAAAGGTCCCTACATAGGTCCCTACATAATTTCATTTTTAATTATAGGCTTGTCCCTGTTCTGATTTCCACACAAGTAGAACAGCTTATTAAGGACAAAGAATTCAAACTGGCACTTACTCTGACCAGCAGTATTGATAACGAAGGTGTAAAAAAGAAGAAAATGCACCAGATTAAGACATTGTATGCATTTGAGTTGTTCTACATGAAACGTTTTGAAGAGGCTTTGAAAATGTTCAAAGAGGTCGATGCAGAACCTACTTATGTCATTGGGTTGTATCCTGATTTACTTCCTGAGGAATATCGAAAACAACTTGACTACCCATCGGCACCTCCTAAGCTGTCTCAGGGTGATCTGGAAAAAGGTGATTTACATAATATGGGATTTATATTATTTAAAATCACAATTTAAAATAAAGTACAATGACATCTGACATCAGTAGTATTCTGATATCATATAGACAAAAACATCCTAATTATAGATAAAAGTTGAATATTTTTAAATTGCACGAATTTGCTGCATATATTATTTCTTTGTATAATGCAGCAAAGTTAACAAAACCGTTTTTTCAAAGAGTTATTTTAAAAGTTACAGCCGTAAAAAATGCTTTGGCTGCAGTGCTTCCGGCGAAATATTTGCAGTTAACACTTAATTTGATTTAATTTAAGGTTTTGTATCACTCACGGAATATTTGACCAGGATACGAAATAAAAGTTTGTCCAACCAGGTTAGTGAGTGAAAAATTTTTGTTTTTTTATCTTTTTGATTTCCCGGTGTTTTTAATATTTCACCAAATCACTGGCTGTTTTTTAGAGCAATAAATTTCCAGGCCTGGTTTTAACAATCCCCTAATGTTTTCTTTTTTTAAAAACATACTCCAACAACGTGAATGTATAAACATAGTGATTACCTTTTAGGCAAGTGCAGAAATACCAGGAACAGCCGAGTCACGTAAAATGTTGTTACAAATAATTGACACTTCATTACTAAAGTGCTACCTAAAAACAAATGAAAATATGATTGCACCACTGTTACGATTAAAGGATAACAATTGTCATGTAGAAGAATGCGAGAGGGTACTTGTCAAAGAAAAAAAAGTCAATGAACTAGTTTTACTTTACCAAAGTAAAGGCATTCACAAGAAAGCATTAGATCTGCTATTGCGTCAGGCCGATTTACCATCAAGTCCACTGAAGGGTCCTAAAAAAACTATAGAGTATTTACAAAAATTAGGAGCAGATTATATTGGATTGATATTCGATTATTCCAAATGGGTTTTGAAAAAAACACCAGAAGAAGGTTTAAAAATATTCACGAACGACATTCCTGAGATTGAAGGACTGCCAAGACAGAAAGTTCTTGTACATTTAGAAAACAATGCAGCTCAGTTGGTGATAAAATATCTGGAACATATTATATTTGATTGGAAAGAGAACAGGGTAGAATTTCATAATAAATTGATTACTTGCTATAAAGAGAAGATAATGCCTTTATTGAAAGACTATCTGGTGTCATTATTTGACAGTGATATCAGAAAGAAAGCTGGAAAGGAATCTGGCGAGCTAGGCGACCTTCGATCTAGACTGCTATTCTTTTTAGAGACATCAACAAGTTACCAACCAATGAAATTACTCCGTTTTTTTCCTCAAGATGTATTATTTGAAGAGAGAGCTTTGCTTTTGGGACGAGCTGGAAGGCATGAGGAAGCTTTAGCAATCTATATCTATGTGTTGAAGGACACAAAGATGGCTGAACAGTATTGTAGACGTCAGCATGAGATGAATTTGGATGAAAATAGGAACGTTTACCTCAGCTTGGTAAAAGTGTATTTAAAGCCTAATCATTTGCCATCACTGGGATTATCACAATCTGTATTTTCTAAATGTTCAATGAAGGCAAATGTTGGTGCCGCTCTTACTGTGTTGAATACTCATTATCAAAAAATTGATGTTTCTCAGGCATTAGATTTGTTGCCGGCTGCAACAGAAGTAAATGATATTACAGTTTTCCTGTTGAATGTTCTAAAGGACAAAATGCAAGAAAGAAGAAACTGTCTTTTGTTAAAGAGCCTTTTGTATGCAGAGCATTTACAAATGCATGAGCAAAGGGTGTTTTATCAAAGTAAGAAATGTACTATCACTGAAGAGAGAGCGTGTTGTGTATGTCACAAAAGAATCGGTACAAGCGCATTTGCTATGTATCCAAATGATGTTATTGTTCATTACTACTGTTGTAAAGACCGACGTGTTTGCCCTCCTGAGAGTTTTTATTTTTAGTTCTTCGATTTTATATTTTTTGCTTAAAATGTCAAGTTATCTTGAGAACACATAAAAATCAGAAACAACATCAACCCTGAATTAAAATAAGTACTTCTTATAAGAAGCATGCTCTTTGGACTCAACTCAAGCAATGAAATCTAACTGAGAACATGTAGAGCCTGACCCGTGTTTGATACCACATGTTTACTTTTTTAAATCAATGAATCTTTAACAAATTAGCATTTGACTTGAGCCTCACGTTCCTTGAAATATGTTTTATAACAACGTTTTTTTATTATTTTCTCAAGGATATCTTTCTACCAATAGAAAAATAATCAGGAGATATTCCTATATTGTTAGTCGCTGTATGTTTTCTTTCTTTAATTTACTAAATCCACTGACCCATCCCCACACCTCCCCCGCCCACACCCTATTAGTTTACTTCAACAATTTTCTTGTAATGTTTTTTACGATAGTTGAATATACGTTGTTTGTACAAGGTATTTCATTGTTTTGTTCATTTAATAAGTAGACGTCGCTGTAATTGCTTAGGTGAGATATTTTTATTTTCCATGTTGCTTGTATTTGCCATTCGGCTAATTTTTGTCTTATAAAAATTTGATTGTACAGATAGTTTGAATTATTTCTGGTATGAAGTAAACAGATAAAAGATTGTCTTTTGTGATAATAGTTCTTCAGTGTAATGTCTATTTTGTAGTACCATACAATAAGTAAATTATTTTAAGCTGTAACCATGTTGCCACAAAAGAATTGTTTATTATGAGTATGCTATTATGTGCTTGTTATAGGCACTGACTATATTTTTATTTTTATTTTGTTGTCGCTGTTTTTTGTAGCGTTTGTTTCATTCTTGTTGAATATACTTCATTATAAAAAATGTTTTATGAGGATATTAGTTTTTTGTGTCCAACCCCAATATCCTAAGCAGCACTCAGGATACAGTACACCCTTCAAACTTAAATATTTTTTAAGCTAATCTTTCTGAAAAATCTTAACTTTTTTGTAGTGATGTTAGTTTTTAAATTCCCAAACCAACTAAAATTGATTTTTCACACGTGATTAAAAATGCAGAATTCTGTAAAATAATTTAAAATGACAATGTTTAAAATAGTTACACTTGTCAATGTATCACCCCTTTTGTTCCTTTATGAAATAACGAACCATCCTTTAGATGTTACATACAAAACATGTTTGGGAAAAATAAGGTAAAATAATCCTTTCTGGGAAATAATCTATCACAAATCTAAAGAACACTGAATAAGAGTTGAAAGCGAAGTAGTTGAAAGAAAAGTCACTTGTTCGAAGGCAATGGGTGTTTTAAAGAAGTCCGTGTATTTTTCAGAAGTAATAAGTTTCCATATTTTTTAAAATCATTTAATCAATGGATGCATAAAATGCTTTTTAGCGATGTTTGAATAAATAAATAAATGGTTAGGATGAAATATGCTTATATTTTCTTATGAAAGTGTGAGCATAAAATTTGCGGGAAATATGCTTATTATTATTATTATTTAAAAATGTTTATGCAGGATAAAAACTTCAGTTGTAAAAACTGCTATATATGTTTGTCCTGCGTCAATATGTATGTGCGTATGTGTCGAAATTAGTAATATTAGTAAAAAATTAGTAATATATATGTATATACAAATTATCAGTTAAAACAAAATTTCAAAGTTGAATAAGTAAGGAAAAAGGGAACTTTGGAAAATTTGAAAAGGAAAATCAAAGGCACCACAGATGATGAAAGAAAAAGTGGACTGCGCAGAAAGAGGCAGGCTAAGTAAAATGTTAAAAAACAGACACAAAAAACTTCAAAAATCATGATCATTCAACAAACTCTTAAATCCTTGAATATTTTCTTCGCGTTTTATATGCGAAGGGAGCTCATTATATAATTTTGCTCCAAAATAATAAAATGATTTCTTTGCTGTCGAAAGTTTTACTAGGAAGTTTTACTGAGGTATTTGAGCTTCTTGTGTTTACTTGGTGATTCACCTTTTCAAAGTAGTTTTCGAAGTTAGCACAAACATTTCCATCCAAACACTCCCTCACGAACATGCACGACTGTTTCAACATCTCGCTGTAAATATACGGAATTTTAACTTCGTGATGACCGACAATGCGTCTTGCTCGATTTGTAAGGGATTGCAGTTTGTCAATTTGACCATTGGTGAGATCAGAATGAACTATCGAACAGTAAGTAAAAAACAGGTAGAATCATCAACCGATAGATCATTCCAGCTACTTTTGAAGTGATGTTAGGTCTAATTCTTTCAAGCAGTCTTATTCTCGAACTGGCTTTTTTGTATGATCTATCAAACTGCTGGCTGAAGTTTAGTGTACTGTCAATTAAAATTGCCAGATATTTGTAAGAGTCAACATGGTTGATTTGAGTGTCTCTATAATTAACAGTAAAGTCGTCAGTATTTAGCGATAAACGTTTAGCTGTTCCAATAAGCATGACTTCAGTTTTACCCTTTTTTAGATTGATTATATGTTCATTTAAATCTAAGTATGAAGATATATTTAAAAGTTCTTTTGTAAGGGTTGACATGACCACTGATTTATTCGAGTGTGAAAAGTAGATAACAGTGTCATCTGCGTATTTTATCACTCTACAATTTTCTAATACGTCAGGCAGATCGTTGAAAAATATTACGAATAACAATGGCCCCAAAATTGAGCCTTGTGGAACACCATTGAAAACTGGCATTGAAGATGATAAGCTGTTCTTTATTGACACAGACTGATGTCTCTGGAAGAGATAATCAGTGAACCATGACAGTTCATTGTCTCTGACACCGTAACTTTGAAGTTTTTGCAATAAAACAGCATGACTTATAGTGTCGAACGCTTTAGTTAAGTCAATAAATACAGCTCCCGTTAACTTTCCATTATCGATTTCCTTTCTGATGTTGTCAACAAACAATGTCGATGTAGGTCGATGTAGACCTATTTGATCGATATTCAAATTGAAACTCCGATAAGAGTTGGTTGACTTCGAGATATCCGCTTAGCCTTTTCGAGTACTTTTGAGAGGGCTGGTAAAACAGAAATTGGCCGGTAACTGTCTGGTTTGTTAATATCACCTGACTTATAGACGGGTGTTATTTTAGCTGATTTCCAGATATATGGTACTTGTCCAGTTCTCAATGATAAATTGATGATGTGGCATAGTGGTTTGCTGATGATATGTGCACAGTCTTTAAGAAGCTTGGTTGGTAACTCATCTAATCCAGTGGCTTTTTTTGGTTTAAACGATTTTATCTCTTTTTCAATATAAAGCTTAGATACATATTCCATTCTGAAAGTTTTAACAGTTCGTTGAGCGATGTAATGCGGAGTCTTCCAGACATAGTAATTTAATAAAGATACACTAGATTTTAATGTCTTCACTATTGTTGAGAAGTAATCACAAAACGTATTTGCCTTTGCAATATTTTCTGCCTCGTTACACGTGGTTGTAGCGAAATTTGCTTTACTCTTCGTTGGAAACAAATTTTTTATGATGTTCCAAAATTTCCTTGGATTCAAGTTGTTCTCTTGTAATAGGTTCTTATTATATTCTTCTCGGCTACGTTTAATGTTGTTATTGCATTTGTTCCGTAGAGTTTTATACAATTTCCAATCCTCGGCATTGTTGTGCTTTTTAGCTTTTCGGAGAACCTGGTCTCTACGGTTCATTACTTTTTTATTTTCGTGAGTGATCCAAGGACAAGGTTTTCCTTTCAATTTTTTAGTAAACTGTGGAGCGTGTTTGTCAAAAATCTCCTTCACCAGGTTGTTGAAGAAAAATAATGCAGAGTTTACATCACTGCTTGTAAACTGAACTCCAGTCAATTTGACTGCTCCCGCGTAGTAAACCAATCATGATGCTCGTTTTTTTTTAAAAACAATCCAAGATTTCGCAGCATGGACATGCCCGACAAAGAGACATAATGACGAGGGACACGAGAGATTTTAAAAATGGTCGTGGTCAGTGTTAGGTTTGTAGGTCTGAAAGCTTCTTATTTTGGAATTTTTCGGAATGTTTTAAGATGTTAAGATAAATATATTGTCACATTTTTTAGCCATGACAAATCTTAAACGCACCGATTTTAGGATTTTAGCTACGAACGAAGATTATGAGGGAGCATTCTAAAGCCAGCTGGCTAGTAAAGCAGTGGCGGATTTAGGGTATATCAAGCTAGTCGGGTGGACGTACTTAATTTTTCGTCAAAAGCCTTGTTGCAATTTCAAAAACGTATTTCGCTTATAAACAAAAATATTCCCGGGTGGCTTGCTTAAAATGCGCCGTGTTGAATTTCTATGCAATATCTGCACATAATACACACATGCATCATATATTATATAGTTAAGCACATATTCATCAATGATATGGAGTATTACGTAAGAAACTGCTTTATTATCCTGTGACTTACTTCGCATGTTGTTTCATTAGGGGGCACAAAATTCAGTTATTTGCTTTAATTCACCGTAAAAATGTAGCATACCCCCTAATTTAATCTCGACGTACTTGAACGTACTTCACTTTCTGTTGCATTAGGGCGTAAAAAATATAAATAAAGGTAACATGTGACCGTAAAAAGCATAAGACAACCCCCGTAATTTTGACATATAAGTACGTCGAGAATATTTCATAAAGAGGTAGTGGGCCTGTGAAATACCATTAAAAACAAACAAATGATGCTTTACTTCGTTGCACAATAATTTTTCGCAACAAAAATAAAATAATAAACAACATATTTACTTTTGAAGATTTATTATCAAAGTCATGAAACAGCAAAGAAATAAGAACTTGACAAAAATTGTGCAACTACCCCCTCATAAATTAATTGCGACTGACTTGTGAAGGGATTTCCATGCTGAACTGAACATGAAACTTTGTAGCCGTGGTATGCGTGGTGTTCGTAGAAAGTTTTTGTTAGCCGGAGAAAGAATACGCATAATGTTTTTTTATTAAAGCTTCGCTTTCGGTTAAGTTGGATAAAGGAAGTTGTTGTGCCTGGCACTGCGGGTTTTCGAATTACAAGCATATGTGAAGTGGAATATGTTGCTCTTTTTAAATCAACGATTTTAGCTTAAAAGAATGGTTTACTTTAAAAGACCTCAAAAAATACTATTTTCGGTGAACTTTGTTTATCGATGGACGGTGTTATAGGTAGAAGCAGATTCTGTAATGTTTGTAGCGTGTTTTTAGCTAGTAAAATGTAGATACATTGTGCAGGGAAACTTTTATACTATTTTTAAAGTAGTAAAATAACAAATCACTAAGCTATGAAATTTTTGTTAGTTATATAAAAACGGAAAATGCCTTATTCACATAAATGTATAATTTATATTTTATAAAATATACTTCATGTTTTTGTGTTGAGTTTCATTCTGTTTTTTTCTCACACACACTTTCATAAAACAGTTTATACTTTTTTTCGCCTGGCCACCATAAATCTATTGAAATGTGCTCTCCAGCGTAAGTTAGACATGTGGTATACACAATTTGTAGTTCTTTAAAAGGATCCTAACATAAAAATATAAATAAATTTAAAACAATAAAAAAGAATGAGAAACTTTCAAAAAACATGCTCTTACTATATGTAGATTACTGATGTGTTTGTTGTTCTTTAAAACATGCTGCACTCACAGCCGCCATTTGCAGAATAAACTCGACCGCGTTGTATTCTCGGTTCCAGATTACTTTGATTCGACAAATGCTGTGACGTAAGGCACAGGTCAGCAAATTTGAGAATTAGCGTTCGCGTACTTGTAAAGCATTATATGAATAGTTCTCAATATTTCTTTTTTAGCTACTCGGGAAACTGAATCGTGTAATTATGACCAATTCGAATTTCAGTTAACGGAAATTAGCGATTGTACAGATGTTGACAAAGGCGTAAATGTTGTTCCCACAATGATAGATGTTTCAACTCAAACCAATAATTGTTAGAGACCCTATACTAAAGATGCAGAAACAAGCACATTGACACTGCAATGTAGCATTCGGTTCCAAGCGCCCAAACAGGTGGCTATCGGTCTAGTCCTTCCAGGCTCAATGGACTACAAACTCACAAGTCGTTTTCCTTGTCACCAGGCCTTTAGAAGCCTACCAACTGCGTGCACAGGCCTAAAAAGGACGTAATATAGCCATTTACAGCCTAATAACTGCCGTGCACGCAAATCACGTGGTTTCAGGCGTTGAGACAAGTGGACATCGGTCTAAGCCTTTCAATGTCAATAGACTACGTCGTTTCAAGTCGTTTTCCTTAGCACCAGGCCTTTACAAGCCCGCCAACTGCGTGCACAAGCCTACAAAGGCTGTAATATGGCCTTTCGCAGCCTAATAAGGGCCTACACGTAATTCACGCGGTTCCAAGCGCCCAGACTGGTGGCTATCGGTATAGTACTTTCATTGTCATTGGACTACAACGCCTCAAGTCGTTTCCTTGGCACCAGGCGAGATTGGAAGGACTAGACCAGGCGGTCTAGTGCTTACATTCTCAATGGACTACGACATCCCAAGTCTTTTTCCTTGGCGACGTGGCTTTAGAAGACCGTCAACTACGCGCACAGGCCTCTAAAGGCTGTAATATAGCCTTTTGCGGCCTAATAAGGGCCTTACACGTAAATCACGTGCTTCCACGCGCCCAGGCTGGTTACCATTGATCTAGTGTTCCCAGTCGCAATGGACTACGACGTCCCAAGTCGTTTTCCTTGGCGCCGTGGCTTTAGAAGACCGTCAACTACGCGTACAGGCCTCTCAAGCTGTAATATAGCCTTTTGCCGCCTAATAATTGCCTTACGCGTAAGTCACGTAGTTCCGCGCGCCCAAGCTGGTTACCATTGGTCTAGTCCTTCTACTCTCAATGGACTACGACATGTCAAGTCGTTTTCCTTGGCGACGTGGCTTTAGAAGAGCGTCAACTACGCGCACAGACCTCCAAAAGCTGTAATATGGCCTTTTGCAGCCGAATAAGAGCCTTACACGTAAATCACGTGCTTCCACGCGCCCAGGCTGGTTACCATTGCCATATTACAGCCTTTAGAGGCCTGTGCGCGTAGTTCTTCTAAAGCCACGGCGCAAAGGAAAACGACTTGAGACGTCGTAGTCCATTGAGAGTAGAAGGACTAGACCAATGCTAACCAGCCTGAGCGCGTGGAAGCACATGATTTACGTGTAAAGTCCTTATTAGGCCACAAAAGGCCATATTACAGCCTTTAGAGGCCTGTGCACGTAGTTGACGGTCTTCTAAAGCCACGGCGCAAAGGAAAACGACTTGAGACGTCGTAGTCCATTGAGAGTAGAAGGACTAGACCAATGGTGACCAGCCTGGGCGCGTGGAAGCACGTGATTTACGTTTAAGGACCTTATTAGGCCGCAAAAGGCCATATGACAGCCTTTAGAGGCCTGTGCACGTATTTAACAATGTCATAAGGCCATGGTGCCAAGGAAAACGACTTGGGACGTCGTAGTCCATTGCGACTGGGAACACTAGACCAATGGTAACCAGCCTGAGCGCGTGGACGCACGTGATTTACGTGTAAGGCCCTTATTAGGCCGCAAAAGGCCATATGACAGCCTTTAGAGGCCTGTGCAGGTATTTAACAATGTCATAATGCCATGGCGCCAAGGAAAAAGACTTGGGACGTCGTAGTCCATTGCGACTGGGAACAGTAGACCAATGGTAGCCTGCCTGGGAGGGTGGAAGCACATGATTTAGGTCGCAAAAGGCCATATTACAGCCTTTAGAGGTCTGTGGGCGTAGTTGACGGTCTTCTAAAGCCACGACGACAAGGAAAACGACTTGAGACGTCGTACTCCATTGAGAGTGGAAAGACTAGACCAATGGTAACCAGCTTGAGCACGTGGAAGCACGTGATTTACGTGTAAGGTCCTTATTAGGCCGCCAAAGGACATATTACAGCCTTCAGAGGCCTGTGCGCGTAGTTGACGGTCTTCTAAAGCCACGGCGCAAATGAAAACGACTTGAGACGTCGTAGTCCATTGAGAGTAGAAGGACTAGACCAATGGTGACCAGCCTGGGCGCTTGGAAGCACGTGATTTACGTGTAAGGACCTTATTAGGCCGCAAAAGGCCATATTACAGCCTTTAGAGGCCTGTGCACGTATTTAACAATGTCATAAGGCCATGGTGCCAAGGAAAACGACTTGGGACGTCGTAGTCCATTGCGACTGGGAACACTAGACAAATGGTACCCTGCCTTGGCGGTTGGAAACACGTGATTTACGTGTAAGGCCCTCATTAGGCCGCAAAAGGCCATATTACAGCCTTTAGAGATCTGTGCTCGTAGTTGACGGTCTTCTAAATCCACGACGCCAAGCAAAACGACTTGAGACGTCGTACTCCATTGAGAGTGGAAGGACTAAACCAATGGTAACCAGCCTGAGCGCGTGGAAGCACGTGATTTACGTGTAAGGCCCTTATTAGGCCGCAAAAGGCCATATTACAGCCTTTAGAGGCCTGTGCACGTAGTTGACGGTCTTCTAAAGCCACGTCGCCAAGGAAAACGACTTGGGACGTCGTAGTCCATTAAAAATAGAAGGACTAGACCAATGGTGACCAGCCTGGGCGCGTGGAACCCCGTGATTTACGTGTAAGGCACTTATTAGGCCGCAAAAGGCCATATTACAGCCTTCAGAGGCCTGTGCACGTATTTAACAGTGTCATAAGGCCATGGCGCCAAGGAAAACGACTTGGGACGTCGTAGTCCATTGCCACTGGGAACACTAGACCAATGATAGCCTGCCTTGGCGCGTGGAAGCACGTGATTGATGTGTAAGGCCCTTATTAGGCCGCAAAAGGCCATATTACAGCCTTTAGAGGTCTGTGCGCGTAGTTGACGGTCTCCTAAAGCCACGACGCCAAGGAAAAGGACTTGAGACCTCGTAGTCCATTGATAGTGGAAGGAATAGACCAATGGTAACCAGCCCGAGCACGTGGAAGCACGTGATTTACGTGTAAGGTCCTTATTAGGCCACAAAAGGCCATATTACAGCTTTTAGAGGCCTGTGCGCGTAGTTGACGGCCTTCTGAAGCCACAGCGCCAAGGAAAACGACTTGGAACGTCGTAGTCCATTGAGAGTAGAAGGACTAGACCAATGGTGACCAGCCTGGGCGCGTGGAAGCACGTGATTTACGTTTAAGGATCTTATTAGGCCGCAAAAGGCCATATGACAGCCTTTAGAGGCCTGTGCACATATTTAACAATGTCATAAGGCCATGGTGCCAAGGAAAACGACTTGGGACGTCGTAGTCCATTGAGAGTAGAAGGACTAGACCAATGGTGACCAGCCTGGGCGCGTGGAAGCACGTGTTTTACGTGTAAGGACCTTATTAGGCCGCAAAAGGCTATATTACAGCCTTTAGAGGCCTGTGCACGTAGTTGACGGTCTTCTAAAGCCACGGCGCAAAGGAAAACGACTTGAGACGTCGTAGTCCATTGAGAGCAGAATGACTAGACCAATGATAAACAGCCTGAGCGCGTGGAAGCAGGTGATTTACGTGTAAGGTCCTTATTAGGCAGCTAAAAGCCATATTACAGCCTTTCGAAGCCTGTGCGCGTAGTTGACGGTCTTCTAAAGCCACTGCGCAAAGGACATTGACTTGAGACGTCGTAGTCCATTGAGAGTAGAAAGACTAGACTAATGGTGACCAGGGCGTGTGGAAGCACGTGATTTACGTGTAAGGTCCTTATTAGGCCGCAAAAGGCCATATGACAGCCTTTAGAGGCCTGTGCAGGTATTTAACAATGTCATAATGCCATGGCGCCAAGGAAAAAGACTTGGGACGTCGTAGTCCATTGCGACTGGGAACACTAGACCAATGGTAGCCTGCCTGGGAGGGTGGAAGCACATGATTTAGGTCGCAAAAGGCCATATTACAGCCTTTAGAGGTCTGTGCGCGTAGTTGACGGTCTTCTAAAGCCACGACGACAAGGAAAACGACTTGAGACGTCGTACTCCATTGAGAGTGGAAGGACTAGACCAATGGTAACCAGCTTGAGCGCGTGGAAGCACGTGATTTACGTGTAAGGTCCTTATTAGGCCGCCAAAGGACATATTACAGCCTTCAGAGGCCTGTGCGCGTAGTTGACGGTCTTCTAAAGCCACGGCGCAAAGGAAAACGACTTGAGACGTTGTAGTCCATTGAGAGTAGAAGGACTAGACCAATGGTGATCAGCCTGGGCGCGTGGAACCACGTGATTTACGTGTAAGGCACTTATTAGGCCGCAAAAAGCTATATTACAGCCTTTAAAGACCTGTGCACGTATTTAACAGTGTCATAAGGCCATGGCGCCAAGGAAAACGACTTGGGCCGTCGTAGTCCATTGCCACTGGGAACACTAGACCAATTATAGCCTGCCTTGACGCGTTGAAGCACGTGATTTATGTGTAAGGCCCTTATTAGGCCGTAAAAGGCCATATTACAGCTTTTAGAGGTCTGTGCGCGTAGTTGACGGTCTTCTAAAGCCACGACGCCAAGGAAAAGGACTTGAGACCTCGTAGTCCATTGAGAGTGGAAGGACTAGACAAATGGTAACCAGCCTGAGTGCGTGGAAGCACGTGATTTACATGTAAGGTCCTTATTAGGCCACAAAAGGCCATATTACAGCTTTTAGAGGCCTGTGCGCGTAGTTGACGGCCTTCGGAAGCCACAGCGCCAAGGAAAACGACTTGGAACGTCGTAGTCCATTGAGAGTAGAAGGACTAGACCAATGGTGACCAGCCTGGGCGCGTGGAACCTGGTGATTTACGTGTAAGGCACTTATTAGGCCGCAAAAGGCCATATTACAGCCTTTAGAGGCCTGTGCACGTATTTAACAATGTCATAAGGCCATGGTGCCAAGGAAAACGACTTGGGACGTCGCAGTCCATTGAGAGTAGAATGACTAGACCAATGGTGACCAGCCTGGGCGCGTGGAAGCACGTGATTTACGTGTAAGGACCTTATTAGGCCGCAAAAGGCCATATGACAGCTTTTAGAGGCCTGTGCACGTATTTAACAATGTCATAAGGCCATGGTGCCAAGGAAAACGACTTGGGACGTCGTAGTCCATTGCGACTGGGAACACTAGACAAATGGTACCCTGCCTTGGCGGGTGGAAACACGTGATTTACGTGTAACGCCCTCATTAGGCAGCAAAAGTCCATATTACAGCCTTTAGAGGTCTGTGCGCGTAGTTGACGGTCTTCTAAAGCCACGACGACAAGGAAAACGACTTGAGACGTCGTACTCCATTGAGAGTGGAAGGACTAGACCAATGGTAACCAGCTTGAGCGCGTGGAAGCACGTGATTTACGTGTAAGGTCCTTATTAGGCCGCCAAAGGACATATTACAGCCTTCAGAGGCCTGTGCGCGTAGTTGACGGTCTTCTAAAGCCACGGCGCAAAGGAAAACGACTTGAGACGTTGTAGTCCATTGAGAGTAGAAGGACTAGACCAATGGTGATCAGCCTGGGCGCGTGGAACCACGTGATTTACGTGTAAGGCACTTATTAGGCCGCAAAAAGCTATATTACAGCCTTTAAAGACCTGTGCACGTATTTAACAGTGTCATAAGGCCATGGCGCCAAGGAAAACGACTTGGGCCGTCGTAGTCCATTGCCACTGGGAACACTAGACCAATTATAGCCTGCCTTGACGCGTTGAAGCACGTGATTTATGTGTAAGGCCCTAATTAGGCCGTAAAAGGCCATATTACAGCTTTTAGAGGTCTGTGCGCGTAGTTGACGGTCTTCTAAAGCCACGACGCCAAGGAAAAGGACTTGAGACCTCGTAGTCCATTGAGAGTGGAAGGACTAGACAAATGGTAACCAGCCTGAGTGCGTGGAAGCACGTGATTTACATGTAAGGTCCTTATTAGGCCACAAAAGGCCATATTACAGCTTTTAGAGGCCTGTGCGCGTAGTTGACGGCCTTCGGAAGCCACAGCGCCAAGGAAAACGACTTGGAACGTCGTAGTCCATTGAGAGTAGAAGGACTAGACCAATGGTGACCAGCCTGGGCGCGTGGAACCTGGTGATTTACGTGTAAGGCACTTATTAGGCCGCAAAAGGCCATATTACAGCCTTTAGAGGCCTGTGCACGTATTTAACAATGTCATAAGGCCATGGTGCCAAGGAAAACGACTTGGGACGTCGCAGTCCATTGAGAGTAGAATGACTAGACCAATGGTGACCAGCCTGGGCGCGTGGAAGCACGTGATTTACGTGTAAGGACCTTATTAGGCCGCAAAAGGCCATATGACAGCCTTTAGAGGCCTGTGCACGTATTTAACAATGTCATAAGGCCATGGTGCCAAGGAAAACGACTTGGTTCGTCGTAGTCCATTGCGACTGGGAACACTAGACAAATGGTACCCTGCCTTGGCGGGTGGAAACACGTGATTTACGTGTAACGCCCTCATTAGGCAGCAAAAGTCCATATTACAGCCTTTAGAGGTCTGTGCGCGTAGTTGACGGTCTTCTAAAGCCACGACGACAAGGAAAACGACTTGAGACGTCGTACTCCATTGAGAGTGGAAGGACTAGACCAATGGTAACCAGCTTGAGCGCGTGGAAGCACGTGATTTACGTGTAAGGTCCTTATTAGGCCGCCAAAGGACATATTACAGCCTTCAGAGGCCTGTGCGCGTAGTTGACGGTCTTCTAAAGCCACGGCGCAAATGAAAACGAATTGAGACGTCGTAGTCCATTGAGAGTAGAAGGACTAGACCAATGGTGATCAGCCTGGGCGCGTGGAACCACGTGATTTACGTGTAAGGCACTTATTAGGCTGCAAAAAGCTATATTACAGCCTTTAAAGACCTGTGCACGTATTTAACAGTGTCATAAGGCCATGGCGCCAAGGAAAACGACTTGGGCCGTCGTAGTCCATTGCCACTGGGAACACTAGACCAATGATAGCCTGCCTTGACGCGTTGAAGCACGTGATTTATGTGTAAGGCCCTTATTAGGCCGTAAAAGGCCATATTACAGCTTTTAGAGGTCTGTGCGCGTAGTTGACGGTCTTCTAAAGCCACGACGCCAAGGAAAAGGACTTGAGACCTCGTAGTCCATTGAGAGTGGAAGGACTAGACAAATGGTAACCAGCCTGAGCGCGTGGAAGCACGTGATTTACATGTAAGGTCCTTATTAGGCCACAAAAGGCCATATTACAGATTTTAGAGGCCTGTGCGCGTAGTTGACGGCCTTCTGAAGCCACAGCGCCAAGGAAAACGACTTGGAACGTCGTAGTCCATTGAGAGTAGAAGGACTAGACCAATGGTGACCAGCCTGGGCGCGTGGAACCTGGTGATTTACGTGTAAGGCACTTATTAGGCCGCAAAAGGCCATATTACAGCCTTTAGAGGCCTGTGCACGTATTTAACAATGTCATAAGGCCATGGTGCCAAGGAAAACGACTTGGGACGTCGTAGTCCATTGAGAGTAGAAGGACTAGACCAATGGTGACCAGCCTGGGCGCGTGGAAGCACGTGTTTTACGTGTAAGGACCTTATTAGGCCGCAAAAGGCCATATGACAGCCTTTAGAGGCCTGTGCACGTACTTAACAATGTCATAAGGCCATGGTGCCAAGGAAAACGACTTGGGACGTCGTAGTCCATTGCGATTGGGAACACTAGACAAATCGTACCCTGCCTTGGCGGGTGGAAACACGTGATTTACGTGTAAGGCCCTCATTAGGCCGCAAAAGGCCATATTACAGCTTTTAGAGGTCTGTGCGCGTAGTTGACGGTCTTCTAAAGCCACGACGACAAGGAAAACGACTTGAGACGTCGTACTCCATTGAGATTGGAAGGACTAGACCAATGGTAACCAGCTTGAGCGCGTGGAAGCACGTGATTTACGTGTAAGGTCCTTATTAGGCCGCCAAAGGACATATTACAGCCTTCAGAGGCCTGTGCGCGTAGTTGACGGTCTTCTAAAGCCACGGCGCAAAGGAAAACGACTTGAGACGTCGTAGTCCATTGAGAGTAGAAGGACTAGACCAATGGTGATCAGCCTGGGCGCGTGGAACCACGTGATTTACGTGCAAGGCACTTATTAGGCCGCAAAAAGCTATATTACAGCCTTTAAAGACCTGTGCACGTATTTAACAGTGTCATAAGGCCATGGCGCCAAGGAAAACAACTTGGGCCGTCGTAGTCCATTGCCACTGGGAACATTAGACCAATGATAGCCTGCCTTGACGCGTTGAAGCACGTGATTTATGTGTAAGGCACTTATTATGCCGTAAAAGGCCATATTACAGCTTTTAGAGGTCTGTGCGCGTAGTTGACGGTCTTCTAAAGCCAAGACGCCAAGGAAAAGGACTTGAGACCTCGTAGTCCATTGAGAGTGGAAGGACTAGACAAATGGTAACCAGCCTGAGCGCGTGGAAGCACGTGATTTACATGTAAGGTCCTTATTAGGCCACAAAAGGCCATATTACAGCTTTTAGAGGCCTGTGCGCGTAGTTGACGGGCTTCTGAAGCCACAGCGCCAAGGAAAACGACTTGGAACGTCGTAGTCCATTGAGAGTAGAAGGACTAGACCAATGGTGACCAGCCTGGGCGCGTGGAACCTGGTGATTTACGTGTAAGGCACTTATTAGGCCGCAAAAGGCCATATTACAGCCTTTAGAGGCCTGTGCACGTATTTAACAATGTCATAAGGCCATGGTGCCAAGGAAAACGACTTGGACGTCGTAGTCCATTGAGAGTAGAAGGACTAGACCAATGGTGACCAGCCTGGGCGCGTGGAAGCACGTGATTTACGTGTAAGGACCTTATTAGGTCGCAAAAGGCCATATGACAGCCTTTAGAGGCCTGTGCACGTATTTAACAATGTCATAAGGCCATGGTGCCAAGGAAAACGACTTGGGACGTCGTAGTCCATTGCGACTGGGAACACTAGACAAATGGTACCCTGCCTTGGCGGGTGGAAACACGTAATTTACGTGTAAGGCCCTCATTAGGCCGCAAAAGGCCATATTACAGCCTTTAGAGATCTGTGCACGTAGTTGACGGTCTTCTAAAGCCACGTCGCCAAGGAAAACGACTTGGGACGTCGTAGTCCATTAAAAGTAGAAGGACTAGACCAATGGTGACCAGCCTGGGCACGTGGAACCCCGTGATTTACGTGTAAGGCACTTATTAGGCCGCAAAAGGCCATATTACAGCCTTTAGAGGCCTGTGCACGTATTTAACAGTGTCATAAGGCCATGGCGCCAAGGAAAACGACTTGGGACGTCGTAGTCCATTGCCACTGGGAACACTAGACCAATGATAGCCTGCCTTGGCGCGTGGAAGCACGTGATTTATGTGTAAGGGCCTTATTAGGCCGCAAAAGGCCATATTACAACCTTTAGAGGTCTGTGCGCGTAGTTGACGGTCTTCTAAAGCCACGACGCCAAGGAAAAGGACTTGAGACCTCGTAGTCCATTGAGAGTGGAAGTAATAGACCAATGGTAACCAGTCTGAGCGCGTGGAAGCACGTGATTTACGTGTAAGGTCCTTATTAGGCCACAAAAGGCCATATTACAGCTTTTAGAGGCCTGTGCGCGTAGTTGACGGCCTTCTGAAGCCACAGCGCCAAGGAAAACGACTTGGAACGTCGTAGTCCATTGAGATTAGAAGGACTAGACCAATGGTGACCAGCCTGGGCGCGTGGAACCTGGTGATTTACGTGTAAGGCACTTATTAGGCCGCAAAAGGCCATATTACAGAGTTTAGAGGCCTGTGCACGTATTTAACAGTGTCATAAGGCCATGGCGCCAAGGAAAACGACTTGAGACGTCGTAGTCCATTGCCACTGGGAACACTAGACCAATGGTAGCCTTCCTGGGCGCGTTGAAGCACGTGATTTACGTGTAAGGCCCTTATTAGGCCGCAAAAGGCCATATTACAGCCTTTAGAGGTCTGTGGGCGTAGTTGACGGTCGTCTAAAGCCACGACGCCAAGGAAAACGACTTAAGACGTCGTAGTCCATTGAGAGCAGAAGGAATAGACTAATGGCAACCAGCCTGAGCGCGTGGAAGCACGTGATTTATGTGTAAGGTCCTTATTAAGCCGCAAAAGGCCATATTACAGCATTTAGAGGCCTGTGCACGTATTTAACAGTGTCATAAGGCCATGGCGCCAAGGAAAACGACTTGGGACGTTGTAGTCCATTGCGACTGGGAATACTAGACCAATGGTAGCCTGCCTGGGAGGGTGGAAGAACGTGATTTAGGCCGCAAAAGGCCATATTACAACTATTTAGAGGTCTGTGCGCGTAGTTGACGGTCTTCTAAAGCCACGACGCCAAGGAAAACGACTTGAGACGTCGTACTCCATTGAGAGTGGAAGGACTAGACCAATGGTAACCAGCTTGAGCGGGTGGAAGCACGTGATTTACGTGTAAGGTCCTTATTAGGCCGCAAAACGTCATATAACAGCCTTTAGAGGCCTGTGCGCGTAGTTGACGGTCTTCTAAAGCCCAGTCGCCAAGGAAAACGATTTGGAACGTCGTAGTCCATTGAGAGTAGAAGGACTGGACCAATGGTGACCAGCCTGGGCGCGTGGAACCACGTGATTTACGTGTAAGGCACTTGTTAGGCGGCAAAAGGCCATATTACAGCCTTTAGAGGCCTGTGCGCGTAGTTGACGGTCTTCTAAAGCCACGTCGCCAAGGAAAACGAGTTGGGACGTCGTAGTGCATTGAGAGTAGAAGGACTAGACCAATGGTGACCAACCTGGGCGCGTGGAAGCATGTGATTTACGTGTAAGGCACTTATTATGCCGCAAAAGGCCATATTACAGCCTTTAGAGGCAGAGATGGATAAATGTTCCTTCTGGTGCAGTCGCGTGCGCATACGCAGTGACGTCACAGCAAGTCACCGGCAAGTCATGACGCATCTGTAGAATAAAAGACCCCTAAATTTTCTAGCGCAATTTCCCATAATATTCTACGCACACCTCAGGGAATTACCCCTATCATGCGGTGTTGAGTAGGGGTAATTCCCTATTGAGTGATGACGTCATTAAATCATACAAATAGGAGTAAAATTCTAGCGCAGGGAAATTCCTTTATAGAATGCTAATAATCAACGCATGCGCAATAAAGACACGCTAGGTCGAGCAGAATGAAATCTTCTGAGAAAAGTAAAAACTCTATACAATAAAGAAATGAATACATACACCGTGAAACAATTACGTGATAATGGGAAAGGTCGTAGCCTCTCCGGGTATTATAGACTACGCAAGGCTGAATTGATTTCTTTATTGGACATACCACAGAGGCCACCCAGAAGGGTTGGACAACGAAAGCCCGTAAGGCCGGCAACCATACTACCAACGCCGGAGGCCATGGATATTTTCGAGAAACAGGAAATGTCTAAAAATCGATCGATTGTTTGGACCAAGATGCGGGAATGGTACAACTGGCTAGTTGATACTGTCCCAAATCCTATAAAGGAGGGGGTTAAGAGTAATTATGCGGCCTTCAAACGCAGGGTGATGGAGCTCTATGGCAGGGCAACCAAAACAGGACCTACACTGCATGATGAGGTAGAAAAAGAGGCCGAGGAAGACTATCTCGATGATATTCAAAATCCCAACAATCAGCCGGGACACGACTTCACACCCCAGGAACATAAGCATGCTCACCATAGGACATTCCGAAGTTTTCGCATTCCCGGTATAGGAGGAGCGGACGTCGACGGGTATATAGGGATGGTGCGACCAAACGTGAAAACCTTGGTTGAGGGGCAGGTAGAAGATATGGGGTCGGCAAAGATACAGCTGTCACTATGGATCCATTGGAGGAAGCCAATAGAGGGAACCAAGGACAAGTATGAGGAGGCGAATAAAGCCTTCCATAGTAATATGGCCTCAGTATTCCAGGGTAGCAATGTAGATGACATGCTGGATACGATGTTTGCCCAGGTTAAAACACATGTGGAAAATCCAGCATTCCCCAAAAGTGGCTTTTCGATCGGTCGAATCCTACACCTTGATGTAGACTTCCATAAATTGAGACTAACAAGAGGATCATCGTACATCAAACTACCTAAATGGATAGCTTCGAAAAAGGCAATTATTAATCCAAAAAATGAAGATGAGGAGTGCTTCAAGTGGAGTATAATAGCATCCTTGCATCATGAGGAGATTGAAAAAGACCCACAAAGAATCGGCAAGCTGAAACCCTACGTAGACCTCTACAATTGGCAAGGTATAGAGTTCCCAAAAAGTATCAAGAGCATATACAAATTTGAGGCGAATAACCCTGACATTGCGGTGAATGTCCTGTATGTAACGGGAAAGAAGATCAATATCCTGAGGCGATCAGTGCGCAACAGACGTACCAGGGTGGTGACCCTATTGCTTATCACAGATGATAAAAAGACTCACTATACAGCTGTCAAAAGTTTATCGAGGCTCCTGGGCAAAGAGATCTCGAATAATAGGAATGCAATGCACTTCTGCCTAAACTGCCTACAGGGCTTTCCCACAGCTGAATCGAGGGATAAGCATTATAGGTACTGCATAGACCATGGTGCTGTTAAAATTACGATGCCAACAGAGGCCAAAAAATGGTTATTCTATAGGGATGGCCAGATGCAATTCAAAGTACCCTTTGCAATATATGCCGATTTTGAAAGCTTATTAATACCAATGGAGGAGGATGCAAGGGAGACTAAGACGAAAAAGCTGAACAAACATGTTCCGTCTGGCTGGTGCACATATAGTACCTTTGCCTATGGGGATGTACCAGATCCCCTAACAGTCTACAGGGGCGAGGACTGCGTGACGAGGTTCGTCAACCATCTGGAGGACGAGATGAAGCGTCTCTACCATACCTACCCGCAGCAACCCATGCTGCCCCTAACAGAGGTCCTAAAAAGAGAACATGAAGAGGCATCGAAATGCCATATCTGTCTAAAGCCCTTCGATGACTGTGAGAATAACCGCAAAGTTCGGGACCATTGTCACTATACAGGGCTGTACAGGGGTGCCGCGCATAACAGCTGTAATTTGAAGTATAAGATACCCAGCCATATTCCCATCATATTCCACAATCTCTCGGGGTACGACGCACACCTGTTTATCCGAGAACTAGGCGAGAAGTACGACACCCAGGACATCGGATGCATTGCCGAGAATGCTGAGAAATATATCAGTTTCAACGTGAAAATTAAGGTACCACTTGGTGGTATTGGGTCTGATGATGGCGAGACATACAAGAAGATTGAGATTAGGTTTATCGATAGTTGTCGACTCATGTCATCCAGCCTGGATAAATTAGCAAGCAATCTCATTGGAACAAACGCCGCTGGTATGAAATGTCAGCAGTGTGCAGATACCTGTCTTGAATTCCATGGCATAGACGCCGAATACATGGCAAAATTCTGGTGTAAAAATTGCGACTCAAATACCACGAAGCAATTAGACAGGGAGCAGGTAAAGGCAAACGTACCATCCATGGCAAAGTTCATCGACAAAGATGATACCTTCAGGCTGATGCTTCGAAAAGGCGTATATCCGTATGAATATATGGATGGATGGCAGCGATTCGAAGAGTTGGGGCTACCCCCAAAGGAGGCGTTCTACAGTAAACTGAATATGAAGGGTATCAGCGACAGGGACCATGAATATGCTAAAAAAGTATGGAATGCCATTACCCCAGAGGGTGATAACGTAACCATGGGGGACTACCATGACATCTACCTGACCATAGATGTCCTGCTATTAGCCGACGTATTCGAGACATTTCGAGGCGTGTGCCTGACGAACTACAAACTTGATCCTGCACACTTCTACAGCGCACCCGGCTTGGCATGGAAGGCAGCACTGAAATTTACGGGTATAAGGCTGGAGCTTCTAACAGACCCCGACATGCTATTGATGTTCGAAAAGGGTATCCGTGGAGGTATAGTCCAGGCCGTGCACCGGTATGCCAAGGCAAATAACAAGTACATGGGAGACCAGTACGATCCGGAGGCTGAATCATCCTACCTCCAATACCTCGACGCAAACAACCTGTACGGCTGGGCGATGCGTCAAGACCTACCAACGGACGGATTCAAATGGGTGTCAAACGTTGATGCATTTACCGAAAGGAGGATTGGTAAGCTCGTTGAGGACAACAAGCATGGGTACATTTTAGAGATCGATATCGACTACCCGAAGGCACTTCACGATCTACATAACGAGTTGCCATTCCTACCGGAACGCAGGATGATAAACAGGGTCGAGAAATTGGTACCGAATTTAGAGGACAAAAAAAGGTATGTGGTACACATCAGATATCTCCACGAGGCCATAAAGCATGGGCTTGAATTAAAGAAAGTACGCAGGGTGATCCGGTTTAACCAGAAGGCATGTCTGAAGGGCTATATCGATCACAATACTAGGTTTAGAACGGCTGCCGAAAACGAGTTCGAAAAGGACTTCTACAAGCTGATGAATTTAAGCGTCTTCGGCAAGACCATGGAAAATATTCGAAACCACCGTAACATCCAGCTAGTCACAAACGAGGAGAAGTACACAAAACTCGTGATGAAACCGAACTTCAAAGGTGTAAATAGGTTTAGCAAACACCTCCTAGGGGTTGAGATGGGCAAAACTGAAATTAAGATGAACAAACCTGTATATATAGGGCAGGCCATCCTAGACATGTCAAAAATGGTGATGTATGAGTTCCACTACGACTACATGCAGCCAAAATATGGTAGCAAGCTGCAGCTCTGTTATATGGATACGGACTCGTTCGTCTACCATATTAGAACAGAGGACTTTTACAGGGATATCAAGGACGACGTCGAAAAAAGATTCGACACAAGTGCCTATAATCCTGATGATAACAGGCCTCTTCCTATAGGGAAAAACAAGAAGGTCGTGGGCCTCATGAAAGACGAACTAAGTGGGAAGGTCATGACCGAGTTCATTACGTTGAGGGCCAAGGCATACGCCTATAAGAGTCTTACACCGGAGGGTGGGGATCACAAGGCTAAGGGTGTTAAAAGATGTGTGACGAAGAAATCCATCACCTTCGACGACTATCAGCGATGCCTGGAAGAGGGCGTTGATATATACAAAACCCAAGCCTTGATCCAAAATAAGAACCATAAGGTATACACACAAGAGGTATTGAAGTTAGCATTAAACAGGGCAGACGACAAACGGATCGTTCAACCTGATCAAATTACAACACTTGCTAGAGGCCATTATCGCCTGTCACCCGAAAGGGAATAAAATGGAGGTGTGCTTACTAATTTCTATACTACTACCCTATCTCATGATAGCTTATATACTTTGTCGTTATAAACGATAATAATAAAGATGTCCGATATCGCACAAGTATTCGACGATGCCTCTACAGAATATGAACAAGTAGAGAAACCCATCGATAAACGCCAGGCCCTGAGGGAGGCCCTTAGGAAAGGTAAGGGGCACCTACTTCCAAAGAAGTGCACAGAGGGCTTTGTCGATAAGGCCCCCGAGGGGGCCATCGACAAAGTACATACCGAGTACCTTCAACGAGAACTCCACGAAAAAGGGGAAAGGACGGCCAGGGCACTGTCTACCCACGTGATCAGTATTTATGCCAATATGATAGGTAATTTTGTGGACATCGACAATGTAGATGAATTACGTCGAGATATAGAACAGGATCCCATAATCCGAGACTCCATGACGGATTTGGGAATACTCGTGTACTATACCATTGGGAGGTGCCTGGCCCCACTACTGGTAGCGGGCCATACTGCTCGGCATATGGGTAAAAAGAAACAGGATGAGGAGGAGACTAAGGAAGAGCCTCGGGCTACTGTAATAAATGAGTGAAGAGATTCGGCAGAAACAAGAAGAGGGGAAGGTCATAACCAAAAAGAACGAGGGTCGTGTTGCGCCGGTAAGAGACTTGCCGAATGGAACCGAAAGAACAAAGCCGACCTACAGAAGAACGTGGGCAAAGAACCTTCGCAAGATGATCAAGAACCTGTGACAGGTTCTAGCAGGTCAACGGATGTATACCTTTATGGTGTAGGTACGCTTGCCGTGCTTGCCATAGGGGTTGGGGCATGGTATAGGTTTGGCAGGGGTGAAAATGAATCTAACAAGCCAGCGACTAATCCAGAGCCTCAGCAGGGAAAACAGGGCAAAACCCAACCAAATATCGATATTTTCAAGATGCAATGATTTTTTCCAAAAAATAACACTTAATAAATGACAAGCAAGCATGATGATAGCAATATGGGTCCGAAGGAGACGATGGTTATTGACTCACTTTGGGAGTCTGTCAGGTTGGTGTCGTACACTATCCTGATCGCTATGGGGGCAAAAAAGGCTTTGGGGGTTTCCAGGCCTGGCGCTAAGATGGATTTGGAAGACGGCCTTAAACTTGCCGGGTATATGACGGCAGCAATATTATTCGATGAATACGCCATTAAACAGGGATGGTACAAGTAGTCCCTGATACCTCCAAAATAGACCGCATGGTAATGTTTCTATTTGCCCTTGGGGTAAATAGAAATGGAGGAGGGTAAAATATGTACCGCTTGCAAGCACTATCTCCCATTGAACCATTTCAGGGTGAAACGTAATGGTTCAATGCTAAGGCAATGCCGTACATGCCTCGCTTCCAGCAAGGCGTCAAAGGATCGCGCAAGGTGCCGCCCATACAAACAGCCCATACATGAAAACAAGGAGGTCATAGATATCTGTAGGGCTCATATTGAAGCCCAGTTTTCCGAAGGAATGACCTGGGAACACTACGAGTATGTTCATATTGATCATAAGGTACCCTATAAATATGTCGAAACTGGTAGATATCCGACGCTTGCTGATGTTGCTATGGTATGCATGAAGATCCATGGATAATAAATGGAGGCCAAATGTTGCTCCAAGTGCAAAAAAGTGTTAACCCTGGACATGTTCAAGATTAGGGGGAATGGTCGAACGAAGAGTTGTATGGGTTGCTTTGCTAAGGCGAGGGAGAGGCGGCGGACTTGCAAGGACCCTGTTATCGAGCACGAGATAGACCCTCTTGATATTGACAGGGAGATTCGGGGGTTTCAACAGGATAAAGATTACCTGCTTTTGTATACCCTATTCACATACAACATCATACCCCGGTACATCGAACTCATCGAAGCACCACCTGAGAACTATGAAAAGGAACTAATCGTCAAAAGGTACCGCAAGGTATTGCGGTACCTAGGGGGTAAGATAGTATTTGATCCCATCGAATACCGGACCCAAAATACCAAGCTCTGCCCTACCTGCCGGAATCTTTTAGAGAATAAACAGGGGGGTGTGCTGATCTGCCGCGACTGTGCAGCGTTATACCCAAAAATTCATGATCGAAAGTGGGGCAACTATTGAATAAAATGTTAAATATTGTGCGGGACCCCCACACAGCAATTTTCACGGGACCCACATCGTGTGGCAAGACGCAACGTGTCCTGGACCTACTGGAAAACGAATATAAAAAACACTATCAAAACATAGTGATACTATGCCCGACCCTACGATGGAATACCACCTATTTGAAAAGAGCCTCACTCTGGAGGGACGACTATATCTTCTTGATAGACCCCAAGGATCAGCTGTTTGAATGGGTAGCGAAACTGTCGTCGTTATTCGCAGGTGAAGAGACGTTGTTTGTGGTTGACGATATGATATCTGACGAGAGTCTCGATAAACGTCGACAGCCCCTGCTTGAATTGGCTATTTCAGGTAGACATCGCAAGCACAGCTTGTGGCTATTAACGCAAAGTTATACTGCCCTCCCCAAGAATCTGAGGAGGCAAAAGAAGCAGTTGTTTGCCTGGTATCCCTCGGAAAGGACCGACATGAGGATGCTAGACGAGGAAACCAACCTTATTTCAGACTGGGATAATATCAAGGCTGAATTGAAAAAATCAAAACATACTTGCTTATATGTCAGATTGGAACACCCCAGGGCCTGGAATATTTTGGAGTGAGCACGGTGAAATCTTCTGGCTTGCGTCGATATATTAGAAAGATGTCGTCGCAAGTTAAGTTCAACACAGAGACCATTGAAACCCTTTCCGACAATCAAAACCAGCCGCTTTTTAAAAGGGCAGATATTGGCCGTTTTTTAGGTATTGCCAACATAGCGCGCAGTTTTCAATATTTGGCCGGGGAAACTATAACAAAGCAAGAAATTGAGGGTCTGAAGGGCCAGGGTACCACCCTAGGCCTTGGAAGAGGGAAAAATCCGCATGATGTATTCGTCACATTGGATCAAGCAATGGAAATCATCCGTCGTTCCCGAAAACCAAAGGCTTTGGGGCTAATCAAATGGCTAGCCCGGGCGGGTGTGAAAAAACTACAAGACGAACTTGAGAAGCAGCGCCAAGCCCTCGAGGACAAAGATATTGCCGTCGCTATACTCGAGGATGATATAGACGGCAGGGATGGTCAGCTCATGGTACTCAAGGATGAACTTGAGGTACAGACTAAGGAAAATGCGAGACTTAAAGAAAGACATGTTCCACACCGATATCAATATGATACCGTGTTATGTGTAGTTGATAAAAACGATCCTCACGAGCATGGAAAAAAAGGCATGCATAGGCACTATATGATCCGATGCCAGCGTAAGCAACTCAGCACAAGAATAAGCACCTTAAAGGCAATGTACCATAATATGACCGTAAGGAAACCGGAATGCGATGATCCGAATGCCGTACATGCCTGGTGCCGATTCAGAGACGATACCCTAGGCATTGGGAATTATTACCTCAATCACTTCACGCTACCTGACGATGATACGCGGGATCTATTCGAGGGTATGTTTGACATTGATATGTCGTAAATGGACGCTAATTGTTTACTACCCGCAAGAGTAGTGAAAATTATAGGTAAAATTGAGGGCTATTACCAATGCTTCACATGTTCCGGAGGTACTTCAACATCCTCCGGGATCAGCATGAGTTCTTCTGAAACAAAGCTACGATCAGGACCATCCTTTAAATAGTACAGCATGCGACTACCCGCTACGATACGATCCAACCTATACATTTTCCTACTCCAAAAGGCGTCGGTGGCGCGTCTTTTCGAATCACCATGCTCCTCCCCTGGCTGTAGCAGATACAAGTACAACCCGTTGTCAGGTAAGGGTTTTTCTTCCGGATATTCTTCGCTTTTTGCGAGAGATACCTCATCCATCTTAATCGCCTTGTTAGGTTTCATATCAATCATAGCAGTCTTGGTATTGTTGAGACCCTTCACGATAGTGTACAAATTTTTAACCCATATACTGCTAGTCTCATCAGAAGCCAACTCTTGGACATCTTGAGGCTTAAAGAGCCTTTCCGCGAGTACCTTGTTATAGCTCTCTACAAAGGCTGTAAACGTATGGTGATATTTGGTAGTAGATCTCTTGATTTCAACGCCTTTACCCTCCAGTATCTTCGTTACATCAGACTTGAACTCAGAACCGTTGTCGCACTGGAAAATCTTGGGCTAGTGTAAAGGTCCTGCCTTGTAGATATCCTTGATCATTTCCGCGACTTCGCTAGCCTTTTTAGTCCGTAGAGGTCTAGCTACTTTGTATCTCGAGGCCACGTCAATGCCTGTCAGGATGTATTTGTAGGTGCTTCCATATAGCTTGTCATGTGGCATATACAACAAATCAAATTGATGCATTTCATTGGGCCTCGTAATGGTAAAATGTGGATAATCAATACATTTTGGGCCCTTGATGTGTCTCAGCCACAAGAGTTGACGGGACAGCCAGTGGGTTACTAGCTTTTTGGATAGGCCGCTCTCCTTCGCGAGTAATTTGATAGCCTTGCGCCCGACCCAGAGATGCTCTGGGGTGGAGTAAATTTGACTTAATTTCTCCACCTCCTCATCGGTAACGATATGTGATGCTTTTGACATGTCCTTTATTTATACATGTTAAAAACGTTTTGCAAATACTTGTATGCTACGAACCCCAGCAGATATAGGGAGCCAAGGATGAATGTGAGCTCGCCGTCTTGTTGGGGCTTGGAGGGTGTATAATAGTCAGATAATTGTGGTGCCCTCTTGCTCGAAGCGATATAATACTTGTACATGTCATCATCCAATTCCTTTAAATCTCTACCGGCCTTTATTTGCATCTCCCTTTGCTCGTTAAACCAGTCTATTTTTGCCTGCCTCTCCCTGATCCAGGCAGCCTGAGCTGTATTGAGTTTTTCAACGGCCTCATCATGCCTCTTCCTCTCGGCCTCACCATGTCCCGAGAGCTTAGAAAATAGAAAATTTGTTCCGGAGAATGCAAGAGCGTTTATGGCCGCCCCGGCAACGATCCCAGCAATAGTAGCCATTATTTATTTAATACTCAACAGCATCGAGCCTACCCCCAAGGATATTCATTTGGGCGTCTTGCAGGAGGTATACATAGCAGGTAAAATCCCCAGTTCCATGGGCTTTCTTGGTCATATGCAACGTGATCCCGTCACTCAAGCGTTGTAGTGGTCTTCCGCTACCATGTAGAATATCATCTGGAGAGGCTCGAAAATCGATAAACAGGGCGTATCTCTCGCTGAAGAATTGGCCAATCGTGACGCTAGAGTCGTGGGCACCGAAAATGTTGACCATCTGCTCCAAATGGTCCTTGGGGAGCATGGCATGGGAGTAGAGCTCATTGGGTTCCCCTTCGACAGTGATACTAATACTCTCAATCCTCGGGTTATAGAACATCTCGTTTATACCTGAGTATGGTTTAACTTTTCCAGGGTCTATGAACAATAGCAAGACACCTTTCAATGACTTAGCTGGAGTGTCAATTTGGAGATTGTAGCTAGTATCTCCCTTTTTCATTATGAGTACTTTACTACGAAGTATCTTTTCATAGGGTGGCGCCAGGCGGTAATACCTTGACATCATAGCACTTGCAAGGCCCTCTTGAGTAATCTTGTCAAACTCAAGCTTAATGTTGGTAATCTTATAGGCAGCATCAGCTGCCTTGGCAGCCGTAGATCCAACCGCGGCAGTGCCCCCATCCTTGATGACGTCACCGTAGGACGCGAAATGTAGGGCAAATTGCAGCCGATCATGGAATCCTGCAGGATAGAAGGGTAAGTCCCTCGTCAACTCAAACATTTTTTCCAGTGGCACGCAGAAGGTGTTACCATAGGCCGCAACAATCGCCTTCTCTTCATCCGTACCAACGTGGTCGCTGGCTTTGACTTGTAGGGCCCTGATGGTCCCATCATTTGGGTTTATGCCTTCTAGGATAAGGTTGTTGTCCCTATCAAATTTTGGTAACCAGAGGTCCCTGTACACTGCCAGGATGGCATAATCCGATATATTCTGGACCTCTTTGCCATTCAACGTAATGCGTAGATTTTTATAAGGGATTTGCCTGTATTGCTGACAATGGTACGCTTTGTATTGGTCCCCGTCAGCGTCAGATCAAATAGGAGCTTGAGACTACCCGGAAAAATGACATCATTCTGGGGCATGTTGGGGATATCGACGTACAGATCCTCGTTCTGGTTGATCGTTGATGGGATATGCGAGATTTGGACGCGTTGACGACGTCCTTTCATACCTAGGAGCTGCTTGGTCTCCGCATAGGGGTCCAGGATGGTTCCGAATGTATTCATGTTTATTATATAGGGGAAATGTTCTAACAAAATGACTGATAGCCCAATATTTACGCATGAAGATGATCTTGGGAAGGATGGTGGGGATGATAAGGAAGATACTCCATCGACCCACCAACTCCCCGGAACATCGGGTACTTCAACACCGGGACAACAGCAGGGAGGTGCGCGTAGGCGATTGGGGGTGGGTACGGAGTCGGCCTACTCCAATATTCTTAAATCGAAGGTTAAAAGTCTTTACTCATTTCTTATTGATAATCTATATATGGAGCCCGACGCGAGACATTATGACATGTTTAGAATGGGGGAGGATAATCAACTTATACTTAAAAAGGTTGTGATGGGGAAAAGATCCCTACCGGAAGTAGTACTCACGTTGCAGGAGGGTGACTTTCCGATTTTTAAACAGCTCCAGAAGTCGATAGGCAGTTCGCGTATGAAGGCCATAGGTTTTGATAAATATCAAACACCTAACAAGGGCAGTAAGGCAGAGGCCCAGAACCTCATCCAGGATGTTAATGTCCTTATTAACAATGCCGAGGAGGCTTCTGGTGAGATTTTTGAGATGGAAACAATTGAGAAAACAGTGGATGGTATTCAAAATTTTAACACATGATTTAGAGGGTTATGTAGATACTTCATTTGCCGGTATTGACAACGAGGAGAATATTAATATAGGAGGAATAAGGCGAGAAATTGAAACCTTGCAGAATAACATTAAGGAGGTGAAGGATAAGATTATGCAATATAATAGTGTAATCAATACAAAGGAGGGCAATCTGAAAGAACTTAAAAAGCAGAAAGCCGGGGTGCGAACAAAAGAGGATATCATCGATCTTGAGAATGAGATTGATAAAATGAAGAAGGATAGGAAGGTTGCACTGAGTAGGAATGGTCTACTTTCCTCTAAGATTTTTCAGCATCTGGAAAATATCAAGGCCGAGTTGATGAAAATCGCTGGGGATGACATGACTTTGCGGGAGAAGCTTAAAATCCTCTTCAGGGAGCAAGGCTTGACGATAGCTTCCATAATATCTGCCATTGGGTTACTTATTTCCACTATTGTACTCTCCATTACGGGAGGAAGTACCGCAGCGGGTGCTTCAGGGGGAAGTTCTGCCGGTGGTGCAGGAAAAGGCTTCGTAGAGAAGCAACTGGAGCGACTGGGGAAATTTTTTAAAGTACTTGGCAGGTAAGGCAGGTGTTGCCCTGCCTGGCATTATCGGTACGGTTGTCTCCTTCCTTCTGAGGGTGGCGGCAACAGTTGTGGAATATGTAGCAAAACATCTGTATATGGCAATAGCGGCGGCAGCCGGGTTTGTCGTGCTCTATGTTGGAAAGGTGTAATATGAACTGTTTCCTAAGCCAAATATAAGGCAATAATGATTCCTACCCCCGCCGTGATCAGTGTTGCCTTCGTATCCTCGTGTTGGTTTTGTGGGGGTTGTTCAGTGGCATGTATAGGAGGCGTAGCATGCTTGGGATGTAGTTTGATATTTGCCACATGTCTGATGGTATGCTCGGTATGCCTAAGAGGTGTATCATGTATAGGTGTTTTGGTAATATGCTTTGGAGGTGTGGTATGTATAGGTATTTTGATAGTATGCTTGAGGGGTGCGGCTGCCGCATGCCTGGCAATAGGTTTGTTATTTACATCAACCTGGACCCCCACATTTACATTGGCGGGTGCGATCAAAATATTATTGTTATACCCCTCAATCTTACCTATACGTAAATTCATGTCCGAGGGCAACATGTACACGCTGGGCATGACAGCAAAATTCACTGGAGTCCGAGCATATTGCAACACCTTCTGGAATTCCGTGATATCATGCCCCACATTTTCCTGACGCTGCACCATAGCTTCGAATTTCTGCATCAAAATCTGCCTTGCTGTATAGTTGTCTGCACCAGACCCTAGAAGGGCAGCCCTGGCCCCTGCTTGGGACCCCAGTAACAAGATAACATAAACCCTGATGCTCTCACTCAGCTTGGTTAGACCTTCCGATGTTAGGCTTTGACTTGTGGGGGTAATGAACTTGGCCCAATCGCCATCAACCTGGGGCCACCATCTGCCATTGGTGAGCGAGGCACCTACTGCCTTAAACTTGTACATGCCATTGGGATCCGCGCCATATTCCCTACATACTTGCGCATACCCAGATGTGGAGTATGGATTTTTATAGTTTGACAACCCATCGTCATATGGCATGGGTACTTTCATCCTTGCTAGGATGCGACGCATGTGGTAGTACACGTGGAATTTAAAGATGGCGTTGACAAGGGGCACGGAGCCCGTTAGGTGCTTAGTAGATATGCCCAATGCGGTGCTTGCGCAGTGTGTGGCAAAATTAACCTGGATATTCCAGTAGTCCAGGGCTTGTCCCTTCCAACCCACTCTGACGGGGTCATTCAGCAGATTAGTCGGAATCCTTATGGGGTATTTGGTAAACTCGGGGAATGCCACAGAAATGTGTGAGTCTGTAGATACATACAGGTCCTGATGCTCCAGGCTAGTTACGACAAGTGGCCATTCTCCCCTGTTGGAATTGTACTTTGCCTTGGGGTTGTATGAATATATGTTCATCTTTGTTTTAGAACAAAACGATGAAACATTACCGACATATACAAGCCTACGATATTTGAGGACTACTTGGGGCAGGATAGTAGAATTGCCCTGAAATCGATAAGTATCCGACCTACATGGCTGAATATTTATAACAGCAATGACTTCACCATTCGTAAGATAGGGCCCGATCAAAGGGAGACTCGGATCACCATTATGAACGGCCTGTACAAGATAGAGGATTTGGCGGCCATCGTGAACAGCCAGGCTGAGGATAAAATCAAGCTGTTTGTCCTAAAAAATGGACTCTGCAGGCTCCGTGTCAATGAAGGGTATACGGTTGTGTTTGGTCGACATCTGCATGAACTCTTGGGCCTACCCTACGACCCTAGTAAAGAGTATTATATGAAGGGTGACTATGATGCATACTACAAGACCGACGTCTATATTCGACTACGCCTTGTTTGTCCCCAGTTGGATGAAGACGACTGCCTGCTAGATGGTAAAAAGTCTAAAATTCTCGCTCTATTACCCACTAAGGAATTAAACGCTTGGGGAGACATCATTACCTGGAGTTTTGACACTCCGATATACCTTCCCCTGAAGGGGTCCACAGATCGCTTGGAGTTTATGCTGACGGATGAATTTCATCATGATAAAAATGTATCCTTCGCAGGCCTCACAATTCATCTGCTGATAGAATAAATGAGCGAGATCATAAAGCTGTATCCAAATTTACCGAGTGCGCCTGCACAAGGCGCTGACATGCCGGAGGAAAGCCAAAAGTATAGGCTTGATGAAATAACTGAGATCGAAAAGTATCTGCGAAGTGAAATTAAAGAGAGGGATAAGCTTGCGAAAAAATTTAAGATGCATGGGACCTGGGTGCGCTATTGTGACCATGGGCTGCTAAGTATCGGTGTAGTCACCTCGGGAATCGGTATTGGTACATTAT
Source organism: Hydractinia echinata (assembly GCA_030067915.1). Taxonomy (NCBI): domain Eukaryota; kingdom Metazoa; phylum Cnidaria; class Hydrozoa; order Anthoathecata; family Hydractiniidae; genus Hydractinia; species Hydractinia echinata. The sequence continues at coordinate 22,383 of JASGCC010000342.1, read as the reverse complement.
TATCGGGAATTGGTGTACCACTGGCAGTGGCAATGTGTGGCCTATCACTGGCTGTTGGGATGGGGCAAGCAGGCCTTAAGACTGCCGGAAAAAGATTGGATGTTAAATCGAAAAAACATCAGAATATAAGGTTGATCGCCGAAGCAAAGCTGAACTCGATCGTTGACATGATATCAAAGGCCATTGAAAATGGGGAAATTGATAAATATGAGTTCAGTCATATACTGCAAGAGAAACAGAAGTATATGGTATTGAAGGAACAGATGAGGCAGAGGTTCAATCGCATTGTTGATGCAATCAATGAACAGGAGCGTGCTAAGCTAGTTGCCAGGGGTAGGGAAGAGGGTAGACAAGATTTTTAAAAAAAAGTACAATCTGTGCAGTATGCAAGTGTTATGTAGACAAACCACCCGAGTATAAACCCTAATTTTATTTATATTTCATAGGCTATGGTACCTATTAAATATATTATTTTTTTTTGTTTTTTTTTTAATCATCCTCACCTAGTATGGGCTCCTTTTCGGTTTGTCGATATTTGCATTCGATAATATGCACCTGTGGGTGATAATTGTTTCCCTGCATATATATGGATGATATGGCCATTATTGCTGTGGCCTGGCATGGTAGGTTGTACGGCACCTGCATACCATTGAATTTTGTTGTTATTACATCCTTATAATACTTAAGTTTTGCATTTACATATCGATCTTTTTTGACCGGGGCTGTCGTCAATTTCTCAGAAATCAATTCTTCGATTTTGCTCCATATTTGACGATACTTCACAATCCATTCTGGATGTTCCTCTAGATCGAGACCCATCGCTGGTACGGCATTAGCGTTGTACCGGGTGACACCGTTCGGTGACCAGATTTTAGATGGGGTTTTCACCATTAGGGCCACCACGAGGTCCCGTGTATGATATCCTATGACATAACGCCTATCCTTACCACAATTAGATGGTATGGGATCTGAGACAGTTAGGCAGTCAACATTAATATCATTTATATCGGTAAATTTTACGGCATGTGAATAGAATAGTTTGTGATTAACAATCTCATTCTCAAATTGTAGCATCTTGTTTTATTATAATTCAAAACGATGTCAGAGGATTGCATGTCATTGTACATACACAGCCACCCCCGTTGTAGGTGATATATTCCTGGTAGCAGTACCAGCATAACATTTTACCGTTTACCTCAAACCTTCGGCCGCATGTACATCTGTCATATTCATCCAGCATACGTTCACAGTCCTTACATTGTTCCATTTTATTTAAAATTACAAGGACGATCATCTTCTAGGTCATCAAGACGTTCCCTCAAAAGCTTCGAATGTCTCATCCATTCATTCACCCTACACTCTGATTTTTCTAATGCCAGTGCCAGCGCTACCAGTGGCAGTGAGATACCAACGCCAGCCAGTATTATGGCTACCGCACTTCCAAATATATTAAATTTTGCTTGACAGTTAACGCACATTTTATTATAGTATCTTACAACTATGCTGTAAGATAACCTTGACCTCAAGCCAACCCCCACAACTTTTCAAGATCTGCCTTTTCATCCTCCGAAAAGCACCAATACATGACCCTATCTGGATGCCAGGCCACCGGGGCTAGCTCTTCCCTAATTCTGGCCCTGGCATCCTTTCTCTTGTGGTAAGCGGTCCAAGGGTTTTGATGGTGGTCCCAGGCCATATACATGTACTCTGTCTTGAACCGATTTGGCACGTATATGAACGTCAGAGGTTCCTTATCAATGCACCAATTGCACATACCCTGCGTCTTGAAATGATCTGGTACATCACTGAGCGCCGTGTGATCAACGTCAACCGCCTCATTGCATATGTCCTCTGTCTTGAACCTATCGGGGACATACTCAAGCACATGGGGATTCCTTTCAACAGCCTTGCTACACATGTCCTGCGCCATGAACCTGTCGGGGACATACTTGAGCTGGTTGGGATTATTTTCAACAGCCCTGTTGCATATGTATTGAGTCCTAAATTGATCTGGTACATACTTGAGTGCATAGGGATTACTTTCAACGGCATTGTCGCACATTTCTTGCGTTTTGAACTCGTCGGGGACATACTTGAACGCGCGGGAATCCATTTCAACAGCCATATTGCATATGTGCTCCGTCATGAATTGATCCGGCACATATTCGAGCATGCGGGAATCCATTTCAACAGCCATATTGCATATGTACTCCATCATGAATTGATCCGGCACATATTCGAGCATGCGGGGATCCTCCTCAACAGACTTGTAGCACATGCCCTGCCTTTTGAACTCGTCGAGGACATACTTGAATAGATGGGGTTTCTTCCAAACGGCCCTATTGCACATGGCATGTGTCTTGAATTGATCCAGTACATATCTGAGCATGCAAGGGTTTCTTTCGACGGCTTCATTGCAATTGGGTTAAAAAACGGTCCGGTGTACGTACAAGTAGGCGGGGGTTTTTAAGAACTGAATTATTGAACTGATTATGGTATTCCATATCCATAAGTATCATATTTAGTAAGTCAGTCCTATTTAAATATTTATAATTTTGAAGGCCCCTCTTGTTCGCAACCTGCCTCATTTTATTTAATCTCAATCGACCTATTTCTACGTTCATTTCTTTATTGTATAGAGTTTTTACTTTTCTCAGAAGATTTCATTCTGCTCGACCTAGCGTGTCTTTATTGCGCATGCGTTGATTATTAGCATTCTATAAGGGAATTTCCCTGCGCTAGAATTTTACTCCTATTTGTATGATTTAATGACGTCATCACTCAATAGGGAATTACCCCATACTCAACACCGCATGATAGGGGTAATTCCCTGAGGTGTGCGTAGAATATTATGGGAAATTGCGCTAGAAAATTTAGGGGTCTTTTATTCTACAGATGACGCCATGACTTGCCGGTGACTTCCTGTGACGTCACTGCGTATGCGCACGCGACTGTGCCAGAAGGAACATTTATCCATCTCTGAGGCCTGTGCGCGTAGTTGACGGTCTTCTAAAGTCACGACGCCAAGGAAAACGACTTGAGACCTCGTAGTCCATTGAGAGTGGAAGGACTAGACCAATCGTAACCAGCCTGAGCGCGTGGAAGCACGTGATTTACGTGTAAGGTCCTGATTAGGCCGCAAAAGGCCATATTACAGCCTTTAGAGGCCTGTGCGCGTAGTTGACGGTCTTCTAATGCCACGGCGCAAAGGAAAACGACTTAAGACGTCGTAGTCCATTGAGAGTAGAAGGACTAGACAAATGGTGACCAGCCTGGGCTCGTGGAAGCACGTTATTTACGTGTAAGGTCCTTATTAGGCCGCAAAAGGCCATATGACAGCCAGTAGTTATAGACATGGGGGTACGAGCACAGTTTTAGTAAACTAAAACTTTGCTCACACCCCCATGTCTATGCCTACTTGTACACCCTTTGGCTTCGCTCTATGACGTCACATGTAAAACTGTGCTCGCACTCTCATATGGTGTTTTGGAGATATTGCAATACACGTATGGCCATTTACGTGTAAAGTGCTATTTTTTGCTGTTTGGGAGGGTCTGCAAGTGTATGTTTATGGTGTTGCCAAGGGTCGGCAAGAGTATATTTTTTCAGCCTGTGTATACTATTGGATGTCTGTAATATAGTATACCATCGGATGTCTCTCCAATATATGGAATAGAAAAGTTCAACCGTCTGATGTCTCTAATATATGGTATAGAAAAAGTTCAAATGTTGTAATGTCCATATGCATAACTATTTTTGCCATCTTCCAGAATATATCTCTTGTCATCAAAACAACTGAGTGATATCTTGTTTATCTCATAACTTCCCAACATATGATTTTGACTTCTGATGGTTTTCATTTTATGGCATAATTGTTTGTTTTCAAATAATACATTCCTATAGTCTTCATTATAATGATTGAATACGCTAACTTCATTTTGTTATTAGCAATTATTTTTGCAATTATATATCCATGTTATAAGTTGCGTAAGATTTTCTATCTTATAAATATAGTAATGGATTCTAAGATACTTGATCAACTAACTAATTTAGAAGAGAATGTTGCCAAAGAAATAAAACCTAAAAGAAATGTTAGAAGAAAGAAAAAGATAGAACAGCCATTAATTCAAGAACCAATGGAAGAAGTGGATCCTGAAAAAAGGAATAGACTGATTAATTGTGTGCTATCAGGCAATTCTAAACAACATCTAAGTAAAGAATACACTGAACAACAAATAATGGAGATGAACGCAGATGAGATCAATAATATGTCAACAAGATATGAGAGCAAATTAAGTGGTCAGATGACTAAATCATTAGGAAAATCATTAATTGGTTTATATTCTAATATAGCATGTGGGGCTTTAGGTATGGAAGATAAAAAGGAACTAAATGATGATCTAGAGAATGATCCATTTCTTAATACTGCTTTACAGAGATTCACTTGTGATATGTACTATCAATTTGGTGCAATGCTAGCGCCAGTTAGTGTAGCCATGATTACAGGTAGACATTATGTGAAAAATTCTAGCACTAATAGTAGTAATAATGGAAGAGCAGCAAGTAGTGGAACCAACAACAGCAGTAGCAACAGTAGTGGAAGAGCAGAAAGTAACAAAACAGAAGAACCCCCTAAGAGTTGAACAGAGTAAAAAGCTTGTTGAACATAATCGTCGTAAAAAAGAAGAACTAAAAAGACTCAATGATAGTATAACTAAGCAAGAAGAACACCATGTTGAAAAACAAAACAAAACAAATAATTACCAGTATGTGGTTGTTGGTGCAGGCATATTGTTAATAGGTGGATATATTGCGTATAGCCAAATAAAAAAGAAAATACCAGTATTACAAAAAAACCCACAGTCAATTGAAGAACCAGAACGGTCAAAGGTAGTTATCAAAAAACCTAGTAAAGATATCTTTAGTATGGAATAACTTTTTCTATACCATAATATATAATGAGTACTACGGATTGTTGGATACACAATGCTAGGAAAATCACTGTTTAAAATGACACCACCATCTCTTAGTAAATTTGGTATAGAGGATACTGTTAAATTGGTAGTTGTTGTTGCTGTTGCTGATATGACCAAGGACTATCTAGTGAAGCAAAAAATAATTCCTGATAATATATAAGATGGCTAGCTTAGCAATGATGGGTATTGGTGCTATTGTGAATGCTCTTGCTTTCTCGGGTAGTAATTTCCTTTTTAGTGCATTAAGGGGAAGTGATGAAGAGAGAAAAAGACATGACTTGGCAGTTGAAACAATGCAAAAGGCTCAAATAGCATGGGCTGAAAAAAGACAAAAACGAATTGATTACATAAATAATGAAATAAGAAAGGAAAACTTATCGGAAAAGAGATTTGATGACTTAGGACTTGCGATGAAAAGATATTATGTGCTTACTGGTACCAAACTTCCAGAACTACCACCTGAACCTAAATTATCAGACTTCTATAAACCATCAGAATCACAGAAATATAGGGAATTAGGATTTATTGTTGCTAGTATGACTATGGTTGGTGGTGGTATTTATTTGTATGAAAAAATAAATAAATAATAATCTATAGTTATATGGAAGACTATTGTATTTACAGTTATTGTAATCAATGTCGTAGGCTATCTAATGATGTAAAACCGTATTATAGAATAATCGGTGGAAACTTTATCTATTGGGCATTATGCAGTGAATGCAGATGTTACATATTTTTAATCGGATACAATAAACCGATTGGTGGTATTTAAAAGATTATACTTAAGAAAATAACATTATTAGTAATTATTATTATGGGAGATATATTTATTTATGGAGATGTGAAATTAAATGTTATTAATGTTAATGACACTGTTTGATTCCAAGCAAAAGTAATTGCCAATATATTGAAATATACAAATACTCGCAAGGCTATAAGGGATCATGTTGAACCAGAAGATAAAACCACACTAAATGACATCAAATCTTGGGGGAACGAAAAGTTCCCCCTAAATTCTTGGGGCGTTAGATCGACACCCCAAAAAAATGGACATATGATGTACATAAATGAATCAGGATTATATAGCCTTATTATAGGATCAAAGATGGAGAAAGCAAAAGAATTCAAAAGATGGGTTACAAAAGATGTTATACCATCAATAAGGAAAACCGGAAAGTACGAGAAAAAGAAATTCAAGATGTTGGCCTATACTATTGAATCAGAATATGATCTACACTCTAAGGTTGTCAATTATATTAGAAACCATTACACTGAAGCAATTATGGCTGTATCATTGGGTGAAAACCAAATAAATAGTAACATGAGAATAAGATCATACAATATGGGCTATCAAAATGGTGCACCAGATATGGTAATACAAAATTTTCATTTGGTATATCCAGGATTTGTAATTGAGTTTAAGACACCAAAGGGTAATGGTCAATTATCTGATAATCAGAGAGTGATGTTGCAGAAATATAAATTAAATGGATACAAGATACTGGTAAGCAATGATTATGATGAAATTATAACAGAGATCATTAAATATTTCTATAAAGTGAGAATCAAATGTGAATATTGTTACAGAACATTTAAATCACAAGAAACATTAGACAGTCATCTAAAACACATACATAAAATACTTAAGTAAATTGAAGAGATATACATATATTTTTTGTATATATTTATATCTAATGGATCAATATAAACGCAGTTATTTATTTCAATATTTATCATTTATATATAGTTTATATTAATATATCTTTAAAAGAGTTTATTCACGTTTTTGACTTAAAGAGATACCACTTTATTAAAGTATAAAATGAATAAAATAATTTCCAAACCTAATATAATGATGAATGATATAGATCTTCAAAAACTAAGTAAGGCTGAGCTAATCAATTTAATACATGGTAATAAAACCACTGATGAGAAACCTGGGTATATAAGAAGCCCAAAGACTAATAGATGGATCAAGATAGATGGTCCTGCATATAAAAAGCTTAATAAACCAGCACCTATAAAACCAAAACCAGCACCCAAACCCATAAAACCAGTACCAGCACCCAGACCCACTAAACCTGTGCCAGCACCCAGACCCATAAAACCTGTACCAGTACCAAGACAAGTAAAACCTGTACCAGCACCTAGGCCTGTAAAACCTGTATCTAAAAAACCAGTATTAAGAAAATCTGTTTCATCTCCAATAATACAACTAAATTCAGCATTTATGAGATCAACTAAATCATTTGAGGTTGGAATTAAAAATAATATGGATCCATTAAAACAATTAGAATTAACAAGAAATAATATATCCAGTATCTTGAATAGGGAATTGTCAAAATTAAAAGGTTTCAAATATGTGGAAACATTAAAAATAACATTTGTAAAGCCTCTTAATTCAAACGATATGGTTTTTAAAACTGCATACTTTAAAAATAGAGTATACACTGTCACAAATGAAAATGATATCCATTATTCTATAAATCTATCATCCCAGCAAATAATAAATCTTATCAACCAATGGATTTCTGAAGGATTTTGATGGACTATTGAATCAGTAGATTCACATTTCTTGAATTTAACATTATATGATCCACTAAACGGATCAAGTTATATAGAACTACCCAAAGAATTAAGAAATAGTTCAAAGGGACTAATCAATATGCAAAATACAGATAATGAATGTTTTAGATGGTGCCATATTAGGCATTTGAACAAATATAAGGGATCACATCCGGAAAGAATTAAAAAATCCGATAGAAGATATGTAGATGAATTGAACTATGATGGTATTGAATTTCCTGTAACGACTAAAAAGTATAATAAAATTGAAAAACAAAACAATATCAGAATAAATGTATTCGGATATGATGATAAACAACCATATCCAATATATATATCAAAAGAGAAGTATGAAGATAGTATGTCCCTACTATTAATAACAAAGGATGAATACAAACATTATGTACTAATTGATAATTTTAACAGTTTCATGTATAATAAAACAAAACATAGGGAAAGAAAACACTTTTGCATGTACTGTCTACAATGTTTCTCTACTAAAAAAATATTGGACAATCATATTGAAATTTGTATGGTGATAAATGGTAAACAAGCCATAAATATGCCAAACGAGGGTGAGAACACATTAAAATTCCAAAACTACCATAAACAATTAGAGGCACCATTTGTAATATATGCAGATTTTGAAGCCATCACTGAGAAAGTACATGGATGTGCACCTAAAAACAGTAAATCATACACAGAAGCATACCAGAAACATGTGGATTGTGGATATGGTTATAAGGTGGTATGTAGATATGATGACAAATATAGCAAACCATTAAAAATATATAGGGGTCCAGATGCTGTATACAAATTTATGGAAGAAATGATAAAGGAAGCTAAATATTGTAAATACATTAAAAACAAACATTTTAAACAGGATATGATAATGTCAAAAACCGATATCAAAAATTTTAAAACAGCAGATAGTTGTCACATATGTAATCAAAAATATATTGGGACAGATATCAAAGTTAGAGATCATTGCCATGTAACAGGTAGATATAGAGGATCAGCACATAATGATTGTAATTTAAGTTATAGATTAACAGACAAAGTACCCGTAGTTTTCCACAATTTGAGAGGATATGATAGCCATTTTATTATGCAACAGATTGGTAAAATCGTTAAAAAACATTCGTATAAAAATAAATGGGGAGAACTCAAAGAAATGGACATCAACGTAATTCCAAACAATATGGAAAAATATATGGCATTCATGTTAGGTAGTCAGTTGAAATTTATTGATAGTTTCCAATTTATGAGTTCTAGTTTGGAAAAATTAGCAGATAACCTTCCAAAAACATCATTTAAATATACGAAAGAGGAATTTGGTGATAAAAAGAAATTTGAACTAATGACTAAAAAAGGTGTGTATCCCTACGATTATATGGATTCATTTGAGAAATTTGATGAGACACAATTACCGTATCAAAAAGATTTTTACAGTCTACTAATTGATGAATATATCACCGATGAGCAATATAAACATGCTAAAAGGGTATGGAAGAAGTTTGAATTGAAAACAATGGGAGAATACCATGACCTATATCTAAAATCTGATGTATTACTATTGGCAGATATATTTGAAAACTTTAGGGGTACATGTTTAGAATATTATAAATTGTATCCATGCCATTATTATACATCTCCAGGATTATCTTGGGATTCAATGCTGAAAATGACAAAAGTAGAACTTGAATTGATGACAGATATTGACATGTTTTTATTTATTGAAAAGGGATTAAGAGGTGGTGTATCATATATTGCTAACAGATATGGTAAGGCCAATAATAAGTACATTGATAATTATGATAAAGATATGCCATCGAAGTACCTAATGTATTTGGATGCTAACAATCTATACGGTTATGGAATGTCACAATATCTACCAACTGGTGGATTTAGATGGCTAAAAGAAAAGGAAATAAAAAAATGTAATCTAGCTGATTATAAACCAGAAAGTAGTAAAGGACTAATATTAGAAGTTGATTTAGAATATCCAAAGGAACATAATCTACATAATGATTATCCATTAGCTCCAGAAAAAATAAATGTTACCAAAAATATGTTATCAGATTATTGTAAAAAAATTCAAGAACAATATAAGATATCAGTAGGTGATGTAAATAAATTAATACCAACATTAGGCAAAAAAGAGAAATATGTATTACACTATCGAAATCTACAATTATATATATCATTAGGATTAAAAATCAAAAAAGTACATCGTGTATTAGAATTTGATCAGAGCCCATGGTTGAAAAAATATATTGATTTCAATACTAATAAAAGAACTTATTGTAAAAATGCTTTTGAAAAAGATTTCTTCAAACTTATGAATAACAGTGTATTTGGAAAAACTATGGAAAACATAAGAAAACGTGTAAATGTAGAACTTGTAACCAATAAAGCCAAACTAATGAAATTAACCTCAAAACCAACCTTTGAATCATCAAAAATATTCAACGAGGACCTTGTGGCTGTACGTAGAATTAAGGAGACACTAACTCTAAACAGACCTGCATATGTAGGGATGTGTATTCTCGGTTTATCCAAAACATTAATGTACGATTTCCACTACAACTATATAAAAAAGAAATACAAAAATAATGCAAAACTACTATTCACAGATACAGATTCCCTAACATATGAAATTACAACTGATGATGCATATATGGATTTCTGGAATGATAAAGATAAATTTGACAATAGTGACTACCCTGAAACATCACAATTCTATAATACATCAAATAAGAAGATTATTGGTAAAATGAAAGATGAAGCAGCAGGTGTTCCAATAGTTGAATTCGTAGGATTGAAATCCAAAATGTATAGCTATATTAAGGATGATGACAAATGTGGTAAAACTGCTAAGGGTGTTAAAAAGAATATCATTAAAAACATAATCAAACATGAAGACTATAGAAATGTATTATTTGAAAACAAACAAATGTGCCATGCAATGAAAACAATTAGAAGTCAAAATCATATGTTAGGAAGTTATGAGATAAACAAGATATCACTTAGTTGTTTTGATGATAAGAGATATATTCTTGAGGATGGTAAAAATAGTTATGCGTATGGACATTATTTGATTGAAAAATAAAGAAAACTCCCGTGGGAGAATGACCTGCACCATGAAGTATCATGATCTTATTGCGCGCACCTTCATGGTGCAGGCCATTTTTAATTCAATTTTTTTTTTAAAGAGTACGACCGGCACTCCACCCCAGTGAATTAAGTCCAACCGGCTCTGAGCTCTACCCCCGTACTCTCGATTTTTATATTTTATGTGGTTTACGGGCAACCTAATGCCACGCCAGGGACCCAACAACACATACATAACAGGACTACAACATATAGCGGAACTACGTGATTGGATGTGTAGGCGGCACACCTTCCTCACTAGCCCCATGGCCCCATGACCCGCCAGCCATGAGATAACTTATAACATATGTTAACTTCATATAAAGCACTTCACTTTTATCTAAATAACTACTTGTGGTTCACATTTATTACGGTAAATTCCCGTCATTCTCAGTAAATCCCAATATACATGAAATATCATCAGTGCAAAAACAGGTTAAAATAATTATTAAAACGCTACACATTTCCACAACAAACTATTAAAATAAGCTTGACAACAGGAAAACGTTAAAAGTAAACATGTTTACATTATAAAGTATCATATTTATTTAATATAGTTTAAAAGAATCATATTTCAAATTCAATGACATCATAGCATTGATTATGTTTATTTAGACATCAGATGTAACCGACAAATAACATCGCACAATTTTTGTGGTAAAATTGGTTTGTTAAATGATGTGTATGTAACATATGTAACCAGATCATTTTACGTTTTGCTCTGGTGCCCTACGAGACTTCGTCTCTACCCACTGCGAGCCGGAAAGGAGCCTCACTCATCGCTTCGCGATGACTTCCCGAGCCTGCTCGGCTCCTTACCATCATCAGTTGACATTGCATTCCAGAGTGCTTGCAAACAACAATTGTTACCATTGCGTGTACAAGTAGATATAGAGATGGGGTGTTCGAGGAAAGTTTGGTTTACCAAACTGTCCTCGTACCCCCATCTCTACAACTACTCGTCGTAGTCCATTGAGAGTGGAAGGACTAGACCAATGGTAGCCTGCCGGGGCGCGTGGAAGCACGTGATTTACGTGTAAGGGACTTATTAGGCGGCAAAAGGCCATATTACAGCCTTTAGAGGCCTGTGCACGTATTTAACAGTATCATAAGGTCATGGCGCCAAGGAAAACGACTTGGGACGTCGTAGTTCATAGCGACTGGGAACACCAGACCAATGGCAGCCTGCTGGGGCGCGTGGAAGCACGTGATTTAGGTGTAAGGCCCTTATTATGAAGCAAAAGGCCATATTACAGCCTTTAGAGGCCTGTGCGCGTAGTTGACGGTCTTCTAAAGCCACATCGCCAAGGAAAACGACTTGGGACGTCGTAGTCCATTGGGAGTAGAAGGACTAGACCAATGGTGACCAGCCTGGGCACGTGGAAGCACGTGATTTACGTGTAAGGACCTTATTAGGCTGCAAAAGGCCATATGACAGCCTTTAAAGGCCTGTGCGCGTAGTTGACGGTCTTCCAAAGCCACGTCGCCGAGGAAAACGAATTGAGACGCCGTAGTCCATTGAGTCTGGGAACACTAGAGCAATGGTAGTCTGCCAGGGCGCGTAGAAGCACGCGATTTACGTGTAAGGTCCTTATTAGGCTGCAAAAGGCCATATTACAACCTTTAGAAGTCTGTGCACGTAGTTGACGGTCTTCTAAGGCCACGTCGCGAAGGAAAACGACTTGGAACGTCGTAGTTCATTGCGACTGGGAATACTAGACCAATGGTAGCCTGCCGGGGTGCGTGGAAGCACGTGATTTACGTGTAAGGCCCTTATTAGGCTGCAAAAGGCCATATTACAGCCTTTAGAGGTCTGTACACGTAGTTGACGGTCTTCTAAAGCCACGTCGCGAAAGAAAACGACTTGGGACGTCGTAGTCCATTGCGAGTGGGAACACTAGGCCAATGGTAGCCTGCCGGGGCGCGTGGAAGCACGTGATTTACGTGTAAGGCCCTTATCAGGCTGCAAAAGGCCATATTACAGCCTTTAAAGGTCTGTGCATGTAGTTAACGGTGTTCTAATGCCATGGCGCTAAGGAGGACGACTTGTGACATGGTAGTCCATTGAGTCGGGGAATACTAGACCAATGGTAGCCTGCCGGGGCGCGTGGAAGCACGTGATTTACGTGTAAGGTCCTTATTAGGCCGCAAAAGGCCATATGACAGCCTTTAGAGGCCTGTGCACGTAGTTCACGGTCGTCCAAAGCCACGTAGCCAAGAAAAACGACTTGGGTCGTCGTAGTCCATTGCGAGTGGGAACACTAGACCAATGGTAGCCTGCCGGGGAGCGTGGAAGCACGTGATTTACGTGTAAGGGACTTATTAGGCGGCAAAAGGCCATATTACAGCCTTTAGAGGCCTGTGCGCGTAGTTGACGGTCTTCTAAAGCCACGGCGCGAAGAAAAGCGACTTGAGACGTCGTAGTCCATTGCGACTGGGAACACTAGACCAATGGTAGCCTGCCGGGGCGCGTGGAAGCACGTGATTTACGTGTAAGGGACTTATTAGGCGGCAAAAGGCCATATTACAGCCTTTATAGGCCTGTGCACGTATTTAACAGTATCATAAGGTCATGGCGCCAAGGAAAACGACTTGGGACGTCGTAGTTCATAGCGACTGAGAACACTAGACCAATGGCAGCCTGCCGGGGCGCGTGGAAGCACGTGATTTACGTGTAAGGCCCTTATTATGAAGCAAAAGGCCATATTACAGCCTTTAGAGGCCTGTGCGCGTAGTTGACAGTGTTCTAAAGCCACGTCGCGAAGGAAAACGACTTGGGACGTCGCAGTTCATTGCGACTGGGAACACTAGACCAATGGTAGTCTGCCGGGGCGCGTGGAAGCACGTGATTTACGTGTAAGGGACTTATTAGGCGGCAAAAGGCCATATTACAGCCTTTAGAGGCCTGTGCACGTATTTAACAGTATCATAGGGTCATGGCGCCAAGGAAAACGACTTGGGACGTCGTAGTTCATAGCGACTGAGAACACTAGACCAATGGCAGCCTGCCGGGGCGCGTGGAAGCACGTGATTTACGTGTAAGGCCCTTATTATGAAGCAAAAGGCCATATTACAGCCTTTAGAGGCCTGTGCGCGTAGTTGACAGTCTTCTAAAGCCACGTCGCAAAGGAAAACGACTTGGAACGTCGTAGTCCATTGAGAGTGGAAGGACTAGACCAATGGTAGCCTGCCGGGGCGCGTGGAAGCACGTGATTTACGTGTAAGGGACTTATTAGGCGGCAAAAGACCATATTACAGCCCTTAGAGGCCTGTGCACGTATTTAACAGTATCATAAGGTCATGGCGCCAAGGAAAACGACTTGGGACGTCGTAGTTCATAGCGACTGAGAACACTAGACCAATGGCAGCCTGCCGGGGCACGTGGAAGCACGTGATTTACGTGTAAGGCCCTTATTATGAAGCAAAAGGCCATATTACAGCCTTTAGAGGTCTGTGCACGTAGTTGACGGTCTTCTAAAGCAACGTCGTGAAGGAAAACGACTTGGGACGTCGTAGTCCATTGCGAGTGGGAACACTAGGCCAATGGTAGCCTGCCAGGGCGCGTGGAAGCACGTGATTTACGTGTAAGGCCCTTATCAGGCTGCAAAAGGCCATATTACAGTCTTTAGAGGTCTGTGCATGTAGTTAACGGTGTTCTAATGCCATGGCGCTAAGGAGGACGACTTGTGACATGGTAGTCCATTGAGTCGGGGAATACAAGACCAATGGTAGCCTGCTGGGGCGTGTGGAAGCACGTGATTTACGTGTAAGGTCCTTATTAGGCCGCAAAGGGCCATATGTCAGCCTTTAGAGGCCTGTGCACGTAGTTCACGGTCTTCTAAAGCCACGTCGCCAAGAAAAACGACTTGGGTCGTCGTAGTCCATTGCGAGTGGGAACACTAGACCAATGGTAGCCTGCCTGGGCGCGTGGAAGCACGTGATTTACGTGTAAGGCCCTTATTAGGCAGCAAAAGGCCATATTACAGCCTTTAGAGGTCTGTGCACGTAGATGACGGTCTTCTAAAGCCACGTCGTGAAGGAAAACGACTTGGGACGTCGTAGTCCATTGAGAGTGGAAGGAATAGACCAATGGTAGCCTGCCGGGGAGCGTGGAAGCACGTGATTTACGTGTAAGGGACATATTAGGCGGCAAAAGGCCATATTACAGCCTTTAGAGGCCTGTTCGCGTAGTTGACGGTCTTCTAAAGCCACGGCGCCAAGGAAAGCGACTTGAGACGTCGTAGACCATTGCGACTGGGAACACTAGACCAATGGTAGCCTGCCGGGGCGCGTGGAAGCACGTGATTTACGTGTAAGGTCCTTATTAGGCTGCAAAAGACCATATTACAACCTTTAGAAGTCTGTGCACGTAGTTGACGGTCTTCTAAGGCCACGTCGCGAAGGAAAATGACTTGGGACGTCGCAGTTCATTGCGACTGGGAACACTAGACCAATGGTAGTCTGCCGGGGCGCGTGGAAGCACGTGATTTACGTGTAAGGGATTTATTAGGCGGCAAAAGGACATATTACAGCCCTTAGAGGCCTGTGCACGTATTTAACAGTATCATAAGGTCATGGCGCCAAGGAAAACGACTTGGGACGTCGTAGTTCATAGCGACTGAGAACACTAGCCCAATGGCAGCCTGCCGGGGCGCGTGGAAGCACGTGATTTACGTGTAAGGCCCTTATTATGAAGCAAAAGGCCATATTACAGCCTTTAGAGGTCTGTGCATGTAGTTAACGGTGTTCTAATGCCAAGGCGCTAAGGATAACGACTTATGACGTGGTAGTCCATTGAGTCTGGGAACACTAGACCAATGGTAGCCTGCTGGGGCGCGTGGAAGCACGTGATTTACGTGTAAGGTCCTTATTAGGCGTCAAAAGGCCATATGACAGCCTTTAGAGGTCTGTGCCCGTAGTTGACGGTCTTCTAAAGCCACGTCGCCAAGGAAAACGACTTGGGACGTCGTAGTCCATTGCGAGTGGGAACACTAGACTAATGGTAGCCTGTCGGGGCGCGTGGAAGCACTTGATTTGCGTGTAAGGCCATTATTAGGCTGCAAAAGGCCATATGACAGTCTTTAGAGGCCTGTGCACGTATTTAACAGTATCATAAGGTCATGGCGCCAAAGAAAACGACTTGGGACGTCGTAGTTCATAGCGACTGAGAACACTAGACCAATGGCAGCCTTCCGGGGCGCGTGGAAGCACGTGATTTACGTGTAAGGCCCTTATTATGAAGCAAAAGTCCATATTACAGCCTTTAGAGGTCTGTGCACGTAGTTGACGGTCTTCTAAAGCCACGTCGCGAAGGAAAACGACTTGGGACGTCGTAGTCCATTGCGAGTGGGAACACTAGGCCAATGGTAGCCTGCCGGGGCGCGTGAAAGCACGTGATTTACGTGTAAGGCCCTTATCAGGCTGCAAAAGGCCATATTACAGTCTTTAGAGGTCTGTGCATGTAGTTAACGGTGTTCTAATGCCCTGGCGCTAAGGAAGACGACTTGTGACATGGTAGTCCATTGAGTCGGGGAATACTAGACCAATGGTAGCCTGCCGGGGCGCGTGGAAGCACGTGATTTACGTGTAAGGCCCTTATTAGGCAGCAAAAGGCCATATTACAGCCTTTAGAGGTCTGTGCACGTAGTTGACGGTCTTCTAAAGCCACGTCGTGAAGGAAAACGACTTGGGACGTCGTAGTCCATTGAGAGTGGAAGGAATAGACCAATGGTAGCCTGCCGGGGAGCGTGGAAGCACGTGACTTACGTGTAAGGGACTTATTAGGCGGCAAAAGGCCATATTACAGCCTTTAGAGGCCTGTGCGCGTAGTTGACGGTCTTCTAAAGCCACGGCGCCAAGGAAAGTGACTTGAGACGTCGTAGTCCATTGCGACTGGGAACACTAGACCAATGGTAGCCTGCCGGGGCGCGTGGAAGCACGTGATTTACGTGTAAGGCCCTTATCAGGCTGCAAAAGGCCATATTACAGTCTTTAGAGGTCTGTGCATGTAGTTAACGGTGTTCTAATGCCATGGCGCTAAGGAGGACGACTTGTGACATGGTAGTCCATTGAGTCGGGGAATACTAGACCAATGGTAGCCTGCCGGGGCGCGTGGAAGCACGTGATTTACGTGTAAGGTCCTTATTAGGCCGCAAAAGGCCATATGACAGCCTTTAGAGGCCTGTGCACGTAGTTCACGGTCGTCTAAAGCCACGTCGCCAAGAAAAACGACTTGGGTCGTCGTTGTCCATTGCGAGTGGCAACACTAGACCAATGATAGCCTGCCTGGGCGCGTTGAAGCACGTGATTTACGTGTAAGGCCCTTATTAGGCTGCAAAAGGCCATATGACAGTCTTTAGAGGCCTGTCCACGTATTTAACAGCATCATAAGGTCATGGCGCCAAGGAAAACGACTTGGGACGTCGTAGTTCATAGCGACTGAGAACACTAGACCAATGGCAGCCTGCCGGGGCGCGTGGAAGCACGTGATTTACGTGTAAGGCCCTTATTATGAAGCAAAAGGCCATATTACAGCCTTTAGAGGTCTGTGCACGTAGTTGACGGTCTTCTAAAGCCACGTCGCGAAGGAAAACGACTTGGGACGTCGTAGTCCATTGCGAGTGGGAACACTAGGCCAATGGTAGCCTGCCGGGGCGCGTGGAAGCACGTGATTTACGTGTAAGGCCCTTATCAGGCTGCAAAAGGCCATATTACAGTCTTTAGAGGTCTGTGCATGTAGTTAACGGTGTTCTAATGCCCTGGCGCTAAGGAAGACGACTTGTGACATGGTAGTCCATTGAGTCGGGGAATACTAGACCAATGGTAACCTGCCGGGGCGCGTGGAAGCACGTGATTTACGTGTAAGGCCCTTGTTAGGCAGCAAAAGGCCATATTACAGCCTTTAGAGGTCTGTGCACGTAGTTCACGGTCGTCTAAAGCCACGTCGCCAAGAAAAACGACTTGGGTCGTCGTAGTCCATTGCGAGTGGGAACACTAGACCAATGATAGCCTGCCTGGGCGCGTTGAAGCACGTGATATACGTGTAAGGCCCTTATTAGGCAGCAAAAGGCCATATTACAGCCTTTACGGGTCTGTGCACGTAGTTGACGGTCTTCTAAAGCCACGTCGCGAAGGAAAACGAGTTGGAACGTCGTAGTCCATTGAGAGTGGAAGGAATAGACCAATGATAGCCTGCCGGGGAGCGTGGAAGCACGTGATTTACGTGTAAGGGACTTATTAGGCGGCAAAAGGCCATATTACAGCCTTTAGAAGCCTGTGCGCGTAGTTGACGGTCTTCTAAAGCGACGGCGCCAAGGAAAGCGACTTGAGACGTCGTAGTCCATTGCGACTGGGAACACTAGACCAATGGCAGCCTGTCGGGGCGCGTGGAAGCACGTGATTTACGTGTAAGGTCCTTATTAGGCCGCAAAAGGCCATATGACAGCCTTTAGAGGCCTGTGCACGTAGTTCACGGTCTTCTAAAGACACGTCGCCAAGAAAAACGACTTGGGTCGTCGTAGTCCATTGCGAGTGGGAACACTAAACCAATGGTAGCCTGCCGGGGCGCGTGGAAGCACGTGATTTACGTGTAAGGTCCTTATTAGGCTGCAAAAGGCCATATTACAGCCTTTAGAAGTCTGTGCACGTGGTTGACGGTCTTCTAAGGCCACGTCGCGAAGGAAAACGACTTGGGACGTCGCAGTTCATTGCGACTGGGAACACTAGACCAATGGTAGTCTGCCGGGGCGCGTGGAAGCACGTGATTTACGTGTAAGGTCCTTATTAGGCTGCAAAAGGCCATATTACAACCTTTAGAAGTCTGTGCACGTAGTTGACGGTCTTCTAAGGCCACGTCGCGAAGGAAAACGACTTGGGACGTCGCCGTTCATTGCGACTGGGAACACTAGACCAATGGTAGTCTACCGGGGCGCGTGGAAGCACGTGATTTACGTGTAAGGCCCTTATTATGGTGCAAAAGGCCATATGACAGTCTTTAGAGGTCTGCGCACGTAGTTAAC
Organism: Hydractinia echinata; assembly: GCA_030067915.1. NCBI lineage: Eukaryota > Metazoa > Cnidaria > Hydrozoa > Anthoathecata > Hydractiniidae > Hydractinia > Hydractinia echinata. Next base: position 3,671 of record JASGCC010000342.1, on the reverse strand, counting down.
GGTGTTCTAATGCCATGGCGCTAAGGATAACGACTTATGACGTGGTAGTCCATTGAGTCTGGGAACACTAGACCAATGGTAGCCTGCCGGGGCGCGTGGAAGCACGTGATTTACGTGTAAGGTCCTTATTAGGCTGCAAAAGGCCATATGACAGACTTTAGAGGTCTGTGCCCGTAGTTGACGGTCTTCTAAAGCCACGTCGCCAAGGAAAACGACTTGGGACGTCGTAGTCCATTGCGAGTGGGAACACTAGACTAATGGTAGCCTGCCGGGGCGCGTGGAAGCACGTGATTTGCGTGTAAGGCCCTTATTAGGCTGCAAAAGGCCATATTACAGCCTTTAGAGGTCTGTGCACGTAGTTGACGGTCTTCTAAAGCCACGTCGCAAAGGAAAACAACTTCGAACGTCGTAGTACATTGAGAGTGGAAGGACTAGACCAATGGTAGCCTGCTGGGGCGCGTGGAAGCACGTGATTTACGTGTAAGGAACTTATTAGGCGGCAAAAGACCATATTACAGCCCTTAGAGGCCTGTGCACGTATTTAACAGTATCATAAGGTCATGGCGCCAAGGAAAACGACTTGGGACGTCGTAGTTCATAGCGACTGAAAACACTAGACCAATGGCAGCCTGCCGGGGCGCGTGGAAGCACGTGATTTACGTGTAAGGCCCGTATTATGAAGCAAAAGGCCATATTACAGCCTTTAGAGGTCTGTGCACGTAGTTGACGGTCTTCTAAAGCCACGTCGCGAAGGAAAACGACTTGGGACGTCGTAGTCCATTGCGAGTGGGAACACTAGGCCAATGGTAGCCTGCCGGGGCGCGTGGAAGCACGTGATTTACGTGTAAGGCCCTTATCAGGCTGCAAAAGGCCATATTACAGTCTTTAGAGGTCTGTGCATGTAGTTAACGGTGTTCTAATGCCATGGCCCTAAGAAGGACGACTTGTGACATGGTAGTCCATTGATTTGGGGAATACTAGACCAATGGTAGCCTGCCGGGGCGCGTGGAAGCACGTGATTTACGTGTAAGGTCCTTATTAGGCCGCAAAAGGACATATGACAGCCTTTAGAGGTCTGTGCACGTAGTTGACGGTCTTCTAAAGCCACGTCGTGAAGGAAAACGACTTGGGACGTCGTAGTCCATTGAGAGTGGAAGGAATAGACCAATGGTAGCCTGCCGGGGAGCGTGGAAGCACGTGATTTACGTGTAAGGGACTTATTAGGCGGCAAAAGGCCATATTACAGCCTTTAGAGGCCTGTGCGCGTGGTTGACGGTCTTCTAAAGCCACGGCGCCAAGGAAAGCGACTTGAGACGTTGTAGTCCATTGCGACTGGGAACACTAGACCAATGGTAGCCTGCCGGGGCGCGTGGAAGCACGTGATTTATGTGTAAGGTCCTTATTAGGCTGCAAAAGGCCATATTACAACCTTTAGAAGTCTGTGCACGTAGTTGACGGTCTTCTAAGGCCACGTCGCGAAGGAAAACGACTTGGGACGTCGCAGTTCATTGCGACTGGGAACACTAGACCAATGGTAGTCTGCCGGGGCGCGTGGAAGCACGTGATTTACGTGTAAGGGACTTATTAGGCGGCAAAAGGCCATATTACAGCCTTTAGAGCCCTGTGCACGTATTTAACAGTATCATAAAATCATGAGACCAAGGAAACCGACTTGGGACGTCGTAGTTCATAGCGACTGAGAACACTAGACCAATGGTAGCCTGCCGGGGCGCGTGGAAGCACGTGATTTACGTGTAAGGCCCTTATCAGGCTGCAAAAGGCCATATTACAGTCTTTAGAGGTCTGTGCATGTAGTTAACGGTGTTCTAATGCCATGGCGCTAAGGAAGACGACTTGTGACATGGTAGTCCATTGAGTCGGGGAATACTAGACCAATGGTATCCTGCCGGGGCGCGTGGAAGCACGTGATTTACGTGTAAGGTCCTTATTAGGCCGCAAAAGGCCATATGACAGCCTTTAGAGGCCTGTGCACGTAGTTCACGGTCTTCTAAAGCCACGTCGCCAAGAAAAACGACTTGTGTCGTCGTAGTCCATTGCGAGTGGGAACACTAGACCAATGGTAGCCTGCCTGGGCGCGTGGAAGCACGTGATTTACGTGTAAGGCCCTTATTAGGCAGCAAAAGGCCATATTACAGCCTTTAGAGGTCTGTGCACGTAGATGACGGTCTTCTAAAGCCACGTCGTGAAGGAAAACGACTTGGGACGTCGTAGTCCATTGAGAGTGGAAGGAATAGACCAATGGTAGCCTGCCGGGGAGCGTGGAAGCACGTGATTTACGTGTAAGGGACTTATTAGGCGGCAAAAGGCCATATTACAGTCTTTAGAGGTCTGTGCATGTAGTTAACGGTGTTCTAATGCCATGGCGCTAAGAAGGACGACTTGTGACATGGTAGTCCATTGAGTCGGGGAATACTAGACCAATGGTAGCCTGCCGGGGCGCGTGGAAGCACGTGATTTACGTGTAAGGTCATTATTAGGCCGCAAAAGGCCATATGACAGCCTTTAGAGGCCTGTGCACGTAGTTCACGGTCTTCTAAAGCCACGTAGCCAAGAAAAACGACTTGGGTCGTCGTAGTCCATTGCGAGTGGGAACACTAGACCAATGGTAGCCTGCCTGGGCGCGTGGAAGCACGTGATTTACGTGTAAGGCCCTTATTAGGCAGCAAAAGGCCATATTACAGCCTTTAGAGGTCTGTGCACGTAGTTGACGGTTTTCTAAAGCCACGTCGTGAAGGAAAACGACTTGGGACGTCGTAGTCCATTGAGAGTGGAAGGAATAGACCAATGGTAGCCTTCTGGGGAGCGTGGAAGCACGTGATTTACGTGTAAGGGACTTATTAGGCGGCAAAAAGGCCATATTACAGCCTTTAGAGGCCTGTGCGCGTAGTTGACGGTCTTCTAAAGCCACGGCGCCAAGGAAAGCGACTTGAGACGTCGTAGTCCATTGCGACTGGGAACACTAGACCAATGGTAGCCTGCCGGGGCGCGTGGAAGCGCGTGATTTACGTGTAAGGTCCTTATTAGGCTGCAAAAGGCCATATTACAACCTTTAGAAGTCTGTGCACGTAGTTGACGGTCTTCTAAGGCCACGTCGCGAAGGAAAACGACTTGGGACGTCGCAGTTCATTGCGACTGGGAACACTAGACCAATGGTAGTCTGCCGGGGCGCGTGGAAGCACGTGATTTACGTGTAAGAGACTTATTAGGCGGCAAAAGGCCATATTACAGCCTTTAGAGGCCTGTGCACGTATTTAACAGCATCATAAGGTCATGGCGCCAAGGAAAGCGACTTGGGACGTCGTAGTTCATAGCGACTGAGAACACTAGACCAATGGTAGCCTGCCGGTGCGCGTGGAAGCACGTGATTTACGTGAAAGGCCCTTATTATGAAGCAAAAGGCCATATTACAGCCTTTAGAGGCCTGTGCGCGTAGTTGACAGTCTTCTAAAGCCACGTTGCAAAGGAAACGACTTGGAACGTCGTAGTCCATTGAGAAGTGGAAGGACTAGACCAATGGTAAGCCTGCCGGGGCGCGTGGAAGCACGTGATTTACGTGTATGGGACTTATAGGCGGCAAAGACCATATTACAGCCCTTAGAGGCCTGTGCACGTATTTTAACAGTATCACAAGTCATGGCGCCAAGGGAAAA
>JASGCC010000341.1:186497-198237 GCA_030067915.1 Hydractinia echinata | reverse complement strand
TGAGTGTTAACATAGCTACTAGTTTCTGCACTGAATTATTGATATAGCTACTAGTGTTTGCACTGTAGTATTGATATAGTTTTTGCACTGATTATTAACATAGCTACTAGTTTTGCACTGAGTATTAACATATCGCTACTAGTTTTGCACGAAGAATTAACATAGCTACTAGTTTTTGCACTGAGCATTAACATAGCTACTAGTTTGTGCACTGAGTATTGATATAGCTACTAGTTTCTGCACCGAGTATTAACATAGCTACTAGTTTTTGCACTGAGTATTGACATAGCTACTAGTTTCTGCACCGAGTATTAACATGGCTACTATATTTTTGCACTGAGTATTGACATAGCTACTAGTTTTTGCACTGAGTATTGACATAGCTACAAGTTTTTTGCACTGAGTATTGACATAGCTACTAGTTTTTGCACTGAGTATTAACATATAGCTACTAGTCTTTGCACTAAGAATAACATAGCTACTAGTTTTTGCACTGAGTATTAACATAGCTTCTAGTTTTTGCACTAAGAATTAACATAGCTACTAGTTTTTGCACTGAGTATTAACATAGCTACTAGTTTCTGCACTAAGAATTAACATAGCAACTAGTTTCTGCACTAAGAATTAACATAGCTACTAGTTTTTGCACTGAGTATTAACTTAGCTACTAGTTTTTGCACTAAGAATTAACATATAGCTACTAGTTTTTGCACTGAGTATTAACATAGCTACTAGTTTATCACTAAGATTAACATAAGCTACTAGTTTTTGCAAAGAATTAACATAGCTACTAGTTTTTGCACTGAGTATTGACATATAGCTACTAGTTTCTGCACTAAGAATTAACATAGCTACTAGTTTTTGCACTAAGAATTAACATAGCTACTAGTTTTTGCACTGAGTATTGACATATAGCTACTAGTTTTTGCACTGAGTATTAACATAGCTACTAGTTTGTGCACTGAGTATTGACATAGCTACTAGTTTTTGCACCGAGTAGTGATATAGCTACCAGTTTTGCACGAGTATTAACATATAGCTACTAGTTTTTGCACTAAGAATTAACATAGCTACTAGTTTTGCACCGAGTATTGACATAGCTACTAGTTTTTGCACTGAGTATTAAATAGCTACTAGTTGTTGCACTAAGTATTGATATAGCTACTAGTTTTGCACGAGTATTAACATAGCTACTAGTTTCTGCACTGAGTATTAACATAGCTACTAGTTTTTGCACTGATTATTAACATATAGTACTAGTTTTTGCACTGAGTATTAACATAGGTACTAGTTTGTGCACCGAGTATTGACATATACTACTAGTTTGCACTAAGAATTAACATAGCTACTAGTTTCTGCACTGAGTATTAACATAGATACTAGTGTTTGCACTGAGTATTGATATAGCTACTAGTTTCTGCACCGAGTATTAACATAGCTACTAGTTTTGCACTAAGAATTAACATAGCTACTAGTTTTTGCACTGAGTATTGATATAACTACTAGTTTTTGCACTGAGTATTGACATAGCTACTAGTTTTTGCACTGAGTATTAACATAGCTACTATTTTTGCACTGAGTATTAACATAGCTACTAGTTTTTGCACTGAGTATTAACATAGCTACTAGTTTCTGCACTAAGAATTAACATAGCTACTAGTTTTTGCACTAAGAATTAACATAGCTACTAGTTTTTGCACTGAGTATTGACATATAGCTACTAGTTTTTGCACTGAGTATTAACATAGCTACTAGTTTGTGCACTGAGTATTGACATAGCTACTAGTTTGTGCCTGAGTATTGACATAGCTACTAGTTGTTACACTGAGTATTAACATAGCTACTAGTTTTTGCACCGAGTATTGATATAGCTACCAGTTTTGCACCGAGTATTAACATATAGCTACTAGTTTTTGCACTAAGAATTAACATAGCTACTAGTTTCTGCACCGAGTATTGACATAGCTACTAGTTATTGCACTGAGTATTAATATAGCTACTAGTTGTTGCACTAAGTATTGATATAGCTACTAGTTTCTGCACCGAGTATTAACATAGCTACTAGTTTCTGCACTGAGTATTAACATAGCTACTAGTTTTTGCACCGAGTATTGACATATAGCTACTAGTCTTTGCACTAAGAATTAACATAGGTACTAGTTTCTGTACTGAGTATTAACATAGATACTAGTGTTTGCACTGAGTATTGATATAGCTACTAGTTTCTGCACCGAGTATTAACATAGCTACTAGTCTTTGCACTAAGAATTAACATAGCTACTAGTTTTTGCAATGAGTATTGATATAACTACTAGTTTTGCACTGAGTATTAACATAGCTACTAGTTTGCACTGAGTATTAACATAGCTACTAGTTTTTGCACTGAGTATTACATTAGCTACTAGTTTTGCACTGAGTATTACATAACTACTAGTTTTGCACTGAGTATTGATATAGCTACTAGTTTTTGCACTGAGTATTAACATAGCTACTAGTTTTTGCACTGAGTATTAACATAGCTACTAGTTTCTGCACTGAGTATTGATATAGCTACTAGTTTTTGCACTGAGTATTGATATAGCTACTAGTTTTTGCACTGATTATTAACATAGCTACTAGTTTTGCACTGAGTATTAACATATAGCTACTAGTTTTTGCACTGAGTATTAACATAGCTACTAGTTTTTGCACTGAGTATTAACATAGCTACTAGTTTCTGCACTGAGTATTAACATAGCTACTAGTTTTTGCACTGAGTATTAACATAGCTACTATTTTTGCACTGAGTATTGACATAGCTACTAGTGTTTGCACTGAGTATTGATATAGCTACTAGTTTTTGCACTGATTATTAACATAGCTACTAGTTTTTGCACTGAGTATTAACATATAGCTACTAGTTTTTGCACTAAGAATTAACATAGCTACTAGTTTTTGCACTGAGCATTAACATAGCTACTAGTTTGTGCACTGAGTATTGACATATAGCTACTAGTTTTGCACTGAGTATTAACATAGCTACTAGTTTGTGCACTGAGTATTGACATAGCTACTAGTTTGTGCACTGAGTATTGACATAGCTACTAGTTGTTACACTGAGTATTAACATAGCTACTAGTTTTTGCACGACTGATATAGCTACTAGTTGTTGCACCGAGTATTAACATATAGCTACTAGTTTTTGCACTAAGAATTAACATAGCTACTAGTTTCTGCACCGAGTATTGACATAGCTACTAGTTTTGCACTGAGTATTAATATAGCTACTAGTTTTGCACTAAGTATTGATATAGCTACTAGTTTCTGCACGAGTATTGACATAGCTACTAGTTTTGCACTGAGTATTAATATAGCTACTAGTTTTGCACTAAGTATTAACATAGCTACTAGTTCTGCACTGAGTATTAACATAGCTACTAGTTTTTGCACTGAGTATTGACATATAGCTACTAGTTTTGCACTAAGAATTAACATAGCTACTAGTTTCTGCACTGAGTATTAACATAGCTACTAGTTTTGCACTGAGTATTGATATAGCTACTAGTTTTTGCACTAAGTATTAACATAGCTACTAGTTTTGCACTAAGATTAACATAGCTACTAGTTTTTGCACTGAGTATTGATATAACTACTAGTTTTTGCACTGAGTATTAACATAGCTACTAGTTTGCACTGAGTATTAACATAGCTACTATTTTTGCACTGAGTATTAACATATAGCTACTAGTTTTTGCACTCAGTATTGACATAACTACTAGTTTCCGCACTGAGTATTGATATAGCTACTAGTTTTTGCGCCGAGTATTAACATAGCTACTAGTTTCTGCACTGAGTATTAACATAGCTACTAGTTTTGCACTGAGTATTGATATAGCTACTAGTGTTTGCACTGAGTATTGATATAGCTACTAGTTTTTGCACTGATTATTAACATAGCTACTAGTTTTTGCACTGAGTATTAACATATAGCTACTAGTTTTTGCACTAAGAATTAACATAGCTACTAGTTTTTGCACTGAGCATTAACATAGCTACTAGTTTGTGCACTGAGTATTGATATAGCTACTAGTTTTGCACTGAGTATTAACATAGCTACTAGTTTTTGCACTGAGTATTGACATAGCTACTAGTTTCTGCACCGAGTATTAACATGGCTACTATTTTTTGCACTGAGTATTGACATTGGTACTAGTTTTTGCACTGAGTATTGACATAGCTACAAGTTTTTGCACTGAGTATTGACATAGCTACTGGTTTTTGCACTGAGTATTGACATAACTACTAGTTTTTGCACTGAGTATTGATATAGCTACTAGTTTTTGCACTGAGTATTAACATAGCTACTATTTTTTGCACTGAGTATTAACTTATAGCTACTAGTTTTTGCACTGAGTATTAACATAGCTACTATTTTTGCACTGAGTATTAACATATAGCTACTAGTTTTGCACTGAATATTGATATAGCTACTAGTGTTTGCACTGAGTATTGATATAGTTTTTGCACTGATTATTAACATAGCTACTAGTTTTTGCACTGAGTATTAACATATCGCTACTAGTTTTTGCACGAAGAATTAACATAGCTACTAGTTTTTGCACTGAGCATTAACATAGCTACTAGTTTGTGCACTGAGTATTGATATAGCTACTAGTTTCTGCACCGAGTATTAACATAGCTACTAGTTTTTGCACTGAGTATTGACATAGCTACTAGTTTCTGCACCGAGTATTAACATGGCTACTATTTTTTGCACTGAGTATTGACATAGCTACTAGTTTTTGCACTGAGTATTGACATAGCTACAAGTTTTTGCACTGAGTATTGACATAGCTACTAGTTTTTGCACTGAGTATTAACATATAGCTACTAGTCTTTGCACTAAGAATTAACATAGCTACTAGTTTTTGCACTGAGTATTAACATAGCTACTAGTTTTTGCACTAAGAATTAACATAGCTACTAGTTTTTGCACTGAGTATTAACATAGCTACTAGTTTCTGCACTAAGAATTAACATAGCAACTAGTTTCTGCACTAAGAATTAACATAGCTACTAGTTTTTGCACTGAGTGTTAACTTAGCTACTAGTTTTTGCACTAAGAATTAACATATAGCTACTAGTTTTTGCACTGAGTATTAACATAGCTACTAGTTTATCCACTAAGAATTAACATAGCTACTAGTTTTTGCACTAAGAATTAACATAGCTACTAGTTTTTGCACTGAGTATTGACATATAGCTACTAGTTTCTGCACTAAGAATTAACATAGCTACTAGTTTTTGCACTAAGAATTAACATAGCTACTAGTTTTTGCACTGAGTATTGACATATAGCTACTAGTTTTTGCACTGAGTATTAACATAGCTACTAGTTTGTGCACTGAGTATTGACATAGCTACTAGTTTTTGCACCGAGTAGTGATATAGCTACCAGTTGTTGCACCGAGTATTAACATATAGCTACTAGTTTTTGCACTAAGAATTAACATAGCTACTAGTTTCTGCACCGAGTATTGACATAGCTACTAGTTTTTGCACTGAGTATTAATATAGCTACTAGTTGTTGCACTAAGTATTGATATAGCTACTAGTTTCTGCACCGAGTATTAACATAGCTACTAGTTTCTGCACTGAGTATTAACATAGCTACTAGTTTTTGCACTGATTATTAACATATAGGTACTAGTTTTTGCACTGAGTATTAACATAGCTACTAGTTTGTGCACCGAGTATTGACATATAGCTACTAGTCTTTGCACTAAGAATTAACATAGGTACTAGTTTCTGCACTGAGTATTAACATAGATACTAGTGTTTGCACTGAGTATTGATATAGCTACTAGTTTCTGCACCGAGTATTAACATAGCTACTAGTCTTTGCACTAAGAATTAACATAGCTACTAGTTTTTGCACTGAGTATTGATATAACTACTAGTTTGTGCACTGAGTATTGACATAGCTACTAGTTTTTATACTGAGTATTAACATAGCTACTATTTTTTGCGCCGAGTAAAAAAGAGAGAGTATTCAGCTGCAGAAAGTGTAAGGAAACCTGGTTGACTGATCATTTGCGAATACTTCAAGTTGGAACCTCTTCTAGTATGCTGGACTACCTTTGATTGTGTTCATGAACACGAATGTCAAGTCAGCAATTTGTGACTGTTCCAGTATGTTTGAAGATATATTCCTGCAGTTTCTTTACTTAATGTCATAGCATTATTTATGTGGCTGGACACAATTGTTGCAGTATAATTGTGCAAAGAATTGGTTGCAAATTTTTGCTTATAATTAAGTAGGCGTTGATTAAAATACTTTGTTGGGGTCAACCTTATATCTCTTTTAACAATGTAGCCGTAACGACCCTCTGGCAAAAGGTTAGGAAAACCTATTCCTTACAGAATTGCTTGTTGGAGTTTTACCCTTCACCTGGTGCTATTTCTAATAACTCACTATTTATTTCAGAAGGACATAACGAAAACTTTTGAAACTCCTTGACGTGTATTTTTAGCCACAGTATCGGTTTTGAATCACTAGAGAATCACTTTCAACTTCAGTGGATATATGAACTTCATAGTCAACATTCATGAGCTCCAATGGAATATTATCTAAGTTGATTATTGTGAATTTTAAATATATCTTTAATTTCCTCCGGTGGAAAAATAAACATGACCATTGAAAATAATTTTTTTCTTTAGCTCGACAAAGGATTAACCAATGGTACTAGAAAGGCAGAGTAAAGAGTTTGACATGTATCACTTCAGAAAACAGGGACATTGCAAATTGCACCCTTTATGTTTGACATCTGACCTCTCGACATGATAACAACGTTTTTAAAATTTGTTCAATCGAAACAACTCTTTAGGAGACTTGCTGAAAACTGCCTGACAAGGAATTTTACTTATTGATATCTTAGATGCACAAGTAAAACAAATATATTTTTTGTCATAGCTGCAGTTTCAACATGTGACTTTCGAACAATTCAAGTTAGAAGTAGGATTTGTCTTCACAAGTTGTGTTAAGTCGGTGACGCTGGCGTTGAATGTTTTTTTCTTAGTGCAACATGCACGTTTCTTAAAACTTTTCTATCAGACTTGTAATTTGTAACTATTTTGCTTTTCTCAGCAGCAGATATCGAATCGTCTTCTACCTTAACAAACTAAATCTCATACTGTATATGTGATGAGGCATCGACTGACTGCTTTAAATGATGATAAGCATATGTCAAACGAAGATATACATCAGCATTGGATTTCTCTTGTGCTTCCAAACTTTTCGTCACCTTGGTGGAAGGATGCCTGAATATATTTCATAAATGCATAGGCTTGGCAGCACTTGATGAATTTAATTATGGCTCTATGGCTATGTTTACGGTAGTCTTTATATAAAAAAAGGTGGATAAAGTCAGACTACGCTGGAAATGTAGATTTAAAAAATTGGTCTTGGAAGAATTCCAAAATGGTGGCGCAAGCGTGAGAAAAACGTGCATATAAAGTAGAGCGACGAAATACCAAACCTTTTATGAAAGCGAATCACGTTTGAGTATATGTCAGAAGCCAATTACATTTGAGAAATCAGCTACCCTGCACCTTCGTTAAAGCTATTTTCGCCTGACTTCACCCGACCCAGCTGCGCTGATAGCTATACCGAAATGATTAAGAAAGTTGTTTTAGCTAGGACGACCGATGTATTCGCAAATCAGCTCTCTGTCGCAATAACCTAGTTGTTAAGCGTGTTTCGCTTGGATGCAATGATCTGTTACAGTGCTGGTTCGACGTAGAAATTGACGTATTTTAGACGTAGTTAGTTAAAACCAAAACTCGTAGGCGAGATATTAATAAGCGCCCGGCCAATACCATAGGCGCTTAATCGTACCAGGCAGTTATTCAGGCACTAGATGCTTATTAAAAATATTTCAACTTAAGGGTGGGCGCTTATTTGGACTTGGCAGTTAATCTAGCACTGGGCGTTAGATTGGTCATTTACGGTAACATTCCTGACTTTTGTTCTCCTTAACCCTATAAATTATTGGATTAAAAAAAATATCTCCCTTTCGCTTTGGTATGGTGTATTTTGTTGTATCTGTCTGTTTTTTTAATACAGGGCGATGTTGCGCTGAAGGAAAATCATTTCTTAGAGAGTCTCCAGATACGCCTGCTGCAATTGCTTCTCAACACGTTGTGAGAAGTATGATGTTGATCTTATAAAATCTGTTTCATTGTGTTATCATAGTGCCAAAATATAACTTAAAAGTTGGTTTTTAAAGTTGAATTTATGGCCGCGGTGCATCCTTCACCCGCAGTTTTTCATGATCCACCCGAGACTGTACAAATATAAACTACGTTTTGGTATGGATATATTTTTATTGTTTTTTTTTTTTAATTATTTTTCTTTACTTTTAGAAATATTGGAATACTGCAACGAGAAGAAGGACAAAGAGGATTTAGTTCATCGTTAGCAAGTCCGTTTACGTCAACTTTCAAGTCTCGTGTCACTTCAAAATGTTTACATTTGTGCTAAAATTAATACGCTGAAGTAGAAATTTGATAAGAAAGACACGAGTAATTAATTTGTATTAACTATCGTGCAGGTGTGAGTAGCATATATCGTCAACGCAAATTGATACCTAATTTTTGTTTTTAATCAAGACAAATGAAATCTAAAATAAAACAGTTGTTTTATTTTTTTGTAACAAATAATGAAGCCTCAATTTTTAATTTGAATTCTGTCTTGTTTTAAGGTCTATCATATGTCCTGAAACGTTATCTCTAGAAACACATAAGCTTGCAAAACCCGTGGATATTTTTGATTCTTATAGTATGTAATAAAATAGCCATTTTTCAAAACATGATGAAATTACCTTTAAGTGCGCTTCTAAATTAGAGTATAAGAAAAATTTATGGCTGATAACTGATGATTTATCCAAAAATTTCTTTTACCTGGAATAAGTTTGTAATAAGACATTCTACAACTGTGCCAAGTTTAATCACTTAAGCATAAGTGGTTCAGGATTTATGACCCGCGGGCACTCGAGCTCTACACAATAGAGAGGCAACGTGTAAACAAATTACCGAAAAAAAAATTCTGTATTGACGGGTCCCTACTGACGTAATCTCCTCAACTTTTCCTTAAATGTACATGTTCATATACATTATTTTGATCAGAGATTCAACATCTTCACAATAGATGCTACGCAGGTTACAAAATTCTAAAAATTATATATAAGAACTTGAAAGTGCTGACGTCATCAAAATTTAAAAGTGTAAATCTGCTTTTAGGATGATCCATTGTCTATAAAAAAGTACTGCTTAGAATGGTCCATTGTCTATAAAAAAGGAATGCGTAGGATGGTCCATTGTCTCTAAAAAAGGAATGCGTAGGATGGTCCATTGCCTATAAAATTGAGTGCTTAGGATTCTTTAGAATTTATTGATTACGAAATACTCTGTCGGCACCAGTACTAACCTTTTCAGATATTTTTGTTTCAGTGTACGCATTAACTTCGGCTATTGGTAAAACAAACAGCGCCCATACATCCCAATGATCAGTCGATCATGGAAATAAAAGTTAAACACAGCAGAATTTTTAACAAATCATATTGTAATATATTTACATGTTTTCCATGCTAATAGTTAAAGCCACACCAAAAGTCTGAGAAATTTTCAATTTTTTTACCCACAAAACGATTTCGGTGGAGAATAGAAATGCAAGCACAAGAAAAACCTCGGCTCTAACTAAATTGAGAGTGTTGAGAACAAAATTTACTTGAATTTCAGCCGCTTGATTTTTAAATTAGAAGAACGGTTAAAAAAGGTGCTTAAAAGATTACATCTCAAAAAATAATCTTAATTTTTCAGCTATTTCCCACAGAAAAAAAGTATAAACTTTTATTTCAAAAAAATTAAAATCTTAGCATCGCCTTAAAATCGCTACTTGAACTTTTTTTAATACACCGGTGGACGAAAAACTGCATCTTTTATTTCACGAAGGAAGCAAACACATTCGGGATTGTATTTAACGGATACTGATGTTGTACTGTAAAATACAAAGCCCGAGGTCAAAAGTACAGGCCGAGCTTGCGAGGTCTCTGCCCTTGACCGAGGGCTTTGTATTTTACAGTGCAACATCAAAACCGGTCAGTATCCGTTTTATTACCTGACTGTATCTGGTCTGCAAATAAATATTCCTTTGTGAAACAAACAAACAAAGCTATATTTAAGTTGCTATTCCCAAGGCACCAAGGAAAAAAAACGCATGTTCGATTTTGATACTTTTCGAATTCAAGATCGTTCGATTTTAAAATTTTGTAATTACACAAAAACAAATTCGAATCATTGTTTATGTGGATTGAAACGAAAAGATGGTTTTAGGTGAGACACTTTTATATTTTTTGTGTGCTATGAAAATGTTTTTATTTGTTTACGTTTTTATGTTACCATTTTAATAATGGCTACCTAAACCGGTTAGTATGGCTTCATAAAAAGACCTGTTAAAATAAGCCGTAAACCAATCAAATCATCGGATTTTTTCTACTAACCGGTTTTTTGTATCAGTCAGGTAATAATTTTATATATCACCGCCGCAATCTTTCTTTTCCGCTTCTTTATTTCGAACACTCACACTCTTATTGTTCAGCACGTAAAAACGATACGGTTTCGAAGCCCATTCTGTGCCGTAACCATCAATCCCAATTCGCTTACATGTTACAATTTTGTTATCGTCAATAACAACACCGTCATCGAGAAGATAAAACACAGAAGACTTTCCCATGTCAACAGCATTTAAATTTTGTTTTGTTTATATCCAGCGCTACACACAATTTGGAAGGTCCATTGCAAAGCTCGTAATCCTTCAAAGCTGGCGACGTGTCTTTACGTTTGGCAGACCGCTTCTTCAGCATAGCATCGATTCCTGATGTATGGAGAGGTTCGCTTAATTAGCCTTCGGAGTATTTTTTCGTCGTATTAATTTTTGCGCATTTAAATATATATTCGCGCGGAAACTGAAATTTTCAAATAATTTCAGGGAATACATTAGAACGAAAAACTTCCGGATTTTTTTTTGTCCGATAATTTTTGCGTCCGAAATTTGTTTCTGCCGAAAGTTTTTTTGGTTTTAGTATTTTTTTTCAAAAAAGGACCAGTGCAAAGAAATTATATATAGGGTAATCAGAAATCAATAAAAACTGCAGTTTTTGAACTTATTAGGCTGAAGACCCTTTTTAGATCTTGATTAAATATATGATCTACACTTTAAATGCTTCTAGCCTTCTTTTTGTGTCAATTCCCGTAATCATTACTTTTGAAATCGTTCAAAAAACTTACCCATACATTTTTTGACTTTATAAATCTTGTCCGAAAATTTTTCCGCTGAAATAAAAAATTGTGTCCGAAAGTTTTTCCGCCGAAGTTTTTCCGCTGAAACGAGATCCGCCGAAAATTTTAGTTCTTAATGTACTCCATCTGTTGAAATTAACCACCTTTTTCCTTTGTATTAAAACAGATTTAGGAAGAAAAATCCGTTTTAATATGATCTTCGCGAAAATTAATACGCGTCAAATTATGCGCAAAAATTAATACGCGTCAAATTATGCTCAATTCTGCTAGGTTAAACAGTAAAAATACGCTCCACATCGGTAGCGCCAATTATTAATACGTGCAAAAACTAGTAGCTATGTCAATAATCAGTGCAAAAACTATAGCTATGTTAATACTCAGTGCAAACTAGTAGCTATGTAAT
>JASGCC010000341.1:167722-186472 GCA_030067915.1 Hydractinia echinata | reverse complement strand
GCATATCCATTTAATAGAAAACATGTGATTTGCTTGTCGTTGGCTCCTGACTTTGAGGATCGGGGTAGCCATTTTTTCTGTTCATTTATATATTGTGTCTATTGATAATAAACTATTTAATTACTGCTGCTATAATTTGGAATTGATTAGGGATTATTATTTTATTCATTGAACATTCGGGACCTGTACATAGCTTGTGTTGTGTGGGTCTGGTAAATGGGTGAGGTAGCCAGTATATTCTTGGCGAAGTTTGAAAAAATCGTACAACCATAAAAGCGAAGGCAGTTTGAACAGGAGAGGAGGAGGTTTTATAAAAGAATATTAGGCAAAGGATTCTAGGTTAAAAACAATAGTCCTTTTGTTGAAAACAATAGAAAAATAAGAATACTCACCAGCCTGGTTAGAATTTAGTGTGTGTATTGAAAAAGATAAAGAAATACCTCAACGGAATACCACAATATATTTTTTATCTAAAGTATATATGTGTAGTGGTCCACTACACACAAAATTTTTGGAGAGTTATTAATTACTAAGAACATTTCGCCGTCACCCATTATATTTCGAAAAGGCAAAAATGCCTGGGGACGAGAGTTGTTATTTATTCAAAAACTTGAGTTATCAAAATCCAGCTTAATCAATATTCCGGACCAGAATTAGGTCTGGGAATTTTTGAGTTCATGGAAGAGAAGTGCTTCTCAATTTGGAAGAGAAGTGTTTAGATCGGAAGAGAAGATTTCCGAGGAAAGAAGAGAAGTGTTTTGACTAAAGAAGAAAAGTGTTTTATTAAGAAAAGAAGTGAGCCATAGGGGCCATCGTATTACAGACCTGAAATATGCCTTATTTCTTTGTATTATAGCTAATTATGGTGTAAATAGTTGATCAATTATTTTGCAGTTTTGCTTTTAATACTATTTTAATTGTATTTTAATTGAAAATAATAGTATTGAAACTGTTTTCGTCTTCTGAAATAATTTATTGGTAGTCCTGTTTCTTGGATGTGTTTTTGAATGTGTCTAGGACAATAAACTGTGGTTTAATTTCCTTTGGTCTTGCATCAATAAAATCCTGAAAAATCACTTTTAGAATGACTTTGCCAGATTTGGAAACTGTTGTCACCCTTGTTGGTATGGTTGGAACTTTGCATCTAAAAATTAGTAAAGTTTCCAAATTGTTTAGTTTTTACTTGATTGACTGACCAAACCTATTTTTGATGCGCAAATGACTCTAACACCAGATATTTGTGATGTCCACCTACCTAATAGGAAAAAAAGATGATTTGATTGTTATGATTTTGTCAACTTGCGGAAAATGCCATGAGGGCGAGCTCTAGTAAATTTTTAAATAAAGTTTGCGCTTCTCTTCTGATAACTATCATACTTTTCCGAACTTGCCTTAATTATTCCCGAAATAAAAAACAGCGCTTTCAATTCCATTGACTTCGCCACAAAAAGTAGTGATTTATATTTTATTTGGTTAGCCTCACTAATCTTGATGGATATATATACTCTGTCAATTTTTTTCTGGAGGGAACAACAAAGTTTTTGAGTGTTAAAAGCTTCTACACTATTAGAGCTACCGAAACCTTTTAAATTTCTGTTCAATAAGCAACACAGGCGAACACGTGGATTTATCCACGGCCACCGACTTGTTTATTCATATTGTTGCAAATATACCAATACTATGTGTGTCTAGGGATCCTGCATGCCCAGTCAGGAGCATCTTCAGATTCGTTGTCTCTGCGAAAACTCCCTATTTATTAGAGACAGCCAAGACATGGGTCAGTCTAAGGACTCCCAAACTAAAGCAACATGTTTAGGGACCGTCTCCACAATCGTTTCACATTTTATACGAATTGAAACGATTATGATCGTTTCGAGATCGTATCATCATTTTTTAAAATCGTTTACAGATCGTTTCATGAAATGAATGTGAAACGATTGAATTTTATTTTAAACTGTAAGCTTAAAAATGATATGAAGTGGAAGCGAATGGGATATGAATGGGAAACGATTCTGAAACTATTTTGAAACGAATGCAGAAAAAACTTTTGAAACGAATTTCGAAACGAATTCTGAAGCGAATTGTTCTCCCAAAACAATTAAAAAACAATCTAAAACGTGATAAATTAATTGCTTGAAACTATTTTTAGACATTCCTTTCTCACTTCGACAGCCGTCACAAAAATATGCACAAGACTTTCATTGAATGGGGTGGTAAAACTACGTAGTTTCGAAACCAACTATGACTATATTTGATCCCGTTTTGATAGTTTTTAAAAAAACTACGGCGACTTCTATATAGTTCCCAAGCAAATTAAGTCAACGTTTTAACGATCTACGATCCCTTTTTGATGGGTTTTAAAACGATATATGGCAATGTTTCCGCTTCTTATGATGGCGTTTCGATACTTTTTAAACGATCTATGGCAATGTTTCCGCTTCCTACAACGATAGCGTTTTGATAATTTTTAAACGATCTATACGGCGATGTTTTACATAGCTTCTTGCAATCGCGTATTGATAATTTTTAAATGATCTACGGCGATGTTTTCGCTTCCTACGATCGTGTTTTGATAATTTTTAAACGATCTACGGCGATGTTTTAGCTTCCTACGATCCTGTTTTTATGGTTATTAACGATATAAGGCGATGTTTTTGCTTCTTACGATCACGTTTTGATAATTTTTAAACGATCTACAATGATGTTTTAGTGTCTTACAATCTTGTTTTTATGGTTTTTAAACGATCTACGGCGATATTTTAGCTTCTTACGCTCGTGTATTGATAATTTTTAAACGATCTACGGCGATGTTTTCGCTTCTTACGATCGCGCTTTGATAATTTTTAAACGACGTACGGCGATGTTTTTGCTTCTTACGATCACGTTTTGATAATTTTTAAACGATCTACGGCGATGTTTTAGCGTCTTACCATCTTGTTTTTATGGTTTTTAAAGGAGAGCCGAACAAAAAACTATTTTGTGGCAGCCAGAAAATAAATTTTAAGCGAGAGAAAACAAATTATAGATTTTTAAATCCTAAAATACTAAGGTAACTACTATAATAACAAATAAATAACTATATTTCATAACTGAGTATCTGTATATCTTCCTAACAACATTTTTACAAAATCTTCATGACTGTACAGGATGAAAATAAGTAGGTTGTGGATGTACTTACCAGTAAACATCAAAAATAAGATTTTTCACTTAAGATAACCAAGAATATTTTACGTACTATAATAATAACAGCATTTTATAACCTTCGTTTAAGCTTCTCTGAACTTAAGAAATATCTATCATGACCAAAAACAATATTTTTTTTCATGTTTTGAGTTCCTTTTCCACAAAATACTACGAGCTTCAAACGATGAAGTTTGTTATGATGAGATGGCACCAAATTTAAATAAATATACAGACCGGAAACATTCAACAAATCGAACGCGCAATATGTTGGCTTCATCTTTATTCATGAATCTTTACTTTCTTTATCTTTACTCACAAAGTAAATATCAATTTGTTCAGTACGTTCAGTAGTAGAAAATAATAAAAATGTTCTTCACATGTTGTTCAACATGTTTTGCTATTTTGATCTTTAACTTTTTTTGACTTATTATTTTGTGAGTATTGACCCGTGACCATCACGATAAGAAGAAATATATTCCCTTGTTTTTTAATTTAGCCACCCGTTTGGCATATGGGTAAAGATACTGAATTATAAAAAATTCAGCACTTACAAAGATGTAAACAAAACTGGTATTTTTAACAGACTGTGTTTAAGATGTTTACTATGTTTACTATTGTTATATTTTAGATTAGTTTATAATTGTGTTGTATGACTGGGGGTTTTACCTATCTCAGTAAATATATTGATGTTAACAGTGGTAGCAGAGGATGAGTCACAATTACAAGATACCCCCAGTCTTTAATGACAAGAAGCCATATAATCGTTATGTTGATGAATTGAAAGCATGGACATTATTAACAGATTTAGAGAAGCAGAAGCAAGGCATCGCAGTGGCCTTATCTTTACCAGAAGAAGATTCAACACAAGTACGAGATAAAGTGTTCAGTGAGATTAGTATTGCTGATTTGAATAAAGAAGATGGAATAGACACTTTGATAGCGTTTATGGACAACTTGTTTAAGAAAGATGAATTAACTGATATGTATGAACATTACACAAACTTTGATCGTTATAAAAGAAAAAGTGATGAAACTATGGAGTCGTATATAATAGAATTTGAAAAGTTGTACAATAAAACAAAGAAATTTGATATGGCATTACCAGAAAGTGTTTTAGCATTCAAATTACTTGATGGAGCTTGTTTAAAACATTCGGACAGACAGCTTGTACTTACTGGTGTAAACTATGAAGAAGTAAATACTATGTTTAAACAAATGAAAAGTGCATTAAAAAGTTTTTCGAGAACAATCATTACCTGCTAATAGCAATGAAAGCATAAAAGTTGAACCAGCTATTACTAAAACTGAACCTGTATTTATTACTGGAACTCATGGAAATTCAGTTAGACCTCGAAATGAACGTTTCAGATATGGTAACAGAAATAATTATGAACGAAACAATCAACGACCATTACGTAAAAGAAATAATCCACTCGATGAAAAGGGTGAACCACTTAGATGTCACATTTGTCAGTCAGTTATGCACTTTGCTCGGTTTTGTCCTCATGGGAATAAAACCTTTGACAAGCCAGTGTTCCAAGCAAGCGATGAAAATGATATGGTGGAAAAAGCAGTTCTTTTTACGGGCGCAGTAATTGAAGATAAAAGTGTTTTATTGTCAGAAGCTCTTAACTGTGCTGTACTAGATAGTGCTTGCTCAGCTACTGTTACCGGAGAAGATTGGCTTAAGTGTTATTTGGATTCACTAACAACAGAACAAAAGTGTAAAATACAACGATCTCCCAGTGACACTGTTTTTCGATTCGGTGGTGGGGAAAGATTAAAATCCAATGGCAAAGTTAAAATACCATGTAATATGGCTGGGAAGGAATGTGAAATTGTACCTCTTCTTCTTAGTAAAACAGCTATGAAGAAAGCGGACATGAAATTAGATCTGGTAAACGACACTGCTGAAATATTTGGTACATTAGTTGATTTGCAGAATACAACATCAGGCCATTATTGCGTACCCTTGAAAGAGGACGAAGTCTGTTTATCCAACTCAATATTGATAACGGTTAGCAAGTTTGTTGGTTGATGCAAAACTATATGATGAAGACTGTAAGAGAATCCTGGATCAAATTGAACAGGACTGTGAAACATGCAAGAAGTTTAAACGGACACCACCTAGACCAGTGGTCTCACTGCCATTAGCTACTGATTTCAATCAGTGTGTTGTAATGGATCTTAAAGAATGGGTAAAAAGTAAAATATGGTTGTTTTACCTCATTGATGCAGCTACTCGATTCACTTTAGCTACAGTAATTCGAAGCAAATTACCTTCTGTTATTATTGACAAAACCATGCAGTTGTGGATTGGTAATGGATTTGGTGTTCCTGGACGCTTATTAGCAGACAATGGAGGAGAATTTGCTAATGAAGAGTACCGGGATATGTGTGATAACCTAAATATTGAAGTTTTAAACACAGCAGCTTGTAGTCCATGGCAAAATGGATTGTGTGAACGGAACCATGCAATTGTAGATGATTGTTTGAGAAAGATTCTTGATGAAAACCCAAAATTATCGTTGGAAGTTGGTTTGGTCTGGGCACTTAATGCCAAGAATTCCTTGCATATGAATTCTGGTTATAGTTCCTATCAATTAGTTTTCGGACGGAATCCGAATTTGCCATCAGTGTTAAATGCAAATCCACCAGCTTTAGAGGGTGTAACCGTATCACATGTGTTTGCAAAGCATATTAATGCCCTTCATAATGCACGTAAAGCATTTGTTGAAGCTGAAGCTTCAGAAAGAGTTAGAAGAGCTTTGCGTCATCAGATTCGAAGTACTAACACACAGTATTACACTGGAGAGAAAGTCTACTATAAACGTGATGATTCACCAAAGTGGAGGGGTCCTGCTAAAGTTATTGGTCAAGACGGCAAGGTTGTTTTTGTTCGGCAAGGCAGTGTGTATGTCAGAGTCCCACCTTGTCGATTAGTTAAAGTGGGTCAAGAATTTTCTGGCTCTAATCAGAACAAACTTGACAATACAGATCTTAAAGAGAACAAAGATGTAGGTGATCATCAATCAGAAGTAGTGATTGATTTAGAGGCTGAAGAGACAAATGCTACACCTGTGCAACAAGAACAACGTAACAGAAGTGAACATGAGGAAAATGTTTTAGATGTACCAGAAGCAGAAATGAATTTGGAAGGAGAACAACAGGTGTCTGTTCGAAAAGAGCATGATTTTCCTAAAGTTAACGACCATGTTGAAGTGAAAATGAAAGATGTACCAGAATGGTTTTCAGCAAAAGTGATAAGTAGAGGTGGAAAAGCTACAGGGAAGTACAGTAGTTGGTACAACATAAGGAAAGAAGGTACAAATGATGAAATGTGCCTAGATTTTAGGGATGTTGAAGATTGGAAAAAAGTTGAAAGTGTCAATGTAGTTATTCTTCCAGAACACGTACATGATACTTTAGAGGCAGTTAAAGCAAAACAGAAGGAATTAGACAACTGGAAATTGTTTGATGTTGTTCGACAGGTTCCGGATGATAAACAAAGTAAGATATCAACAAGATGGATTATCACTGAAAAAGAAGTGGATTCCTCTAAAGTTGTTAAGGCACGTCTTGTTGTTAGAGGATTTGAGGAAGAGCACAAACTGCAACGTGACTCACCAACTGCAGCTAAAGACACTCTTCGTATGTTTTTTGGAATAGCAGCCTGCAAGAATTGGAATTGTGTGGCATTAGATGTAAAGTCTGCATTTCTGCAAGGTCACACTATTGATCGTGATGTTTATGTTACACCACCCAAAGAAGCAAATGTTCCAGATGGATTCACATGGAAGCTTGTTAAAGTCGTTTATGGCTTAAACGATGCTCCAAGAAATTGGTATTTCAGTGTACGTCAGACCTTATTAAAGCTGAAGGCAGAGCAGTCCACAGTAGATAAAGCACTTTTCTACTGGAAAGATACAGATAACAATCTTTGTGGCATCTTTATAATGCATGTAGATGATTTTGTACTTGCAGGAAATAAAATTTTTGAAGCATCTGTTATGTCACAGTTGATTAAGACCTATAAGGTTGGTAAGATAGAAGAGACCAACTTTAAATACATTGGGATAAACATTTCTCAAGATGGTGGAAATATAACTATGGATCAAAAGCAGTATGTTAATGCATTCAGGAAATACAGATTTCAAACAAACGATCCACTAGAAAGCGTGATGAACTCAATGATGACGAATTACATGAACTTAGATCTGCAATAGGACAATTGAACTGGATAGCTACTCAAACTCGCCCAGATTTGGCTTTCGATGTGCTGGAATTAAGTGTTTCCATTAAAAACGCAAGAGTAGAGCATCTTTTGGTGGCTAACAAGGTTATAAAGAAAATGAAAGCCACTAACAATGTGTGCTTAATCTTTCCAAATATGCCAAAGTATGAATTGTGGAAGTTGGTAGTCTTTTCAGATGCGTCATATGCAAACTTACCAGATGGCGTCTCCAGTGCTGGCGGTAGTATAGTGATTGTCGTTGCAGAGGATGGGAAATGTTTCCCAATTTCTTGGTGTTCAAAGAAGATCAAGAGGGTTGTTAAGAGTACCATTGCTGCTGAAGCCTTATCCTTAGTTAATGGTATTGATAATGCATACTACATAGGCTGTTTAATGTCACAGATTTTGTTTTCACAGAGAACAAATGAGAATTGTATTCCCATAACAGCTTATATTGATAATAAATCTTTGTATGAAAATATTCATGCTACTACTCTGGTGTCAGAAAAACGTCTTAGAATCGATATAGCAGCTATTCAACAAATGGTCAATGAAGGAAAAGTTTCTGTTCGATGGGTACCTGCATCATTACAATTGTCAGATGGAATGACCAAGCGAGGAGCATCCTTGCAGCGGTTGATAAATGTTTTAACGAATGGGAAGATTACGTTTGATTGATTACGTTATGTGCAAGTTGTTGTAGCCCTTTGGAAGATGATATGTCAGGGACAATAATTCTTGTTGTTGAACGAATCAAAAAACAAAACAAAACAAAACTACATTCTTTTATTTTTAAACATTTTATTTTGTTCAGAAGACAGTTATTGCAGAATGCTATCTCTCTTAAAAGATGGGAGAATGTTTAAGATGTTTACTATGTTTACTATTGTTATATTTTAGATTAGTTTATAATTGTGTTGTATGACTGGGGGTTTTACCTATCTCAGTAAATATATTGATGTTAACAGACTGTTCCATATTTTGGGTCCAGTGTGATGTTGTTCTGCAAAATTTTAGGTGAAAATTTACCGTTTTTATGTGTAATATAGTCAGCGGGGGTAAAAAAACATCAACAAAATCAGGGTAAAAAAAACAATGGCTCCTACCTAGGGAATAATGTAGAAAGGATACCTGTCTCTCTTCCCTGCTTTCGCTATTGCCCTGTATTTTATTATTTTTTTTACGCTCTCGCAGAAAAGAGAGACAGGTCCAACCCGCAGTCAGAAGTTGACTGCCTCTCTCTGATTGGTTCATATTCCCTCGGAATAATTACATAAAGTGTTGTAGTCCGTGGCTACGCTTCCTAAAGAAATAATTATATTACGCACGCTTATTATATTGTGATGAGACGGGTTTTTTTAAATTGCGTTTGTTTACATTTTTGGGTACACGTGTTTTCTCAATTTACCGCTTTGAACTTGATCGACTCCCTCCTGCCAAAATACAAAGCTTGTCAAGAAACTCTTTCTCAAGTGGCGTAATAGTATTGGCGGTGAAGGGAGAGTTTTAGAATTAAAATCTTCTTAGTTTTTGTGCTGTGGATGCTTTTGCCCTGAATGGATCATGGATTTTTTTTGTACTTTTGTTTGAGGAAAAGAAGCCGCTGAATAGGTAAACATTTCCTTATCTAAAAGTTATAAATGGGATCCGTTTAAAATGGAGAATGATTGTGGAGGTTACTTGGTTGTTTGTTGGCTAGGTATTCTCGCTTGATAATTGGATTAGGCTGGCAAATTTGATTGTGTAAACCTATGGAAAAGTATTATGCGGTAGATTTGTATTTATTGTTTTCATTTACCACTGTTTATGGTATTTATTTAACCCCAAATCTTTTTGTTAGCTAGCTAGCTAACTATATTCCTTTTCTTTTATCAACGATAGCCAGTTTAGCCAGCGAAGAACCACAATGTTTTTTTTTTATTCCACCATTTTTTAAAGTAACTGCAGGAATAATTATGCGAATATTTAGAAACAATGACATGAAATTTAAGTGGCTAATATTTTTGAATTTGTAGACAGTTGTAAATTTGAATGTCAACTGTCAAGGTGGGTTGTTCTAAACTCTCTTTTTTCCCTTCTCTCATCAAAAATATCAAAAAGGGAAAAATGATGAGTTTAGTTCACTAGACTAGGGAATAATGGTGAAATTTTAGTTTTGGCTGATTTTTCATTTATAGGAATATCTGAAGCATATTTTGGCCAAGTATTAAGTTTTCAAGGTTAATAGTTTTTAATTTATGATTATTTAACTTTGGATGTTTGAAAAATTATGACAAACAACTTTCAAACCACATGCATTAACTTTTTATTTCAGCTTTTTGGTAGACTTGGGTTAAAGTTTTGTTAATGCTGTCATAATAACAAGTATCATAGGGTGTTACTTGGTATATATTGATTTTACTCTGAGTAGGCTGTTATTCTGGAATGACTATGGTTTTTTTTACTCCAATTTTTTTTTGATAAATGGGGTAAAAAATAATATATTTTTAATTACCCAATGTTTATTTTTTTTTACCCCACTACAGTAATAATGGTAAAATTGGAGATGGTAGGTGTAAAATAATTATTTACTTCTATTCATTTTAGATTACTAACTATATAATTGCATATTATTAAGTAAATCAACAAACTTTCTAAAATGGTTAGGTCATATAGACCAAAACCCAAACTATACACTGAAGCCTCTATTAACACTGCTGTAGATGAAGTTAAGAACGGGCGACGGTGTATAAAACAGCTAAGAAGTATCACATTTCAATTTCGATGTTAAGAAAAAGAGTTTTGGAAGCAAAAGGTCATTTCAATAGAAAGAAACAAGGTCGCAAGAATGACCTTTCTGCAGAGGATGAAAACCATCTAGCCGAATGCATCAAAAAGATGTCAGAACTAGGTATATACATCAGTTTTCTTTCAGTTAATTTCTGTGCTTTTATGAGAGTGTCATACAATCTACAAATGAATATTATTATTGTATTATTTCTGTGCTTTTATGAGAGTGTCATACAATCTACAAATGAATATTATTATTGTATTATTTTTCAGGCTTTGGTCCAACACTCATAGAGCTCAGACAAATAGTCCAAGACTTTGTTGTTATGAAAAACTTAAAGACACGTTTCAAGGATAATATGCCAGGTCATTTTTGAAGCGCCATAAGTTGAGCCTTAAGAAGGGAGGGCAGATGCAATTAGCCCGGAAGAATGTAACCTCTGATCCTTTTGTCATATACCGATTTTTTGAAACACTGAACAATGAAGTTGAGCGTCTTGGAATAAAGGATAAACCCGAGTGTGTTTACAACTGTGACGAATCAGGGTTTCCAACAGACCCCTCAAAATGTAAATATGTGGGTGAGATTGGCAAGAAATGTATTCAAGTTACAAATGGCTCAAACAGGGAAAATACAACAGTCTTGGCTGTGTGCTGTGCTGATGGTACTTCACTGGACCCCCTCATCATTTTTAGGGGAAAGAATCTTCAATCGACATGGTTAGGAGCAGATGCTCTAGAAAACACTTACTTTAGTGTAAGTGACAGTGGTTGGATGACCACAAAGATATTTGATCATTGGTTCAGAAAATTTGCTGAGTCAGTAGTAGCAAGACCACTATTGTTGACATTTGATGGTCATATGACTCATTTGTCAACTGCTACAATTGATTTTGCAATGGAGCAAAATATATCCTTAATAAAATTGCCAGCCCATTGTACAGATGTGTTGCAGCCACTAGATGTTGGCTGTTTCAATCCCTTAAAGGTTCACTATGAGCAGTACCTTACAGAGTTTGTGCATAGAACTGGTGGACGCCAAAAGCTTCAAAAACCTGCCTTTTGTAATCTAATTGGAAGCATTTGGAAAAAAGGCTTGACAAAAGAAAATATCATTTCTGCTTTCAACACTACTGGAATTTTCCAGTAGATGAAACAAAGTACAAGGTTTCTCGCCTAGACAAAGTGAAACTAAACTCTTACATGAAGTGGAGAGAAGAAGGATCACCGGTTGACGAGGATGGATCTCCCATCTTAATCAATCAAACCAAAGAATCAAACATAGCATTCAACCTAAACAGTTCACAAGCAGATAGCTCTTTTAACGAAGCAGTACAGGTGTCCGTGTCAAATTGCAAATCGCCCTCATCAAAACGCAATAAGTCACCAAAGAAGTTACCCTTCTCTGTGCGTTCATTTCAAGATTCCATTGATGAGGAAAGTGTCAATTCAAGTTTTGATGATCAGATGGCTTCCTGCAGTACACCACAATCCAACCAATTAATGAAACCAGAGGAGATCTTAAAGCTATTAGAGCGTAATGCACCTCCAGGTTATAAGTATGCAATTACACTTGTCCCAAAAGAGACGGACAGTCTTGAAAAGGTTTAAAAAGAAGAATGTCATCAATAACAACACCGACGTCAAGTGGAAAAGATGCCCCAAAGAGACAAAAAATTTCAATGAATGGAGCAGTATTGACAAGTCCTGAGTATCGAGCAAAAATTGCAGCCAAAAAGAAAGCAAAAGAAGACGAGGAAAATGCAAAAAAAGAAAAGAAGAGATCGAAAGAAAAGACAAAACAACAAAAAGCAAAGGCAAAGAAGGCTAAGAGCCAAGCCAAGAAAAATAAACAATATAAAAACAGGGGCCATGATTTCCGAAAAATGCTTAAGGGCATGGTACGTGATGACACTGAATCAGAAGAAGAGGGAAGTGGTGAAGATGTAGATATCCCAGGAGAGTCAGACAATGAAAACCAAGGAGTTATTAATGAAGCCAATGATAAAAAAGAAACCGCTGATCACCAAGGCCAAGAAAACACCGATCACCAAGGCCAAGAAAACACCGATCACCAAGGCCAAGAAAACACCGATCACCAAGGCCAAGAAAACACTACCTCTACCCTTGATCATTTAGATGATCACAACATTGGAAAATTCTTCGCTGTATTCTGGACAAAGCCTAGAACCTATTACTGGGGCAAACTTTTGAAGGTTTTTGCAGAAGATGTTGAAGCAAATGCTGATCAGGTGGAAATGCAGTTTCTCAAGAAAGTAGAAAATTCAAGTGACCCTTCTCACTTAAAATGGGATTGGCCGACGAAAGAAGACATAGGAATAGTTGATGCAAAACTTTGTTTTGCTGGTCCTTGTATCCCAAATCTTACAGATGCGAGTCGTAAAAAGGCGCACATGGCCTTTGAAATTGAGAAGGAAGTGATGAAGAAATTTCATGAAATCTCAAAACAAGGACTCAAATGAAAATTTACAGTTAACAGTATATATACACTCTTGATATTATTAGTTCTTTTGTTAAGATAAGTTTGTATTTGTTGCAGAAATGGTATCAAAATCAAAACTTCAGTAATATATGATTAATTTGAATTAACGTCTTATTTGTGCATTATCTGAGATGAAGACTTGCTGGCTATCAAGCTATGGGTGCCATTTACCATTCATCATCATCATCATCATTCTCGGCTTAACGTCCGTTTTCCATGCTAGCATGGGTTGGACGGGGTATATTAATGACCCTCTTCCAATCTTCCAATCTGATCTAGACTGTGTTAGATCTAAACTCAACAACAAATTACTAAACTATATATACTGTGAATATTGCTTGATACAGGAATCGAACCTGAACATTCTTCAAACTGCATGCATTTTTCTACTTGGATATATTACTGAGCTACATTTTAATATCATTTCTTATGTGCATTTCGTATTTTCAACAACTATCTTCATACATATATATATCTAATATTTTGTTCTAACTTTATGTTGTGTTATAACTTCTGGAAAATGTACTTTATGGACATTGGGGTAAAAAAAAATATACAGTTGGGGTAAAAAAAAATATATTTTTTTTAAACTTTCAATTATTCTTTTTTACCCCATTCTTGGTTTAAAAAAAAACATCACAATTTTCAAAAAAATTCATACTTCTCTAAAAGAAATTTGATCAACCTTTTTTGGGATAATGGTAGTTACACATTGGTTAGGCATGCAGGAGATTTGCATAATATTTTACATGTGGTTGGGGATAAAACTAAAAAAATGCTGGAGACAGGTAGCTAGCTAGCTATGCTTAATATTTACCCTCTGTCTGATGATGCTGCTAAGCTGCCTGTAGCCTGTTGTGCTGAACAAGAAAAAAACAAAGTAGCATGTATCATGTACCAAAAATGTACCAAAGAAAAGATAAAGCATTGGTAATAAATCAAGTAATAAAAGTTGGCTGGGTATAATGCATCGTAAGGAATATTTTTAGCAGCTAGCTATATTATATGACTGACTGCATTGCAATGAAATGTTCCGTAAGATGTCATTCCTGTCGTTCACTGAACGATGTTGGGCCTTCTTAAGTTTTTATGATTGACAATTCAACTCCGATCAGAGTTAACGTTCATGGCAAGTATGGGCCGTAGAATTTTATGATTACACTTTTTCCGCGAGTCCAGAGACGAATCTTCTACTGTAATTTTTAAAAAAGATCCTGTCTATAGTTTAATTCTGGGTTAGGTTCATAGTTGATTACTGTCCCATGATTATGCCTCAAAACTTACGTAAGAGGTAGCTTTTGCTACGGTATACTACGTTGCACGCAGCAACAAGACTCCATTACCCCATAAAAACAAAACTATATAGCTGAAGCCGAAGTAAGTAAGTAAGTAAATAATATTTCTCGTGAAATGACACAACAGATGGTTAAAATTATTTACAATATATACATATATACTAACAAGTCGCTAAAAATATCAGTCAGTAAGGATAAAAATATAATGTTAAATATACTTTGTTAAATGACGACGATGATGGGAGCATTTCTATTACATATTCCCTGTTAATTAGTTAGCTGTATTTTTTTACTGCAAACTACTGCTAGTAGTAGTATATATAATTAACTATATCTATCTATCTTACACCTAGCTACTTTACTTACACTACAGTCTGATGATCCATGTCCGAAAATGGATATGTCAATTATATCCAAATGCGGATATATGTCCAGATTTCGTGAAAAAAGCATAATTTACCTTCTTTTTCTGACAAATTCCTCTAATATAATATCTAAGCCGGATAAAAATTGTTACAAAATATATATATCACCAAAAAGGATATTCTCCATCGTTTCTTTTCCAGTTTTCCGCGTCTTTGTAGCTTGTTTCAATCAAACAGAAATTAATTTTCAAGTTGGTTAACAGCGAGCATAATATTTTTCAAAAGTCGTCATTTTACTTGTATTTTATACAAATTAGATTGGTTCCGTGGTTTTAAAGGTATATATACTATCTATACTTTTCTGAAAGTCAAGAGTTTCTTCTTTAACATTTGCTCCAAGGTACGCTTTTAGAAAATCAAGTATACAGATTTGTAATATCAAACCGCCCTAATCACCTGCGCCCATTTTGCCGTTTTTTCTCTGATTATGTTTTATCCTGTTTTGCCCGTTTTTTTCCTGATCGATGGATGGCTGGTTATCTGCTGCCGTTGTTGCGCCCATTGCGAGGGAGACTGGGTCGAACATCAAAATTATATCCGAAAGTGGATAAATATATTCAAAACGTCCACTTTTGGATATCGATTAGACTGTATATACTACTTTTCTAAGTATCTAGCTATATAAGACCGTTTTGAATGTTTACATTTTTCTCGGTAAGCCTTTCTGGCTCTAACAACTGGTTGGGAGACAGAAAGATGCGGAAGCTTGCTGAAGAAAGGTCTTTTTCAGCCCATTTCTTTCTACGGAAACATTTTTGAGGCTTTAAACTATTATCGAGTGTAGGTGGATAACTTCTGATTGACATATATTTGATATAAAGTCGTAATGATACCTTCTTGCGAAGAAACAGACTAAAAAGGACCTCACTTCACCTAGCGCCCGCATCTTTTTGCCTGCCACGCAATTGTTAAAGCCGAAAGGGCTTACCGAGGAAAATGTAAACATTCAAAAAGGTCCAGCCAATTCAATCTTCTTATCTGGATAACATCTTTAATTCTACGGATACTTAGGGATCGTCTCCAAGATCGTTTCAGTTTTGATACGAATTGAAACGATTTTCATCGTATGGAAATCGTTTCAATATTTTTTTCACATCGTTTCATAATCGTATCATGAAACAAATTAAATGTTTCATATTTTATTTGCGAAACGATTTTGTATAAACTACGTAAAAATGAAACGATTGTGAAACGATTTTTAAACTATTTTGAAACGATTAGAAAAAATTCTGAAACGATTTGATACGATTGTCAAAATATTATTTGTGATACGATGTAAAAGTCTTTGAAGTTATTGAAACGAATTTTGAAACAATGTTGAACTAATTAAAAACCAATTAAACTTATATATAAATGTAAAATTATTGTTTCTCTTTCTTTTATAACACAACATCGACATCATCAACAACATCTTTTATCGTAAATATCGTAAAACAGTTTTTTCAAAACTAAAAATAAACAGTTTTTTTTAAAACTAACAATTTCCTTTAAAATTGAAAATATCGCGATGAAAAAAAAGTTATCGCACTGAGTATTGACTATAGCTACTAGTTTTTGCACTGAGTATTAACATATAGCTACTAGTCTTTGCACTAAGAATTAACATAGCTACTAGTTTCTGCACTGAGTATTAACATAGCTACTAGTTTCTGCACTGTATTAACATAGATACTAGTTCTTACACTGAGTATTAACATAGCTACTAGTTTTTGCGCTGAGTATTGATATAGCTACTACTTTTTGCACTAAGAATTAAATATATAGCTACTAGTTTTTGAACTGAGTATTCAATAACTACTAGTTTTTGCACTGATTATTACATAGCTACTAGTTTTATAGTTTTTGCACTGATTTAACTAGCTACTAGTTTTTGCACCGAGTATTGACATAGCTACCAGTTGTTGCATGGAGTATTGACATAGCTACTAGTTTTTGCACTGAGTATTACATACTACTAGTTTCTGCACTAAGAATTAACATAGCTACTAGTTTTTGTACTAAGAATTACCATAGCTACTAGATGTTTGCACTGAGTATTGACATAGTACTAGTTTTTGCACTGAGTATTGACATAGCTATAGTTTTTTGCGCTGAGTATTGATATAGCTACTAGTTTTTTGCACTAAGAATTAACATATATAGCAACTAGTTTTTAAACTGAGTATTCACATAACTACTAGTTTTTGCACTGATTATTACATAGCTACTATTTTTACTAGTTTTTGCACCGAGTATTGACATAACTACTAGTTTTGCACTGATTATTAACATAGGCTACTAGTTTTTGCACCGAGTATTGACATAGCTACCAGTTGTTCACCGAGTATGGCATAGCTACTAGTTTTTGTACTGAGTATTAACATAGCTACTAGTTTTGCACTGATTATTACATAGCTACTAGTTTTTGCACTGAGAATTAAAAGCTACTAGATGTTGCACTGAGTATTAACATAGCTACTAGTTTTTGCACTGATTATTAACATAGCTAGTTTTTTTGCACTGAGTATTGATATAACTACTAGTTTTTTGCACTGAGTATTGATATAGCTACTAGTTTTTGCACTGACTATTAACATAGCTACTATTTTTGCACTGAGTATTAACATATAGCTACTAGTTTTTGCACTGAGTATTGACATAACTACTAGTTTCCGCACTGAGTATTGATATAGCTCACTAGTTTTTTGCGCCAGTATTAACATAGCTACTATTTTCTGCACTGCTTATTAACATAGGTACTAGTTTTTGCACTGAGTATTAACATATAGCTACTAGTTTTTGCACTAAGAATTAACATAGCTACTAGTTTTTGCACTGAGCATTAACATAGCTACTAGTTTGTGCACTGAGTATTGATATAGCTACTAGTTTCTGCACCGAGTATTAACATAGCTACTAGTTTTTGCACTGAGTATTGACATAGCTACTAGTTTCTGCACCGAGTATTAACATGGCTACTATTTTTTGCACTGAGTATTGACATAGCTACTAGTTTTTGCACTGAGTATTGACATAGCTACAAGTTTTTGCACTGAGTATTGACATAGCTACTAGTTTTTGCACTGAGTATTAACATATAGCTACTAGTCTTTGCACTAAGAATTAACATAGCTACTATTTTTGCACTGAGTATTAACATAGCTACTGAGTTTTTGCACTGATTATTAACATAGCTACTAGTTTTTGCACTGAGTATTAACATAACTACTAGTTTTTGCACTAAGTATTTGATATAGCTACTAGTTTTTTGGACTGAGTATTAACATAGCTACTATTTTTTTTGCACTGAGTATTAACTTATAGCTACTAGTTTTTGACTGAGTATTGACATACCTACTAGTTTCCGCACTGAGTATTGATATAGCTACTAGTTTTTGCACTGAGTATTACATAGCTACTAGTTTCCTGCACTGAGTATTAACATAAGCTACTAGTTTTTTGCACTGAGATTTTTTAACATAGCTACTAGTTTTTGCACTGAGTATTGACATAACTACTAGTTTTTGGCACTAAGTATTGATATAGCTACTAGTTTTTGTTGCACTGAGTTATTAAACATAGCTACTAGTTTTTGCACTGAGTATTAACTTATAGCTACTAGTTTTTGCACTGAGTATTACATAGCTACTATTGTTTTCACTGGTATTAACATATAGCTATTTTTGCACTGAGTATTGACATAACTACTAGTTTTCCGCACTGAGTTATTGATATAGCTACTAGTTTTTGCACTGATTATTAAAATAGCTACTAGTTTTTGCACTGAGTATTGATATAACTACAGTTTTTTGCACTGAGTATTGATATAGCTACTAGTTTTTGCACTGACTATTAACATAGCTACTATTTTTGCACTGAGTATTAACATATAGCTACTAGTTTTTGCACTGAGTATTGAACATAACTACTAGTTTCCGCACTGAGTATTGATATAGCTCCTAGTTTTTGCGCCGAGTATTAACATAGCTACTATTTTCTGCACTGCTTATTTAACATAGCTACTAGTTTTTTGCACTGAGTATTAACATATAGCTACTAGTTTTTGCACTGAGTATTAACATATAGCTACTAGTCTTTGCACTAAGAATTAACATAGCTACTAGTTTTTGCACTGAGTATTAACATAGGCTACTAGTTTTGTGACTGATTGATTAACATAGCTACTAGTTTTTGCACTGAGTATTGACATAACTACTAGTTTTTGCACTAAGTATTGATATAGCTACTAGTTTTTGCACTGAGTATTAACATAGCTACTATTTTTGCACTGAGTATTAATTATAGCTACTAGTTTTTGCACTGAGTATTGACATAACGTACTAGTTTCGCACTGAGTATTGA
>JASGCC010000341.1:25715-167697 GCA_030067915.1 Hydractinia echinata | reverse complement strand
CGCCGTTCTTTGTTCTTAAATTTTTTTAAAATGCGATCTAAAAAAGCATTTCTATCTGCCGCTTTCGTTCTTAAATTTTTAAAAAGCGATCTAAAAAAGCATTCTATCGCCGTTCTTCGTTCTTAAACTTTTTAAAATGCGATCTAAAAAAGCTTTTTCTATCGCCGCTTTTCGTTCTTAAACTTTAAAATGCGATCTAAAAAAGCATTTCTATCGCCGTTCTTCGTTCTTAAACTTTTTAAAATGCGATCTAAAAAGCATTTCTATCGCCGCTTTCGTTCTTAAATTTTTAAAATGCGATCTAACAAAAGCTTTCTATCGCCGTTCTTCGTTCTTAAATTTTTAAAATGCGATCTAAAAAAAGCATTTCTATCGCCGCTTTTGTTCTTAAATTTTTAAAATGCGATTCTAACGAAGCTTTTCTATCGCCGTTCTTCGTTCTTAAACTTTTAAAAAATGCGATCTCAAAAAGCATTTCTATCGCCTTCTTCGTTCTTAACTTAAAACTAGTAGCTATGTTCAATACTCAGTGCAAAAACTAGTAGCTATGTCAATACTCAGTGCAAAAAATAGTAGCCATGTTAATACTCGGTGCAGAAACTAGTAGCTATGTCAATACTCAGTGCAAAAACTAGTAGCTATGTTAATACTCGGTGCAGAAACTAGTAGCTATATCAATACTCAGTGCACAAACTAGTAGCTATGTTAATGCTCAGTGCAAAAACTAGTAGCTATGTTAATTCTTAGTGCAAAAACTAGTAGCTATATGTTAATACTCAGTGCAAAAACTAGTAGCTATGTTAATAAGCAGTGCAGAAAATAGTAGCTATGTTAATACTTCGGGCGCAAAAAACTAGTAGCTATATCAATACTCAGTGCGGAAACTAGTAGTTATGTCAATACTCCAGTGCAAAAACTAGTAGCTATATGTTAATACTCAGTGCAAAAATAGTAGCTATGTTAATAGTCAGTGCAAAAACTAGTAGCTATATCAATACTCAGTGCAAAAACTGGTAGTTATATCAATACTCAGTGCAAAAACTAGTAGCTATGTTAATAATCAGTGCAAAAACTAGTAGCTATGTTAATACTCAGTGCAACATCTAGTAGCTATGTTAATTCTCAGTGCAAAAACTAGTAGCTATGTTAATAATCAGTGCAGAAACTAGTAGCTATGTTAATACTCAGTACAAAAACTAGTAGCTATGTCCATACTCGGTGGAACAACTGGTAGCTATGTCAATACTCGGTGCAAAAACTAGTAGCCTATGTTAATAATCAGTGCAAAAACTAGTAGTTATGTCAATACTCGGTGCAAAAACTAGTAAAACTAGTAGCTATGTCAATAATCAGTGCAAAAACTAGTAGTTATGTGAATACTCAGTTTAAAAACTAGTTGCTATATATGTTAATTCTTAGTGCAAAAACTAGTAGCTATATCAATACTCAGCGCAAAAACTAGTAGCTATGTCAATACTCAGTGCAAAAACTAGTAGCTATGTCAATACTCAGTGCAACATCTAGTAGCTATGTTAATTCTTAGTACAAAAACTAGTAGCTATGTTAATTCTTAGTGCAGAAACTAGTAGCTATGGTAATACTCAGTGCAAAAACTAGTAGCTATGTCAATACTCCATGCAACAACTGGTAGCTATGTCAATACTCGGTGCAAAAACTAGTAGCCTATGTTAATAATCAGTGCAAAAACTAGTAAAACTAGTAGCTATGTTAATAATCAGTGCAAAAACTAGTAGTTATGTGAATACTCAGTTCAAAAACTAGTAGCTATATATGTTAATTCTTAGTGCAAAAAGTAGTAGCTATATCAATACTCAGCGCAAAAACTAGTAGCTATGTTAATACTCAGTGTAAGAACTAGTATCTATGTTAATACTCAGTGCAGAAACTAGTAGCTATGTTAATACTCAGTGCAGAAACTAGTAGCTATGTTAATTCTTAGTGCAAAGACTAGTAGCTATATGTTAATACTCAGTGCAAAAACTAGTAGCTATATCAATACTCAGTGCGAAAACTAGTAGCTATGTCAATACTCAGTGCAAAAAGTAGTAGCTATGTCAATACTCAGTGCAAAAAATAGTAGCTATGTTAATACTCGGTGCAGAAACTAGTAGCTATGTCAATACTCAGTGCAAAAACTAGTAGCTATGTTAATAATCAGTGCAAAAACTAGTAGTTATGTCAATACTCAGTGCAAAAACTAGTAGTTATGTCAATACTCAGTGCAACATCTAGTAGCTATGTTAATTCTTAGTACAAAAACTAGTAGCTATGTTAATTCTTAGTGCAGAAACTAGTAGCTATGTTAATACTCAGTGCAAAAACTAGTAGCTATGTCAATACTCGGTGCAACAACTGGTAGCTATGTCAATACTCGGTGCAAAAACTAGTAGCCTATGTTAATAAACAGTGCAAAAACTAGTAGTTATGTCAATACTCGAAGCAAAAACTAGTAAAACTAGTAGCTATGTTAATAATCAGTGCAAACACTAGTAGTTATGTGAATACTCAGTTCAAAAACTAGTAGCTATGTCAATACTCGGTGCAACAACTGGTAGCTATGTCAATACTCGGTGTAAAAACTAGTAGCCTATGTTAATAATCAGTGCAAAAACTAGTAGTTATGTCAATACTCGGTGCAAAAACTAGTAAAACTAGTAGCTATATCAATACTCAGTGCAAACACTAGTAGCTATATCAATACTCAGTGCAGAAACTAGTAGCTATGTTAACACTCAGTGCAGAAACTAGTAGCTATGTTAATACTCGGCGCAAAAACTAGTAGCTATATCAATACTCAGTGCGGAAACTAGTAGTTATGTCAATACTCAGTGCAAAAACTAGTAGCTATATGTTAATACTCAGTGAAAAAATAGTAGCTATGTTAATACTCAGTGCAAAAACTAGTAGCTATAAGTTAATACTCAGTGCAAAAACTAGTAGCTATGTTAATACTCAGTGCAAAAACTAGTAGCTATATCAATACTTAGTGCAAAAACTAGTAGTTATGTCAATACTCAGTGCAAAAACTAGTAGCTATGTTAATAATCAGTGCAAAAACTAGTAGCTATGTTAATATTCAGTGCAAAAACTAGTAGCTATGTTAATTCTTAGTGCAAAGACTAGTATCTATATGATAATACTCAGTGCAAAAACTAGTAGCTATATCAATACTCAGTGCGGAAACTAGTAGTTATGTCAATACTCAGTGCAAAAACTAGTAGCTATAAGTTAATACTCAGTGCAAAAAATAGTAGCTATGTTAATACTCAGTGCAAAAACTAGTAGCTATATCAATACTTAGTGCAAAAACTAGTAGTTATGTCAATACTCAGTGCAAAAACTAGTAGCTATGTTAATAATCAGTGCAAAAACTAGTAGCTATGTTAATACTCAGTGCAAAAACTAGTAGCTATGTTAATTCTTAGTGCAAAGACTAGTAGCTATATGTTAATACTCAGTGCAAAAACTAGTAGCTATGTCAATACTCAGTGCAAAAACTTGTAGCTATGTCAATACTCAGTGCAAAAACTAGTAGCTATGTCAATACTCAGTGCAAAAAATAGTAGCCATGTTAATACTCGGTGCAGAAACTAGTAGCTATGTCAATACTCAGTGCAAAAACTAGTAGCTATGTTAATACTCGGTGCAGAAACTAGTAGCTATAAGTTAATACTCAGTGCAAAAAATAGTAGCTATGTTAGTAGTCAGTGCAAAAACTAGTAGCTATATCAATACTCAGTGCAAAAACTAGTAGCTATATCAATACTCAGTGCGGAAACTAGTAGTTATGTCAATACTCAGTGCAAAAACTAGTAGCTATATGTTAATACTCAGTGAAAAAATAGTAGCTATGTTAATACTCAGTGCAAAAACTAGTAGCTATGTTAATACTCAGTGCAAAAACTAGTAGCTATATTCAATACTTAGTGCAAAAACTAGTAGTTATGTCAATACTCAGTGCAAAAACTAGTAGCTATGTTAATAATCAGTGCAAAAACTAGTAGCTATGTTAATACTCAGTGCAAAAACTAGTAGCTATGTTAATTCTTAGTGCAAAGACTAGTAGCTATATGATAATACTCAGTGCAAAAACTAGTAGCTATATCAATACTCAGTGCGGAAACTAGTAGGTATGTCAATACTCAGTGCAAAAACTAGTAGCTATAAGTTAATACTCAGTGCAAAAAATAGTAGCTATGTTAATACTCAGTGCAAAAACTAGTAGCTATATCAATACTTAGTGCAAAAACTAGTAGTTATGTCAATACTCAGTGCAAAAACTAGTAGCTATGTTAATAATCAGTGCAAAAACTAGTAGCTATGTTAATACTCAGTGCAAAAACTAGTAGCTATGTTAATTCTTAGTGCAAAGACTAGTAGCTATATGTTAATACTCAGTGCAAAAACTAGTAGCTATGTCAATACTCAGTGCAAAAACTTGTAGCTATGTCAATACTCAGTGCAAAAACTAGTAGCTATGTCAATACTCAGTGCAAAAAATAGTAGCCATGTTAATACTCGGTGCAGAAACTAGTAGCTATGTCAATACTCAGTGCAAAAACTAGTAGCTATGTTAATACTCGGTGCAGAAACTAGTAGCTATATCAATACTCAGTGCACAAACTAGTAGCTATGTTAATGCTCAGTGCAAAAACTAGTAGCTATGTTAATTCTTAGTGCAAAAACTAGTAGCTATATGTTAATACTCAGTGCAAAAACTAGTAGCTATGTTAATAAGCAGTGCAGAAAATAGTAGCTATGTTAATACTCGGCGCAAAAACTAGTAGCTATATCAATACTCAGTGCGGAAACTAGTAGTTATGTCAATACTCAGTGCAAAAACTAGTAGCTATATGTTAATACTCAGTGCAAAAATAGTAGCTATGTTAATAGTCAGTGCAAAAACTAGTAGCTATATCAATACTCAGTGCAAAAACTAGTAGTTATATCAATACTCAGTGCAAAAACTAGTAGCTATGTTAATAATCAGTGCAAAAACTAGTAGCTATGTTAATACTCAGTGCAACATCTAGTAGCTATGTTAATTCTCAGTGCAAAAACTAGTAGCTATGTTAATAATCAGTGCAGAAACTAGTAGCTATGTTAATACTCAGTACAAAAACTAGTAGCTATGTCAATACTCGGTGCAACAACTGGTAGCTATGTCAATACTCGGTGCAAAAACTAGTAGCCTATGTTAATAATCAGTGCAAAAACTAGTAGTTATGTCAATACTCGGTGCAAAAACTAGTAAAACTAGTAGCTATGTTAATAATCAGTGCAAAAACTAGTAGTTATGTGAATACTCAGTTTAAAAACTAGTTGCTATATATGTTAATTCTTAGTGCAAAAACTAGTAGCTATATCAATACTCAGCGCAAAAACTAGTAGCTATGTCAATACTCAGTGCAAAAACTAGTAGTTATGTCAATACTCAGTGCAACATCTAGTAACTATGTTAATTCTTAGTACAAAAACTAGTAGCTATGTTAATTCTTAGTGCAGAAACTAGTAGCTATGGCAATACTCAGTGCAAAAACTAGTAGCTATGTCAATACTCCATGCAACAACTGGTAGCTATGTCAATACTCGGTGCAAAAACTAGTAGCCTATGTTAATAATCAGTGCAAAAACTAGTAGTTATGTGAATACTCAGTTCAAAAACTAGTAGCTATATATGTTAATTCTTAGTGCAAAAAGTAGTAGCTATATCAATACTCAGCGCAAAAACTAGTAGCTATGTTAATACTCAGTGTAAGAACTAGTATCTATGTTAATACTCAGTGCAGAAACTAGTAGCTATGTTAATACTCAGTGCAGAAACTAGTAGCTATGTTAATTCTTAGTGCAAAGACTAGTAGCTATATGTTAATACTCAGTGCAAAAACTAGTAGCTATGTCAATACTCAGTGCAAAAACTAGTAGCTATGTCAATACTCAGTGCAAAAACTAGTAGCTATGTCAATACTCAGTGCAAAAAATAGTAGCTATGTTAATACTCGGTGCAGAAACTAGTAGCTATGTCAATACTCAGTGCAAAAACTAGTAGCTATGTTAATAATCAGTGCAAAAACTAGTAGTTATGTCAATACTCAGTGCAAAAACTAGTAGTTATGTCAATACTCAGTGCAACATCTAGTAGCTATGTTAATTCTTAGTACAAAAACTAGTAGCTATGTTAATTCTTAGTGCAGAAACTAGTAGCTATGTTAATACTCAGTGCAAAAACTAGTAGCTATGTCAATACTCGGTGCAACAACTGGTAGCTATGTCAATACTCGGTGCAAAAACTAGTAGCCTATGTTAATAATCAGTGCAAAAACTAGTAGTTATGTCAATACTCGGTGCAAAAACTAGTAAAACTAGTAGCTATGTTAATAATCAGTGCAAACACTAGTAGTTATGTGAATACTCAGTTCAAAAACTAGTAGCTATATATGTTAATTCTTAGTGCAAAAACTAGTAGCTATATCAATACTCGGTGCAAAAACTAGTAGCTATGTTAATACTCAGTGTAACAACTAGTAGCTATGTCAATACTCAATGCACAAACTAGTAGCTATGTTAATACTCAGTGCACAAACTAGTAGCTATGTTAATACTCAGTGCAAAAACTAGTAGCTATATGTCAATACTCAGTGCAAAAACTAGTAGCTATATGTCAAAACTCAGTGCAAAAACTAGTAGCTATGTTAATTCTTAGTGCAAAAACTAGTAGCTATGTTAAGTCTTAGTGCAGTAGCTATGTTAATTCTTAGTGCAAAAACCAGTAGCTTATGTTAATGCTCAGTGCAAAAACTAGTAGCTATGTCTACAGTACCGCCTGCATGTAACTTTACATGTACGCGAGTTTTACGACCTCATGCAACGATCTCATGTCTACATAACGAACCTTCACATATCTTTTGTTTACACACGAACTTAATTGCTTTCTATTGTTATCGTCGTGCGCGAGTCATAACAATAAGATTTGATGAATCCTTTTGTTGTCACATGTAACATGCATGTTATTGTTTAAAAGTGTTAAAGATCAAGGCTATTGAAATATATTATTTTAGAAAAAAGAACGAACATAACACTTAATATTTAAAAAAAACTAATGTTGCTACTTTTTAAAACTTTTAGTAATAATTCTTTATCATCGAAGCATATTTTTTAACATGCAAAAACTTTTAAAAGGTATTCTTATAAAAAGCAACGTTTAACAGCGCAAACGGAAAAACCCTACTTTCAGGACTTTTCCCTTCACGATAAGATTTTGAAAACAAATTAAATTTCAATACCGAAGAAATCTAACTTTTGACGTTCTTGACAGATCTAAACACGCCATCTGAAAAAGCTTTTCTATCGCCGTTCTTCGTTCTTAAATTTTAAAACGCGATCTAAAAAAAGCGTTTCTATCGCCGCTTTTCGTTCTTAAACTTTTAAAATGTGATCTAAAAAAGCGTTTCTATCGCCGCTTTTCGTTCTTAAACTTTTAAAATGCGATCTAAAAAAGCGTTTCTATTGCCGCTTTTCGTTTCTTAAACTTTTAAAATGCGATCTAAAAAAGCATTTCTATCGCCGCTTTTTGTTCTTAAACTTTTAAAATGCGATCTAAAAAAGCTTTTCTATCGCCATTCTTCGTTCTTAAATTTTTAAAACGCGATCTAAAAAAGCGTTTCTATCGCCACTTTTCGTTCTTAAACTTTTAAAATGCGATGTAAAAAAGTTTTTCTATCGTCGTTCTGCGTTCTTAAACTTTTAAAACGCGATCTAAAAAAGCATTTCTATCACCGCTTTTCGTTCTTAAATTTTTAAAATGCGATCTAACGAAGCTTTTCTATCGCCGTTCTTCGTTCTTAAATTTTTAAAACGCGATCTAAAAAAGCGTTTCTATCGCCGCTTTTCGTTCTTAAACTTTTAAAATGCAATCTAAAAAAGTTTTTCTATCGCCGTTCTTCGTTCTTAAACTTTTAAAATGCGATCTAAAAAAGCATTTCTATCGCCGCTTTTCGTTCTTAAATTTTTAAAATGCGATCTAACGAAGCTTTTCTATCGCCGTTCTTCGTTCTTAAATTTTTAAAACGCGATCTAAAAAAGCGTTTCTATCGCCGCTTTTCGTTCTTAAACTTTTAAAATGCGATCTAAAAAAGTTTTTCTATCGCCGTTCTTCGTTCTTAAACTTTTAAAATGCGATCTAAAAAAGCATTTCTATCGCCGCTTTTTGTTCTTAAACTTTTAAAATGCGATCTAAAAAAGCATTTCTATCGCCGCTTTTCGTTCTTAAATTTTAAAAACGCGATCTAAAAAAGCTTTTCTATCGCCGTTCTTCGTTCTTAAATTTTTAAAACGCGATCTAAAAAAGCGTTTCTATCGCCGCTTTTCGTTCTTAAACTTTTAAAATGCGATCTAAAAAAGTTTTTCTATCGCCGTTCTTCGTTCTTAAACTTTTAAAATGTGATCTAAAAAAGCATTTCTATCGCCGCTTTTTGTTCTTAAACTTTTAAAATGCGTTCTAAAAAAGCATTTCTATCGCCGCTTTTCGTTCTTAAATTTTAAAAACGCGATCTAAAAAAGCTTTTCTATCGTTGTTCTTCGTTCTTAAATTTTTAAAACGCAATCTAAAAAAGCATTTCTATCGTCGCTTTTCGCTCTTATTTTTTTAAGAGTTACGTATGAACATTTAGCTTTTGTGAAAAAAAATTAAATTGCACGCACGCTTTCGTAAAACACGAGCATCAGCGAAAACATAACATTTATAAACAAATGATTTAACATGGCCGTTCGTGAGTAAAAACAATAGATAAATAAATCTTTGTTAAATTTTATTTTATTTCGTTGATCTCTTGACGACTATAGCAATTAAATACAACAATGGGACACACGCAGTTCACATGAGCTAATTAAATTTCGCGAACAAGACATGAACTCTATTGTTTTCAACATGCAAAAATAGCTCATGTATTTAACAATAGGTTAACAATAACAACGAAAGTTCTGACGCTACCGAAAGCTCATGCGAAGGTGATCGCGTACATGTAAAGTTACACGCAGGCGGTACTGTATACTCGGTGCAAAAACTGGTAGCTATGTCAATACTCGGTGCAAAAACTAGTAGTTATGTTAATACTTAGTACAAATTGGTAACAATTAACACATCGATAATGAAAAAGTAAGAACAATTCGCTTCTTATGAAACACACATGAAAAGTATAAACATAATTTAGTTTACTAAAGAATTTGAATTTCAAAGAAAAAATGTTTTTACTAATCACAAGCCAATTGATAAATTTGCACATTCTCTAACTAGATATAAAGAGTTGGAAAAAAAGTTGGTATAATATGCACGTACCTTTTAAAGGTTCTAAAGCTCGTATTAAAGTACATCCACCCGGATCAGAACTTGATATATTCAGGCAATGATACATTCCATATATAGAGTACACATACGCAGTTCCTTCCGCCATATACATTGTCTTCGTTCGTTCTGTTTTCTTCCCGCCATAAGCGTGACAGGCTTTATCAGGTTCACCCAGATAAGCTTCCGTTTCTACTATCCGTCCGCATAATATTTGATTATTGGATTTGCGCACTAATATTTTACCTAGTAAATACTTGCTCAAAGGTATTCCAGTTTTTTGAAAATCCGTTCGAGATAACTGCCATGGAATCTTCATATTCTCTGAAAGAGCTTCGCTCCTTTCGCTATTGTTTAGAGAAGGTTTCCAGTCAATGGTGTCGTTGACAATGATATCGTGATGTTGCTGACTTTTCTTCTTCTTACATTCAGTACTGTCAGTTTTATGAACGAGTTTGTCACAACTCACAGCGCTACTCCCGTCACATCTACTGGCTGTGTCTTGCTCATGTTTTACAACTTCATTTTCAGTTGACGACGAGTTTTCGTATGACGAATGCTTCGTTTTTTTCGATGAGAAATATTTGGATGTCACTGATTTTCTTTTTTTTAACTTGACTGTTAAGGAAGACATTTAAACCAAATATCCCTGTATCAAATTTTTTAATAATATTTTCTGAAAGAAATTATTATTATTTATATATAACACAGTTTTCATAGTTAACTACCAAAAACAAAACTAGTAAGCAATGCCTCTTTATTGACAAGGATAAAAAAATTAATAGATAAATATACTGAAAACGATCAATTTATATTTTAAATTTGAGATTTGAATTCAACAAAGGCTTAGTACTTATTCAAAATTCGAAATGCTTGAATAAATTAGTACATTTTACGTAATTCTAAAATACTAGTCGGTGGCACGTGGAAAAATCCACGGGTTCGCCCGTCCTTTTTATACTGCATTGCGTGCGTCTCGCTACTTGCGCAGCTGAGCTAACATTTTGCGTG
Organism: Hydractinia echinata; assembly: GCA_030067915.1. NCBI lineage: Eukaryota > Metazoa > Cnidaria > Hydrozoa > Anthoathecata > Hydractiniidae > Hydractinia > Hydractinia echinata. Next base: position 157,325 of record JASGCC010000341.1, on the reverse strand, counting down.
ACAGACAGACGTATACGGGTATTATAATATAGAACTAGTCGGTCACCCGTGGAAATATCCACGGGGTCGCCCGTCCTTTATATATCGCAATTCGTGTTTCCGTAACAGGACGCGTCTTTCGCGGACAGACAGACAAAATACGGCTATTATTAAAGAGATTCGCTTCTGTGAAAACCACAGCCATAGCCAAGCTTTATGGTGAATTATAAGCTAAGAAACAGGGCCGATGAAACCGGTTGGGCCGATGAAACCGGTTGGGACGAGGAGCTTTCCTCGCTTTTTTATATAGCTTCGGCTTCAAAAACACAATTTTCTCTACACTGAAAATTTTAGAATGCCTAAGTCACTATATTAGCCTCTCCACCTTCACAACCAATGCATCGGTCCTGGGCAATAATGGCGCAAAACCCATCTACGAATTTGTGCGAAAAAGCAAATGCTGGAAGGTCTGCGTGATCCAATACAATACAAGAAGTTGGGTTACAAGTTTTTACAAAAAAATCTGTCAGATTTATAAAATTCGTTACCAAGGTAATTCATTTTTGCGAGCACTGAATAGCTACTATGCATTTTCTGTGTATTTTTCCGTTTACTTTTTTTTCCTTGTTTGTTTTTGCGGTTCCAAAGAGACTCTTTTACGGGTTTTTATGTTTTCTATGTCACGACTTTTAACAGACACGGAAAATATTAAATTCTCAATCCTGCAATCGTGCAACTAATACTCGCAAAAATCATCATTTTCAAGTTTTGATTCGCTGCTCTGAAGATAGCACTATTTTTCTGCAACAATAGACAAAGCCTTGATTTCATTTAGGCGTCTTCTAGTTTCTTCTTTGTACTGTTCATCTGTCCATTGCTCAGTTGGACAATCCACTTTTTCAGATAGTTCTTCAAATATATCACGCGTTTGCTTATAATACGAATACTGCGATTTTATCAACCCTTCTAAACACGGATCGAAATAAGTCAATCTGCACTCATGAAACTTTGGAAGTTCTTGCAGTAGCTTTGTATTTCTGCGCTCAAAATCAGCTTTCGCTAAAGCTAGGTATCGTTCGTTTGCGTCAAATTTACCAGATTGCGGTTGTCCATCTTTCTCAATAAATTTTTCACGTCGATTCAAGTACTTAGTATAATCCTGCAAGCTCTGTTCGCGTCTTTTGATTGCACTGTTTACAGAATTAAAATTTCCACTAAATTTTTTCATAGGCTCAATAACAGCTTTACGAATGTTGGAATTAAGTTCTGTTTGGCATTCTGCTTGTTTCAAAAGAGTTTGTTGTATATTTTCTGTCACTGAATTCAGAGCTAACTCACCCTCCACCGCATTGGCGTTTGTTGTTAATTCTTGAGCAAGCTTTTGTTGTGCTTTTAGAAGTCCTGAGTTATCTTCAACGTTGTGCTTTACATCTTTGTACATTTTACGAGTGTTCGCCTCGATTTTAGCAAACTTTTCAACTTGTAAGTCAAATTCATTATCACCAATTACCTCAGCAATAGCTTTTTTGGGTTGCTTTCGGAACGGTAGCCAACTCATTTTTTCTCTGAAATACATGTACACATAACATATAGTTGCAAGAAGGTATCTGGTATTCACAATGCACTGATTAAGCGCCTATATACCCTTTAACACTCACGTTGAAAAGATGTTTGATAATTTAAATTTCAGGATTTCTTACAATCAGAAATTTTAGCAAGTTGCGCGAATTGACATGTCAGTTTTTTTTGGCTAATTCATTTAGTAAAATCGCCAGCGTTTAAATATCATGTTTTGCTCCTGATCTAAATGCAAACACATCTGAGACACATCTTAATATTAAATTACTAAAAAAATTCGACGATTTTCTAAAATCTAATAAATTCGCGAAAATAATTTTTTTTCAATCTATAAAGTTCTTAAATGGGACCATTCGCTATATTTTACACCAAAGTATAAGAAACTTTTTCCTGAATATTTACGTGTTTGGCGCATCTTGACCTTGTAAAACGAATAAGCCCCCTTCAATACCCTTCTTATAATAAGCAGCCATTTATCAGGTGCCGAATCAATGCATTATAGTAAAACGTATTCAACAAGTATTGTATTGCACAATAATTCATAAATTAAAAATGTTTGTCACACATGCATTTCTAAAAACGACAGATATGAAAAACCACAACTGTTTAGTCTGTAGTGAAGGAAAAGTCCTCAGATATACTAAATAACTGTAAAAAATGGAGAATGATACAACGTGTTCAGAAAACAACTTTAAACTGGTTTGTGTAAAGAATATTTTACCTTTACAATTTAAAAAAAAAAACGATAACCAAATAACTTAATTATTGTTACATTTTGGTATCCTGAAATCTGTCTGAAAAATAAATTCAGAAAAAAAAGAAAAAAATCACTGAGAAAAAGAGTTTTGCACATTAGAAAATAAAAATTACACAGATTTAAATATCATTATTATGCCTTTGTATACATGCTCACGATAACTCTACTTTGGGACGATAATCTAATGTTAAAACACCCTCCTTATACCGCCATCTTGTCATATAAATAAACTCTAACGTATGATGTCTGCCCATTAATTCACCGTTGCAAAATATATCAATATCCATTGACGAGGAACAAGTTAATTTTTTACGGATAAACTTTTTTAGTTGAGCAACAGTGATGTGAGAAGAAGTACGCAAATATGGCTTCTCAAGTCTTCGAAAATTGCTGTCTGACTTGTCTTTCTTTTCTTTTCCCTCCGGTTCCATATAATTCAAACATAATCCAATTTGCGAGGAATCAAGAAATACTTGTTTCTGACAATCTTGAGGCTGTTCAGATTCTTTTTGTTCCTCTTTGTCATTCTTTGTACTTCCAGCAGCTTCTTGAATGCACAAGTTCAGATTAGAGTCGGTATCGTTTTCATCAGGATCTTCCATCCCTTTCCGTGAATAAAAAAGTTTTCGCCGTTTCTTTTCATTTTGGGCAAGACCTGGAACAAGCTTATATATTATGTACTCCAATTTTTTATCTTCCCTTAACATATCCCATGGGTTGGTCTCATGAATAAGTGTTTCGCAAAATGGACACTTGTATTCAGATGTTGTCTCTAAATACTTTACAATGCAGCTGCGACAAAAATAATGCAAGCACTCTGTTATGGCAACTGGTCGAATAAGATAACCATTGCAAATGATACATATAAAATTTTCATTTAATTCTTTTATCTTCAAACTTGATGACATTGCTCTAAATGACAAAAAAAGATTTTCATCTAGATATTAATACCCTTCGTCTGTCTTTGCGTGATTTTGTATTCATGCAATGGTTACACAATAGAGTAAACAGGTTAGGCTGGCAGAAAAAAAGGGACGAGTAAATCAGTCGATTTACCCATGGGCTACTGACTAGTAATTTATACATTTCATGAGCTGAGTGTGATAACTTACTACATACTAAATAATTGATTTACAACATACCCAGGGTGGAACGTAAAAAAAACCCATATTCGTTTCAAAAATGGAAGAAATTGTTTGCCGAAGAAAAGATTGTTGAATTAAAGTTTGCAAATAAAAGTTCCAAAATTGTGCCAAATACGGAGAAAAAAATGTGAATGAGCACATTTTAAATGAAACTACGGCATTGGTTTACATTGATAACGTTTGAGTGCACATCCCTTAACAGGTCCAAAACTGATTACAAAAAAAGTCAAAATATATGCCGCATAATTTTATATATCTAAAAATATTTAAATGCAAATATCTTGATAATGAAAAGAAATTTTAAAAAAACAATTTAAAAAGACTCTTAAGCTCTATGAAGTCTAATTCATTTTATACCTTTGGATCTCTCTAAATTTTAAATTATATAATGTCAGCCAGAGTTAACAAATGCATGCCAGGGATAATTGAAAACATGGGGTACCCCAATTGGGGTAGTGGTTGGGGTACCTAATTTTCATATTCAAAGCTTATATTTTATATATACATTATAGATTCAATTTTACTGCAATACAACAGCCCTTAGGTCGCTTAACATACCAAATTTAGCACCTAGTTGTTAAAAAGAAATTTCACCCTTACCGTTGGTTTACAACGCATAGCTCCTACCACCATATTTAAATTTTCCATAATAATTTGCAGACCTGATGCCTTTGCGTAACTGAACCTATGTGTGAAGTTGATTACTTTTACTAGATGGGTTATGTTGTACAGTGCGGTTCCTATAGGATGGTTGCCACATCATGTATAATACAAACAATTTCATAGCTATAAAGGTTTGACTGTACAATCATTGTATGTGGCGTAGGAAAACTCTTACACAGCTAGCTTCGTTTCCTTGTTATTTGATCATTGTAAAGACAGCTTTATAATGAGAAAATTTGATAACTTTGCCATGGAAAAGCCTCCTTTCCAAGATATTTGCATTTCAATTCTAACCAAGAACAACAACCAGATACAACATAACCTGTTAGTCAAATTATTTGTCATCACGGTCCAAAATCCGCCATGCTTCAGTAGACAATAGTGCCATATACATGTTACAGAATATCAAGGTAGATAATCAATTTGATACAATCTCTTTTTGATTCTGGTTGCGGTGATTTCCTCTCTAGATATTCAGCTGTGTAGAGAATTGGTAACAACGCTACACCAAGTTTTCTGGACCAATCGAAATAGGAGAAGTTAGGGATGTTTCAACTGAAACACCATATGGAATTTATGCAATGAAACTGACTACATCCGATGGAAATGTAGCAAAAATGTCTGGTGTCTGATAGAAAGAATCACATCGACTATTCCTACATACCCTCTTCATGGAGCAGTATTAAATGATTTATTTGTTGGTTACAAAGCCGCTGGTAAGAATTCCAATAATTTTACTACTGTACCAAAATCAATTGAAGGTGACATTGACTTCATGATTGGCAAAAAATACTTAAGGTATTACCCAAAAAGATTTTTCAACTTCCTAAAGGACTGGCGATTTACAAGTCGGTGTTTGAAAATTCTTTAGGCGGCAGAGGTATCATTGGTGACCCACATAAAGTCTTCACCGAGATTCAATCCTCTTATCAGAATTCACAGCAATTTTATTCATTCTTATCAACTCAATATTAACAATACAAAAATGGTTATTAAATCAACCCTGATGTAGCAATGCTTGGTGTCAAATGTGAGAAGGATTATTGCAATGATTTATTGTCAACCTTGATGGATCAAACAACCATCATAACAAAATTTAACCGTACATCTTTAGTCAATAGAAATCACTCAATATTTAAAGATGTCAAAAATGCAGCAAGCGAAATTAATTATCGTTGCATCAATTGTAGACATTGCAGAGATTGCAAACATAATGAAATGATTGAATCAGTCGGGGAGGAAATGGAGCAAGAGCTTATCAACAAATCTGTAAAAGTGTTGACCATGTAACCGTATCTGTATTGCATTACTTACATTACTGTATGATCCTGTTTTAAAATTATCTCACAACAAATCTAAAGCATTGCAGTTTTATAATCAGCAGCTTCGTAAACTCAACAAATCTCATTAGGACAAAGCGGAGTTTCTTGCATCAGAAAAGAAACTTCAGGATCTTGGTCACGTAATACCTCAAAAATTTGAACGATAACTAGCAGCAACAACTAAACGAAAATGTCATCCAAAATTTCATCCCATTGTGGCCTATCTGGAATGGTAACTCTATTAGCACCCCATATAGACTCGTGTTTGACGCTTATGAGTCCACAAGTAGTGGATCAAGCCTGAAAGATATTCTTGCGCAAGGAAAGAATATGAACAAGTTAGTGGAAATATTTATCAGATGGTCTATGCACTAAAACAACTTTTCACACTGATATTAAGAAAATGTACAACACTATAAAGTTGATAGAAAATGAATGGTGGTTACAGGGATACATATGGCAAGCAGAACTGGACCCCAACAAAATTCCACAGGTAACAATTGTAAAAACACTAATTTATGGAGTCAAATCAAGTGGCAACCAAGCTGAAAGAGGTTTGAGGGAGACTGCTCGAGTAGCAAAAGAGGAGTACCCAGAGGTAAATAAAATCGTTCAATCAGGTCATGTTGACGACTGTATTTTCAGGAGCACCATTAAAAGACGTAGCATTAAAATTAACACAGGAAATGGAGATAGTTATTAAAAGAGGAGGATTTTCGCTCAAAAGAATCACATATTCTCTGGAATGAAACCACCACTAGAATCCTTATCCGATGGCATTAGTATCCGATGGCATTAGTATTAGTTGGAGCAAGAGATGGTATACAGAGAACGATGAAATTATCACTGGATTTAAGTGAATTAAATTTTGCAAAAAAATGTTGTGGCAGAAAACCAGTAACTCTAAAACGCTGTTCCTTTAATTCTTACTATGTCAATGTGTTTCTCTGACATTTTGATGTAACAGGAAAAATAACACCTATCACTGCAGCTCTGAAGCTTGATTTACATCTACTCGTCATTCATAACCTGGACTGGGATGACACAATACCCGACAGTCCCGCCCTATTTAAGAAACCAACTTTGAAATGATTCAAGAAATTAACAACAGATGTAGGCGGACTGTTGTTCCTGAACATACAATCAACCTTTATAGTTGGGTTGGGTAAAAGATGCGCAATAAAAAATTGAAATAAACATTTTAAACCACCAAAATATGAAAATACAATCCTTTTCGAGTTGTTTGATGCAAATAAACAGTTTCGAGGTCGCTCCGTACTTTTTTTAAAAATAAATATTTGCAGCATATTGAATATCTGCAGGATACCATCTTCTGAACAGTCTGACTAATTTTGGCTTCACAGACTTCGCTCGCGGCAAGCGATTCCCATCATATCGTTGTTTTGATGTGTAAAAGTATAGCTTTAAGCACAGAGAATTGTATTATGGGTAATTTTGTAGTTCCTTCCTTTTTTACAGCTGTTTCTCGGAAGTTGCTGCTAAAAACTGCACACTGAAAACAAACAAAAGAAATTCTTTTCCAGGTCCGTCAATCATGTGGAAGGGTATAAGATTCGTTAAGGTGATTTTTTGTGTGCTTGCTAACACAAAAAGTGTGACAAAAACAGCGTGTTCCTACTTGAAATGTCTTTTTAAATTCTCTGAGAAAAAAGCTTTGAGGTGTACATGTGCTTCATTATTTAAATTCAAAATTTTATTTTTTAGATAAAAAATAGACATGGGAAAACCAAAACCAAAACGTAATGAGAAGCGTTAGACAGAGTCTGACATGGAGAACGTCATGAAAGCAATCGATTCAAACAAAATGAGCATATACGCAAAGCAGCCAAAACGTTTGGTGTTTTGGAGCCAAATATTAGACGGAGAAAGAAAATGCTTCAAAATAGGGTTCATTTAACTGGTTCGGGAAGGAAAACAGCCCTTACAAAAGAAGAGAAGCAGCAGCTTGTTAATTGTATTAAAGTTTTATGCCCTTTGCGACACGAAAGCATACATTTAGTCCAGGAGTACGTAACTATCAATAACAAAAAGACACCGTTTAAATACAATCGGCCGAAAAAGAATTGGTTAAGGGGATTCATGGATGGATAGGGACAAAGTATTTAAGCCAGAGCAAGTTTGGAATTTGGACGAAAAATCTACTTGAGTATGTGCAAAGCTGGTGCAATGGTCATGTTATGGGTTGATATTGGTCCCATTGCAACACCAATCATTCGTTTTGTCAGATATCTATATCTTTCACAACCCTTTTCAAACTTTTTTATCAGGTCTTGAGCTCCCATAACAAACGCTTCTTGAAAACTTACAAAGGACAGTTTCCACTCCAGAGTGTTTAGCTATTGGATCAAACCAATGAACTTTGTTGAGAATGATGTAAGCAATTGAAGTGTGTTTCTCAACCAATGGTACACAAAAGGTTGCAGTTGACTGATCCTTTATAACATCAGTCATGTTTCTGACAACTTTCATTTGTTGAGATTGTAAAATTCCATCAGTGTAACACCATTTCTTCTCAAGATGTCTTCTTGAATTGTTTTACATTCGTGAAAAACTAGATTTCTCTTGATGCAATTTTAATGATCACTCAAGATATTAATATTTGAACTTGCCTTTGTCGGTTTTGTGGAAGATTTCCTCGCATCCTTTAACCTGTTGCTAAATCTGATTGGAAAAAGTTCAGAGAGTTACTTCCTTTGTTGACTAGCAGAGTCTTGTCAATTGAGGTAAAAGGTAGGTTGTATGAGGCCTGTGTAAGAAGTGTTATGTTGTTCGGTAGTGAGACATGGGCAGTGAAGCAGGAAGATCTTGACCGTTTAGAAAGGAATGATATGAGAATGGTTAGGTGGATGTGTAACGCCAGTCTGAGAGACAGAAAGAGTTCAGATGAGCTAAGAAGCAGGCTAAGGGATCGTCTCCGAGATCGTTTCAAAAAAATCGTTTCAAATCGTTTCATTTTTTAATTAGCATAGCATGTGATATGAATTTGAAACGATTTTAAAGTAATGTTTAATTTTTTGAAATCGTTTCAGATCGTATGGAAATCGTTTCACTATTTTGTAAATCGTTTCATTAAAAAATAAAATCGTTTCATAATCGTTTCATAATCGTTTCAAGATTGTTTTATTATATTTACTTGAAATCGTTTCACATACCATAATTCGTTTCAAAATTGTATCATTATGATCGTTTCAGTATATTTATTTTAGATCGTTTCAAAATCGTTTCAAGGTGTTTCTTTTACATTCTTTTAACATAAAAGAATAAAAGAAATTATTAATCTAATAAAGGTCTCTCAATAAAACCTACGCGCTGTCACATAGGTTTTTATATCGCTGCTTTTTGTTCTTAAACTTTTAAAATGCGATCTCTAACAAAGCTTTTTTATCGCCGCCTTTCGTTCTTAAACTTTTAAAATGCGATCTAAAAAAGCATTTCTATCGCCGCTTTTCGTTCTTAAACTTTTAAAATGCGATCTCAAAAAGCTTTTCTATCGCCGTTCTTCGTTCTTAAATTTTTAAAATGCGATCTAAAAAAGCATTTCTATTGCCGCATTTCGTTTTTAAATTTTTAAAAAGCGATCTAAAAAAGCATTTCTATCGCCGTTCTTCGTTCTTAAACTTTTAAAATGCGATCTAAAAAAGCTTTTCTATCGCCGCTTTTCGTTCTTAAACTTTTAAAATGCGATCTAAAAAAGCATTTCTATCGCCGTTCTTCGTTCTTAAACTTTTAAAATGCGATCTAAAAAAGCATTTCTATCGCCGCATTTCGTTCTTAAATTTTTAAAATGCGATCTAACAAAGCTTTTCTATCGCCGTTCTTCGTTCTTAAATTTTTAAAATGCGATCTAAAAAAGCATTTCTATCGCCGCATTTTGTTCTTAAATTTTTAAAATGCGATCTAACGAAGCTTTTCTATCGCCGTTCTTCGTTCTTAAACTTTTAAAATGCGATCTCAAAAAGCATTTCTATCGCCGTTCTTCGTTCTTAACTTTTTTTTCATCGCGATATTTTCAATTTTAAAGGAAATTGTTAGTTTTAAAAAAAACTGTTTATTTTTAGTTTTGAAAAACTGTTTTACGATATTTACGATAAAAGATGTTGTTGATGATGTCGATGTTGTGTTGAATAAAAGAAAGAGAAACAATAATTTTACATTTATATATAAGTTTAATTGGTTTTTAATTAGTTCAACATTGTTTCAAAATTCGTTTCAATAACTTCAAAGACTTTTACATCGTATCACAAATAATATTTTGACAATCGTATCAAATCGTTTCAGAATTTTTTCTAATCGTTTCAAAATAGTTTAAAAATCGTTTCACAATCGTTTCATTTTTACGTAGTTTATACAAAATCGTTTCGCAAATAAAATATGAAACATTTAATTTGTTTCATGATACGATTATGAAACGATGTGAAAAAAATATTGAAACGATTTCCATACGATGAAAATCGTTTCAATTCGTATCAAAACTGAAACGATCTTGGAGACGATCCCTAAGTATCCGTAGAATTAAAGATGTTATCCAGATAAGAAGATTGAATTGGCTGGACCTTTTTGAATGTTTACATTTTCCTCGGTAAGCCCTTTCGGCTTTAACAATTGCGTGGCAGGCAAAAAGATGCGGGCGCTAGGTGAAGTGAGGTCCTTTTTAGTCTGTTTCTTCGCAAGAAGGTATCATTACGACTTTATATCAATATATGTCAATCAGAAGTTATCCACCTACACTCGATAATAGTTTAAAGCCTCAAAAATGTTTCCGTAGAAAGAAATGGGCTGAAAAAGACCTTTCTTCAGCAAGCTTCCGCATCTTTCTGTCTCCCAACCAGTTGTTAGAGCCAGAAAGGCTTACCGAGAAAAATGTAAACATTCAAAACGGTCTTATATAGCTAGATACTTAGAAAAGTAGTATATACAGTCTAATCGATATCCAAAAGTGGACGTTTTGAATATATTTATCCACTTTCGGATATAATTTTGATGTTCGACCCAGTCTCCCTCGCAATGGGCGCAACAACGGCAGCAGATAACCAGCCATCCATCGATCAGGAAAAAAACGGGCAAAACAGGATAAAACATAATCAGAGAAAAAACGGCAAAATGGGCGCAGGTGATTAGGGCGGTTTGATATTACAAATCTGTATACTTGATTTTCTAAAAGCGTACCTTGGAGCAAATGTTAAAGAAGAAACTCTTGACTTTCAGAAAAGTATAGATAGTATATATACCTTTAAAACCACGGAACCAATCTAATTTGTATAAAATACAAGTAAAATGACGACTTTTGAAAAATATTATGCTCGCTGTTAACCAACTTGAAAATTAATTTCTGTTTGATTGAAACAAGCTACAAAGACGCGGAAAACTGGAAAAGAAACGATGGAGAATATCCTTTTTGGTGATATATATATTTTGTAACAATTTTTATCCGGCTTAGATATTATATTAGAGGAATTTGTCAGAAAAAGAAGGTAAATTATGCTTTTTTCACGAAATCTGGACATATATCCGCATTTGGATATAATTGACATATCCATTTTCGGACATGGATCATCAGACTGTAGTGTAAGTAAAGTAGCTAGGTGTAAGATAGATAGATATAGTTAATTATATATACTACTACTAGCAGTAGTTTGCAGTAAAAAAATACAGCTAACTAATTAACAGGGAATATGTAATAGAAATGCTCCCATCATCGTCGTCATTTAACAAAGTATATTTAACATTATATTTTTATCCTTACTGACTGATATTTTTAGCGACTTGTTAGTATATATGTATATATTGTAAATAATTTTAACCATCTGTTGTGTCATTTCACGAGAAATATTATTTACTTACTTACTTACTTCGGCTTCAGCTATATAGTTTTGTTTTTATGGGGTAATGGAGTCTTGTTGCTGCGTGCAACGTAGTATACCGTAGCAAAAGCTACCTCTTACGTAAGTTTTGAGGCATAATCATGGGACAGTAATCAACTATGAACCTAACCCAGAATTAAACTATAGACAGGATCTTTTTTAAAAATTACAGTAGAAGATTCGTCTCTGGACTCGCGGAAAAAGTGTAATCATAAAATTCTACGGCCCATACTTGCCATGAACGTTAACTCTGATCGGAGTTGAATTGTCAATCATAAAAACTTAAGAAGGCCCAACATCGTTCAGTGAACGACAGGAATGACATCTTACGGAACATTTCATTGCAATGCAGTCAGTCATATAATATAGCTAGCTGCTAAAAATATTCCTTACGATGCATTATACCCAGCCAACTTTTATTACTTGATTTATTACCAATGCTTTATCTTTTCTTTGGTACATTTTTGGTACATGATACATGCTACTTTGTTTTTTTCTTGTTCAGCACAACAGGCTACAGGCAGCTTAGCAGCATCATCAGACAGAGGGTAAATATTAAGCATAGCTAGCTAGCTACCTGTCTCCAGCATTTTTTTAGTTTTATCCCCAACCACATGTAAAATATTATGCAAATCTCCTGCATGCCTAACCAATGTGTAACTACCATTATCCCAAAAAAGGTTGATCAAATTTCTTTTAGAGAAGTATGAATTTTTTTGAAAATTGTGATGTTTTTTTTTAAACCAAGAATGGGGTAAAAAAGAATAATTGAAAGTTTAAAAAAAATATATTTTTTTTTACCCCAACTGTATATTTTTTTTTACTTAACAAAAGAACTAATAATATCAAGAGTGTATATATACTGTTAACTGTAAATTTTCATTTGAGTCCTTGTTTTGAGATTTCATGAAATTTCTTCATCACTTCCTTCTCAATTTCAAAGGCCATGTGCGCCTTTTTACGACTCGCATCTGTAAGATTTGGGATACAAGGACCAGTTCGTCGGCCAATCCCATTTTAAGTGAGAAGGGTCACTTGAATTTTCTACTTTCTTGAGAAACTGCATTTCCACCTGATCAGCATTTGCTTCAACATCTTCTGCAAAAACCTTCAAAAGTTTGCCCCAGTAATAGGTTCTAGGCTTTGTCCAGAATACAGCGAAGAATTTTCCAATGTTGTGATCATCTAAATGATCAAGGGTAGAGGTAGTGTTTTCTTGGCCTTGGTGATCGGTGTTTTCTTGGCCTTGGTGATCGGTGTTTTCTTGGCCTTGGTGATCGGTGTTTTCTTGGCCTTGGTGATCAGCGGTTTCTTTTTTATCATTGGCTTCATTAATAACTCCTTGGTTTTCATTGTCTGACTCTCCTGGGATATCTACATCTTCACCACTTCCCTCTTCTTCTGATTCAGTGTCATCACGTACCATGCCCTTAAGCATTTTTCGGAAATCATGGCCCCTGTTTTTATATTGTTTATTTTTCTTGGCTTGGCTCTTAGCCTTCTTTGCCTTTGCTTTTTGTTGTTTTGTCTTTTCTTTCGATCTCTTCTTTTCTTTTTTTGCATTTTCCTCGTCTTCTTTTGCTTTCTTTTTGGCTGCAATTTTTGCTCGATACTCAGGACTTGTCAATACTGCTCCATTCATTGAAATTTTTTGTCTCTTTGGGGCATCTTTTCCACTTGACGTCGGTGTTGTTATTGATGACATTCTTCTTTTTAAAACCTTTTCAAGACTGTCCGTCTCTTTTGGGACAAGTGTAATTGCATACTTATAACCTGGAGGTGCATTACGCTCTAATAGCTTTAAGATCTCCTCTGGTTTCATTAATTGGTTGGATTGTGGTGTACTGCAGGAAGCCATCTGATCATCAAAACTTGAATTGACACTTTCCTCATCAATGGAATCTTGAAATGAACGCACAGAGAAGGGTAACTTCTTTGGTGACTTATTGCGTTTTGATGAGGGCGATTTGCAATTTGACACGGACACCTGTACTGCTTCGTTAAAAGAGCTATCTGCTTGTGAACTGTTTAGGTTGAATGCTATGTTTGATTCTTTGGTTTGATTGATTAAGATGGGAGATCCATCCTCGTCAACCGGTGATCCTTCTTCTCTCCACTTCATGTAAGAGTTTAGTTTCACTTTGTCTAGGCGAGAAACCTTGTACTTTGTTTCATCTACTGGAAAAATTCCAGTAGTGTTGAAAGCAGAAATGATATTTTCTTTTGTCAAGCCTTTTTTCCAAATGCTTCCAATTAGATTACAAAAGGCAGGTTTTTGAAGCTTTTGGCGTCCACCAGTTCTATGCACAAACTCTGTAAGGTACTGCTCATAGTGAACCTTTAAGGGATTGAAACAGCCAACATCTAGTGGCTGCAACACATCTGTACAATGGGCTGGCAATTTTATTAAGGATATATTTTGCTCCATTGCAAAATCAATTGTAGCAGTTGACAAATGAGTCATATGACCATCAAATGTCAACAATAGTGGTCTTGCTACTACTGACTCAGCAAATTTTCTGAACCAATGATCAAATATCTTTGTGGTCATCCAACCACTGTCACTTACACTAAAGTAAGTGTTTTCTAGAGCATCTGCTCCTAACCATGTCGATTGAAGATTCTTTCCCTAAAAATGATGAGGGGGTCCAGTGAAGTACCATCAGCACAGCACACAGCCAAGACTGTTGTATTTTCCCTGTTTGAGCCATTTGTAACTTGAATACATTTCTTGCCAATCTCACCCACATATTTACATTTTGAGGGGTCTGTTGGAAACCCTGATTCGTCACAGTTGTAAACACACTCGGGTTTATCCTTTATTCCAAGACGCTCAACTTCATTGTTCAGTGTTTCAAAAAATCGGTATATGACAAAAGGATCAGAGGTTACATTCTTCCGGGCTAATTGCATCTGCCCTCCCTTCTTAAGGCTCAACTTATGGCGCTTCAAAAATGACCTGGCATATTATCCTTGAAACGTGTCTTTAAGTTTTTCATAACAACAAAGTCTTGGACTATTTGTCTGAGCTCTATGAGTGTTGGACCAAAGCCTGAAAAATAATACAATAATAATATTCATTTGTAGATTGTATGACACTCTCATAAAAGCACAGAAATAATACAATAATAATATTCATTTGTAGATTGTATGACACTCTCATAAAAGCACAGAAATTAACTGAAAGAAAACTGATGTATATACCTAGTTCTGACATCTTTTTGATGCATTCGGCTAGATGGTTTTCATCCTCTGCAGAAAGGTCATTCTTGCGACCTTGTTTCTTTCTATTGAAATGACCTTTTGCTTCCAAAACTCTTTTTCTTAACATCGAAGTTGAAATGTGATACTTCTTAGCTGTTTTATACACCGTCGCCCGTTCTTAACTTCATCTACAGCAGTGTTAATAGAGGCTTCAGTGTATAGTTTGGGTTTTGGTCTATATGACCTAACCATTTTAGAAAGTTTGTTGATTTACTTAATAATATGCAATTATATAGTTAGTAATCTAAAATGAATAGAAGTAAATAATTATTTTACACCTACCATCTCCAATTTTACCATTATTACTGTAGTGGGGTAAAAAAAAATAAACATTGGGTAATTAAAAATATATTATTTTTTACCCCATTTATCAAAAAAAAATTGGAGTAAAAAAAACCATAGTCATTCCAGAATAACAGCCTACTCAGAGTAAAATCAATATATACCAAGTAACACCCTATGATACTTGTTATTATGACAGCATTAACAAAACTTTAACCCAAGTCTACCAAAAAGCTGAAATAAAAAGTTAATGCATGTGGTTTGAAAGTTGTTTGTCATAATTTTTCAAACATCCAAAGTTAAATAATCATAAATTAAAAACTATTAACCTTGAAAACTTAATACTTGGCCAAAATATGCTTCAGATATTCCTATAAATGAAAAATCAGCCAAAACTAAAATTTCACCATTATTCCCTAGTCTAGTGAACTAAACTCATCATTTTTCCCTTTTTGATATTTTTTGATGAGAGAAGGGAAAAAAGAGAGTTTAGAACAACCCACCTTGACAGTTGACATTCAAATTTACAACTGTCTACAAATTCAAAAATATTAGCCACTTAAATTTCATGTCATTGTTTCTAAATATTCGCATAATTATTCCTGCAGTTACTTTAAAAATGGTGGAATAAAAAAAAAACATTGTGGTTCTTCGCTGGCTAAACTGGCTATCGTTGATAAAAGAAAAGGAATATAGTTAGCTAGCTAGCTAACAAAAAGATTTGGGGTTAAATAAATACCATAAACAGTGGTAAATGAAAACAATAAATACAAATCTACCGCATAATACTTTTCCATAGGTTTACACAATCAAATTTGCCAGCCTAATCCAATTATCAAGCGAGAATACCTAGCCAACAAACAACCAAGTAACCTCCACAATCATTCTCCATTTTAAACGGATCCCATTTATAACTTTTAGATAAGGAAATGTTTACCTATTCAGCGGCTTCTTTTCCTCAAACAAAAGTACAAAAAAAATCCATGATCCATTCAGGGCAAAAGCATCCACAGCACAAAAACTAAGAAGATTTTAATTCTAAAACTCTCCCTTCACCGCCAATACTATTACGCCACTTGAGAAAGAGTTTCTTGACAAGCTTTGTATTTTGGCAGGAGGGAGTCGATCAAGTTCAAAGCGGTAAATTGAGAAAACACGTGTACCCAAAAATGTAAACAAACGCAATTTAAAAAAACCCGTCTCATCACAATATAATAAGCGTGCGTAATATAATTATTTCTTTAGGAAGCGTAGCCACGGACTACAACACTTTATGTAATTATTCCGAGGGAATATGAACCAATCAGAGAGAGGCAGTCAACTTCTGACTGCGGGTTGGACCTGTCTCTCTTTTCTGCGAGAGCGTAAAAAAAATAATAAAATACAGGGCAATAGCGAAAGCAGGGAAGAGAGACAGGTATCCTTTCTACATTATTCCCTAGGTAGGAGCCATTGTTTTTTTTACCCTGATTTTGTTGATGTTTTTTTTACCCCCGCTGACTATATTACACATAAAAACGGTAAATTTTCACCTAAAATTTTGCAGAACAACATCACACTGGACCCAAAATATGGAACAGTCTGTTAACATCAATATGTTTACTGAGATAGGTAAAACCCCCAGTCATACAACACAATTATAAACTAATCTAAAATATAACAATAGTAAACATAGTAAACATCTTAAACATTCTCCCATCTTTTAAGAGAGATAGCATTCTGCAATAACTGTCTTCTGAACAAAATAAAATGTTTAAAAATAAAAGAATGTAGTTTTGTTTTGTTTTGTTTTTTGATTCGTTCAACAACAAGAATTATTGTCCCTGACATATCATCTTCCAAAGGGCTACAACAACTTGCACATAACGTAATCAATCAAACGTAATCTTCCCATTCGTTAAAACATTTATCAACCGCTGCAAGGATGCTCCTCGCTTGGTCATTCCATCTGACAATTGTAATGATGCAGGTACCCATCGAACAGAAACTTTTCCTTCATTGACCATTTGTTGAATAGCTGCTATATCGATTCTAAGACGTTTTTCTGACACCAGAGTAGTAGCATGAATATTTTCATACAAAGATTTATTATCAATATAAGCTGTTATGGGAATACAATTCTCATTTGTTCTCTGTGAAAACAAAATCTGTGACATTAAACAGCCTATGTAGTATGCATTATCAATACCATTAACTAAGGATAAGGCTTCAGCAGCAATGGTACTCTTAACAACCCTCTTGATCTTCTTTGAACACCAAGAAATTGGGAAACATTTCCCATCCTCTGCAACGACAATCACTATACTACCGCCAGCACTGGAGACGCCATCTGGTAAGTTTGCATATGACGCGTCTGAAAAGACTACCAACTTCCACAATTCATACTTTGGCATATTTGGAAAGATTAAGCACACATTGTTAGTGGCTTTCATTTTCTTTATAACCTTGTTAGCCACCAAAAGATGCTCTACTCTTGCGTTTTTAATGGAAACACTTAATTCCAGCACATCGAAAGCCAAATCTGGGCGAGTTTGAGTAGCTATCCAGTTCAATTGTCCTATTGCAGATCTAAGTTCATGTAATTCGTCATCATTGAGTTCATCACGCTTTCTAGTGGATCGTTTGTTTGAAATCTGTATTTCCTGAATGCATTTAACATACTGCTTTTGATCCATAGTTATATTTCCACCATCTTGAGAAATGTTTATCCCAATGTATTTAAAGTTGGTCTCTTCTATCTTACCAACCTTATAGGTCTTAATCAACTGTGACATAACAGATGCTTCAAAAATTTTATTTCCTGCAAGTACAAAATCATCTACATGCATTATAAAGATGCCACAAAGATTGTTATCTGTATCTTTCCAGTAGAAAAGTGCTTTATCTACTGTGGACTGCTCTGCCTTCAGCTTTAATAAGGTCTGACGTACACTGAAATACCAATTTCTTGGAGCATCGTTTAAGCCATAAACGACTTTAACAAGCTTCCATGTGAATCCATCTGGAACATTTGCTTCTTTGGGTGGTGTAACATAAACATCACGATCAATAGTGTGACCTTGCAGAAATGCAGACTTTACATCTAATGCCACACAATTCCAATTCTTGCAGGCTGCTATTCCAAAAACATACGAAGAGTGTCTTTAGCTGCAGTTGGTGAGTCACGTTGCAGTTTGTGCTCTTCCTCAAATCCTCTAACAACAAGACGTGCCTTAACAACTTTAGAGGAATCCACTTCTTTTTCAGTGATAATCCATCTTGTTGATATCTTACTTTGTTTATCATCCGAAACCTGTCGAACAACATCAAACAATTTCCAGTTGTCTAATTCCTTCTGTTTTGCTTTAACTGCCTCTAAAGTATCATGTACGTGTTCTGGAAGAATAACTACATTGACACTTTCAACTTTTTTCCAATCTTCAACATCCCTAAAATCTAGGCACATTTCATCATTTGTACCTTCTTTCCTTATGTTGTACCAACTACTGTACTTCCCTGTAGCTTTTCCACCTCTACTTATCACTTTTGCTGAAAACCATTCTGGTACATCTTTCATTTTCACTTCAACATGGTCGTTAACTTTAGGAAAATCATGCTCTTTTCGAACAGACACCTGTTGTTCTCCTTCCAAATTCATTTCTGCTTCTGGTACATCTAAAACATTTTCCTCATGTTCACTTCTGTTACGTTGTTCTTGTTGCACAGGTGTAGCATTTGTCTCTTCAGCCTCTAAATCAATCACTACTTCTGATTGATGATCACCTACATCTTTGTTCTCTTTAAGATCTGTATTGTCAAGTTTGTTCTGATTAGAGCCAGAAAATTCTTGACCCACTTTAACTAATCGACAAGGTGGGACTCTGACATACACACTGCCTTGCCGAACAAAAACAACCTTGCCGTCTTGACCAATAACTTTAGCAGGACCCCTCCACTTTGGTGAATCATCACGTTTATAGTAGACTTTCTCTCCAGTGTAATACTGTGTGTTAGTACTTCGAATCTGATGACGCAAAGCTCTTCTAACTCTTTCTGAAGCTTCAGCTTCAACAAATGCTTTACGTGCATTATGAAGGGCATTAATATGCTTTGCAAACACATGTGATACGGTTACACCCTCTAAAGCTGGTGGATTTGCATTTAACACTGATGGCAAATTCGGATTCCGTCCGAAAACTAATTGATAGGAACTATAACCAGAATTCATATGCAAGGAATTCTTGGCATTAAGTGCCCAGACCAAACCAACTTCCAACGATAATTTTGGGTTTTCATCAAGAATCTTTCTCAAACAATCATCTACAATTGCATGGTTCCGTTCACACAATCCATTTTGCCATGGACTACAAGCTGCTGTGTTTAAAACTTCAATATTTAGGTTATCACACATATCCCGGTACTTTTCATTAGCAAATTCTCCTCCATTGTCTGCTAATAAGCGTCCAGGAACACCAAATCCATTACCAATCCACAACTGCATGGTTTTGTCAATAATAACAGAAGGTAATTTGCTTCGAATTACTGTAGCTAAAGTGAATCGAGTAGCTGCATCAATGAGGTAAAACAACCATATTTTACTTTTTACCCATTCTTTAAGATCCATTACAACACACTGATTGAAATCAGTAGCTAATGGCAGTGAGACCACTGGTCTAGGTGGTGTCCGTTTAAACTTCTTGCATGTTTCACAGTCCTGTTCAATTTGATCCAGGATTCTCTTACAGTCTTCATCATATAGTTTTGCATCAACCAACAAACTTGCTAACCGTTATCAATATTGAGTTGGATAAACAGACTTCGTCCTCTTTCAAGGGTACGCAATAATGGCCTGATGTTGTATTCTGCAAATCAACTAATGTACCAAATATTTCAGCAGTGTCGTTTACCAGATCTAATTTCATGTCCGCTTTCTTCATAGCTGTTTTACTAAAGAAGAAGAGGTACAATTTCACATTCCTTCCCAGCCATATTACATGGTATTTTAACTTTGCCATTGGATTTTAATCTTTCCCCACCACCGAATCGAAAAACAGTGTCACTGGGAGATCGTTGTATTTTACACTTTTGTTCTGTTGTTAGTGAATCCAAATAACACTTAAGCCAATCTTCTCCGGTAACAGTAGCTGAGCAAGCACTATCTAGTACAGCACAGTTAAGAGCTTCTGACAATAAAACACTTTTATCTTCAATTACTGCGCCCGTAAAAAGAACTGCTTTTTCCACCATATCATTTTCATCGCTTGCTTGGAACACTGGCTTGTCAAAGGTTTTATTCCCATGAGGACAAAACCGAGCAAAGTGCATAACTGACTGACAAATGTGACATCTAAGTGGTTCACCCTTTTCATCGAGTGGATTATTTCTTTTACGTAATGGTCGTTGATTGTTTCGTTCATAATTATTTCTGTTACCATATCTGAAACGTTCATTTTCGAGGTCTAACTGAATTTCCATGAGTTCCAGTAATAAATACAGGTTCAGTTTTAGTAATAGCTGGTTCAACTTTTATGCTTTCATTGCTATTAGCAGGTAATGATTGTTCTCAGAAAAACCTTTTTAATGCACTTTTCATTTGTTTAAACATAGTATTTACTTCTTCATAGTTTACACCAGTAAGTACAAGCTGTCTGTCCGAATGTTTTAAACAAGCTCCATCAAGTAATTTGAATGCTAAAACACTTTCTGGTAATGCCATATCAAATTTCTTTGTTTTATTGTACAACTTTTCAAATTCTATTATATACGACTCCATAGTTTCATCACTTTTTCTTTTATAACGATCAAAGTTTGTGTAATGTTCATACATATCAGTTAATTCATCTTTCTTAAACAAGTTGTCCATAAACACTATCAAAGTGTCTATTCCATCTTCTTTATTCAAATCAGCAATACTAATCTCACTGAACACTTTATCTCGTACTTGTGTTGAATCTTCTTCTGGTAAAGATAAGGCCAATGCGATGCCTTGCTTCTGCTTCTCTAAATCTGTTAATAATGTCCATGCTTTCAATTCATCAACATAACGATTATATGGCTTCTTGTCATTAAAGACTGGGGGTATCTTGTAATTGTGACTCATCCTCTGCTACCACTGTTAACATCAATATATAAAAACAGGATCGTAGGAAGCTAAAACATCGCCGTAGATCGTTTAAAAATTATCAAAACACGATCGTAGGAAGCGAAAACATCGCCGTAGATCATTTAAAAATTATCAATACGCGATTGCAAGAAGCTATGTAAAACATCGCCGTATAGATCGTTTAAAAATTATCAAAACGCTATCGTTGTAGGAAGCGGAAACATTGCCATAGATCGTTTAAAAAGTATCGAAACGCCATCATAAGAAGCGGAAACATTGCCATATATCGTTTTAAAACCCATCAAAAAGGGATCGTAGATCGTTAAAACGTTGACTTAATTTGCTTGGGAACTATATAGAAGTCGCCGTAGTTTTTTTAAAAACTATCAAAACGGGATCAAATATAGTCATAGTTGGTTTCGAAACTACGTAGTTTTACCACCCCATTCAATGAAAGTCTTGTGCATATTTTTGTGACGGCTGTCGAAGTGAGAAAGGAATGTCTAAAAATAGTTTCAAGCAATTAATTTATCACGTTTTAGATTGTTTTTTAATTGTTTTGGGAGAACAATTCGCTTCAGAATTCGTTTCGAAATTCGTTTCAAAAGTTTTTTCTGCATTCGTTTCAAAATAGTTTCAGAATCGTTTCCCATTCATATCCCATTCGCTTCCACTTCATATCATTTTTAAGCTTACAGTTTAAAATAAAATTCAATCGTTTCACATTCATTTCATGAAACGATCTGTAAACGATTTTAAAAAAT
This sequence comes from Hydractinia echinata, assembly GCA_030067915.1. NCBI lineage: Eukaryota > Metazoa > Cnidaria > Hydrozoa > Anthoathecata > Hydractiniidae > Hydractinia > Hydractinia echinata. The sequence continues at coordinate 135,607 of JASGCC010000341.1, read as the reverse complement.
GATGATACGATCTCGAAACGATCATAATCGTTTCAATTCGTATAAAATGTGAAACGATTGTGGAGACGGTCCCTAAACATGTTGCTTTAGTTTGGGAGTCCTTAGACTGACCCATGTCTTGGCTGTCTCTAATAAATAGGGAGTTTTCGCAGAGACAACGAATCTGAAGATGCCTCCTGACTGGGCATGCAGGATCCCTAGACACACATAGTATTGGTATATTTGCAACAATATGAATAAACAAGTCGGTGGCCGTGGATAAATCCACGTGTTCGCCTGTGTTGCTTATTGAACAGAAATTTAAAAGGTTTCGGTAGCTCTAATAGTGTAGAAGCTTTTAACACTCAAAAACTTTGTTGTTCCCTCCAGAAAAAAATTGACAGAGTATATATATCCATCAAGATTAGTGAGGCTAACCAAATAAAATATAAATCACTACTTTTTGTGGCGAAGTCAATGGAATTGAAAGCGCTGTTTTTTATTTCGGGAATAATTAAGGCAAGTTCGGAAAAGTATGATAGTTATCAGAAGAGAAGCGCAAACTTTATTTAAAAATTTACTAGAGCTCGCCCTCATGGCATTTTCCGCAAGTTGACAAAATCATAACAATCAAATCATCTTTTTTTCCTATTAGGTAGGTGGACATCACAAATATCTGGTGTTAGAGTCATTTGCGCATCAAAAATAGGTTTGGTCAGTCAATCAAGTAAAAACTAAACAATTTGGAAACTTTACTAATTTTTAGATGCAAAGTTCCAACCATACCAACAAGGGTGACAACAGTTTCCAAATCTGGCAAAGTCATTCTAAAAGTGATTTTTCAGGATTTTATTGATGCAAGACCAAAGGAAATTAAACCACAGTTTATTGTCCTAGACACATTCAAAAACACATCCAAGAAACAGGACTACCAATAAATTATTTCAGAAGACGAAAACAGTTTCAATACTATTATTTTCAATTAAAATACAATTAAAATAGTATTAAAAGCAAAACTGCAAAATAATTGATCAACTATTTACACCATAATTAGCTATAATACAAAGAAATAAGGCATATTTCAGGTCTGTAATACGATGGCCCCTATGGCTCACTTCTTTTCTTAATAAAAACACTTTTCTTCTTTAGTCAAAACACTTCTCTTCTTTCCTCGGAAATCTTCTCTTCCGATCTAAACACTTCTCTTCCAAATTGAGAAGCACTTCTCTTCCATGAACTCAAAAAATTCCCAGACCTAATTCTGGTCCGGAATATTGATTAAGCTGGATTTTGATAACTCAAGTTTTTGAATAAATAACAACTCTCGTCCCCAGGCATTTTTGCCTTTTCGAAATATAATGGGTGACGGCGAAATGTTCTTAGTAATTAATAACTCTCCAAAAATTTTGTGTGTAGTGGACCACTACACATATATACTTTAGATAAAAATATATTGTGGTATTCCGTTGAGGTATTTCTTTATCTTTTTCAATACACACACTAAATTCTAACCAGGCTGGTGAGTATTCTTATTTTTCTATTGTTTTCAACAAAAGGACTATTGTTTTTAACCTAGAATCCTTGCCTAATATTCTTTTATAAAGCATATCCATTATAATTAAGAAAAACATGTGATTTGCTTGGTTGGCACTACCATGACTTTGAGGACTCTGGGTAGCCATTTATTTTGTCATTTATATATTGTGTCTATTGATAAATAAAATTAATTACTCTGCTAATAATCTGAATTGATTAGTGATATTATTTTATTCATGCACATGCTTCGGGACCTGCTACAATAAGCTGTTCGTAAATTGAGCACGTGTTAGCCAAGTATACTTCTTGCGAAAAGTGAAAAAAATATACAAACCATAAAAGCGAAAAGAAAGTTTGAGGCCACATGCAGAGAAGTGTTAAGTGCAGAAGCGAAGTGTCAAAATGCAGAAGAGAAGTGTGAGAATACAGAAGAGAACTGTTTGGATCATAGAAGAGAAGTGTTTTTAAATTGGAAGAGAAGTGAGCCATAGGGGCCATCGTACTGTAAAATATACGTGTCTAATATGTCGACCTACCGTTTCTTGTTCACAGCATATTCCTCTCTTCGTGTTAAAGTTCGCTGGACGTATAATCTGGATGGGGGGGGGGGGCAAAATCGTGGGGGGTGGGGGTATGAGCTGTACTTATTGGCTTTTTTACTAGAGTTATACTTTAGCCTCTTGGTCCAAACTTATTTGTTCTACTAGACAAAAAATACCCTAGCTTTTTGTACAAAAATATCAGTCCTATTTTTTTAGGCTGATTTTATATGACTTTTTTTCTATCGACATTTTGAGAATTTTAATAATTTTCTTTGTATACTTCACGTAGTAAACGTGCTCCACAATTTCGCTTCGCAAAAATTAAAAAGTGATCTCCAGTAGAATTTGCCAAATACAATAGAGATGGAAGTCTTAAAAGAAAGCAGACTTCCATTACAGGTCACTTGGTCTGAAAGGTTATTCCACACTTACAGCTCTAAACAGGAAGGCTTTTTTGCCAAATTCAGTGAATGTTGTGTTTTTAATCTGTCTGCTGGGGGTCTGTACCCCCAGCAGAGGGATAAATAACATCCGTCCTACATACATATAGCCTGGAGATATATATATATATAACATCTCTCTATTCCTGAAACATAAACACTAATAATCGTAATGAAATATAAACTAACATAAACACTAATAATCGTAATGAAATATAAACTAACATAAACACTAATAATCGTAATGAAATATATACTAGAAATATAAACATGTTGCATAGGTATGCCTTCAAATGTCATTATAGTCCATGGGTATCTTTCTTTTGATGACACGTCCAAACCTTGAATATCTTATTGTTTCTTCTACATCAGAGTCCGAATCTGTCTCTTCCAAGTCTTCATTAAATGGAATCGTACCATCAGAATCCGAATCTGTCTCGTCATTGTCTTCATTGAATGGAATTGTTGCATCTGAATCTGACTCAGCTTCACCACTACTGTCAGGATACGCTACCAACTCCTGACCCCTCCCAGCATTATTACCCCCTAAGGATCCCGAGACCGCAATAGGGTAGACCTGTCTTAGGAAACGCTGGTTACGTCGGATAACATTTTGAGTGTCTATCATTTTCAATATGTAGGATCGAGGGTGTTGGTACGATATGATACGTCCCCTTCTTGACCATTCTGATGTTTCGTGGTTTTGAACAGCTACGATCTGGCTGGATGATATACAGTATTCTGAGGTACCCCGGATGGCACCTTGTGATTGTAGATTTTTGCGGCTTAAACTTCAGGCCACAATGAAAAGTAATCCACTATAATGATATACGTTTTGCTTCCGTAACTAAACAGATCACTAGCAATTTTCTGCCACGCTTGTTTTGGTACTTCATGACTTAACATAGGGTGCATTCCATTTGACACAAAAACTGACACAACAAGCTAAATCAGCTTACCTTACTCAAAGTGCATACATGTTCACAAAATGGAATGAGCTATGCAAGGTTCGCAACATTTTCAAAAAATGCAATGCAAGGGTTTCATAAATTATCTTGGCTTCACATTTTCCGTAAATTATGCAAACACATGGGAAACACATGTCAAAACAAATATGGCGAATGCACGACGGCAAAAAATGATGATCGCATCGGTTTTTTCACATGAAGAACTGGGAGAAAATTCTTCCGATGGTGATGAATTTTTTGAATTAATGATTCCTGTAATTCAGGTGTTTTTATCTTCTATACGTGAAGATGGTGTAAGACAAGTGGAATATTTTGAAAATGTTGTGCCAAGGTGATTTATTGTAACTAGTTAGTACATTTTGCAGTTAAATGTTTTCATCGCCGAGTTACATACTTGCAACGTTTTTTTAGATACCAACCAAATGTATTTAAAATGCATTTTCGCATGACTCGGGGATCGGTGGAAAAACTTGCTGGATTGTTATCTGCTGCTTCAGTATTTTCGGGGAAAAAAAACAGGAAAGGACGAAACTCCGATAGTAAAACAAATTTGTATCTTTTTGTGGTTCGCTTCCGGAAAAGAACAGTTAGTGCGAATAAGTGACAAATTTAACCAAACAACGTCATCAATATTTCGCATTATCAGACGTGTTGTTCAAGCGATCATTGAAAAAATTAGTTTGTTTGTTTCTTGGCCGTCTCCTGGGGAGTTGTTAGAAATAAGTGGTGGTTTCCAGACAATGCGTGGGTTGGAAGGAGTTGTTGGTGCTATTGACGGAAGTCATATACCAATAAAAGCACCGCATAAACATAACGAGACGTACGTCAATAGAAAAGGATTCCATTCCATTATTTTGCAAGCTGTGTGTGATTATAAAATGAGATTCACTGACGTGTGCACAGGATGGCCTGGTTCTGTACATGACAGTCGAGTCTTTGATAACAGCGACTTGTTGGGCCGAATAATGATAGAACCAGATGTAATGGTACCGAACGGCAGCTTCCTTATAGGAGATGCTGCATATCAACTCCAAACATATATGATGACCCCTTACAAAAATATTGGAAACTTTACGGAAAAAGAGCAGAGGTACAACTATGTACATTCTGCCACTAGAAATATAATTGAACGTGCTTTTGCTTTGCTTAAGTCTAGGTTTGCTCGATTGCAATACGTAAATATTTCTAATGTTGAAGAAATCCCTACATTTGTAATCGCAGTTTGCGCTATGCACAACTTCTGTATTAATGAAAATGGTGAAGAAGCAGAATTGGATTTTCCAATTATCAATGAAGATGAAGTTAACAACTTTGTGGTATACGGGTCAGCAGCGGCTGATGCCAAACGTAAACGAAATGACTTAGCGACAGCATTGTAAACAATTTATTTAACATTTATAAACAATTTATGTAACATTTAAAAACAATTAAAACTTATTTAAAAGTCTCTCAAAAAAATCCATTTTTTGTTGATGATGTGCTGATTCCCGTTCAGCCTTCCTTTCCTCATATGCTTCGAACCATGTCAATATTTCTGTGGTGGCCTTCGTTACAGCTGAAGTGTATTTACGTTTTATTTTTCCTTTTGTTTTTTCAACCACTTTTTTACCATCTTCGTCGTCGTCTTCTTCTTCTTCCTCTTCTTCTTTTTCCTCTTCTTCTTGTTCAATAACATCTTCCTCCAATTCCTTTCTAACTTTAACGCCACTGCTTGAGCTACACGTTGTGGGGGGGATAACATTGGGGCGTTTACCAATAACTTCTTGTATTTCTTCGAAAAATTTACACACTTTGCTACCACTCCCAGATTTCCTTAAACGGTCCACGGACTTGGTGTATTATTTAATTATGCGTTCAATAATGGCAGTGTATTTTGTACAAGTTTAGCACTTTTAGCGGCAAAATGGAATGGCGTGTTGACTTTTACAAAGAGATGACCATAATCTGAGTTAAAAGTGAGTAAAATATGCACAATGAGCTTTATTTTATACTTATTTTAATAACCTCTGAGTTGATAATTAAATTAAGTGACTTTTTTTACTCAAAGTGCTAATTTAACTTAAAAACAAAGCTAAATGAAATGGATTTAGCAAAACTTTTAAGTAAAATTATTAAATTTAGCAACTTATTTGTGTTAAATGGAATGCACCCATAGTCTCTTTAGGTTTCGAGGGTAGCAATTCTAAACATTTCACACATTTTCGCACCAATTGTTCAATGTCATTGTTTATATTGGGCCAAAATACTGACTCTCTTGCTCGTCGCTTACACTTCCCAAATGTCCTGCATGTAATTTAGTCAATATCTCTTTTCGCAAGCATCTCGGAATCACATCTCTATCCTTGAAAAAGACTAGTCCCTGAATCTCGGTTAGATGTCCTTGCACTCCCCAAAATGGTTGCACAAGCAGATTACATTCATTTACCGTTTTCGGCCAGCCTTTCCTCATTGTCTTCGTCAGTTGTATGAGCTGTTCATCTCCCAGTGTGGCTTGTTTGATCTCCTTGATGCATTCTTGTGTTGCGGGCACTTGATCAATGACTAAGTTGACATGGTATTCTACCTCCTTTTCACCATGTTGGTCATCTTCAGTTGGTTAAGACACCGGTGCCCGTGATACCGTGTCAGCATCAATGTTGTCTTTACCTCGGATGTAAATGTAATGCAGTGAAATGGTATTGGAGAAGTTTCATACGCAGTCTCTGGATACGGGGTGACATTTCACTGAGTGAGTGGGTGTTTAATATGGGTATCAATGGTAGTCCATGAACATATTTCGACATTCAATTGACCCCCCATGTAATTGCTAAGAGTTCCAATTCAATTTGGTAGTAATTTTTCTCAGCTGATGTCAGGAACCTAGATGCACAATAGATTAGTGGTTATAGCTCTCGTACTCTGTGCGGGAGACCGGGGTTCGATTCCTCTGACGGCGATTCAACATGGGCGAGTGAATGTTACCATAGCCCTGGGTTAACCCAAGCCATGTGAGGGAAATTGGGAATATGGCACACTGTGTGGGCCGTTGGATGTTGCCGGGAGTTGTCTAGTAGAGCGCGGGCTCTAATTGGGTCTGCGTAGCTCAAAATGAGCATTAAATACTCTAGGACTCTCCATCTAAGCCATGGCCCCTCCTGGAAATAATAGACAGGGTATATCCCTCGATATTTGTGAGGCTAGCCATGTAAAATATGCACATCTATCTATCTATCTAACAGGTTGCCACTCCTCGTTAACCTTTTGTATAATGACCACACTTAATCCATTTAATTTGCTGCCATCTGTACGTATTTTCGTTGGAAGATTGACATCATACAGTGCTAGTGTTGGTGGTTCATTTCGACTTTTACTGCATTGAAAGCCTCTGTGTGATGGGGTTCCCACAGCCAAGTTCTCTTTGAACTCAGCAATTCTTTTAACGGTTCAGTAATTTGCACTAGGCGAGGGCAAAACTTAGACATTTGTTGAGCTATGCCCAGGAAACTACGTAATTCAGAAACGTTTGTAGGTTGTGGGAACTCTGTCAATGCCTCGAGTTTCTTGCTAATCGGCTTTATACCACTGGGTGTGATCATGTGTCCAAAAAATTCAACTTCCTGAGTATTAAAAATACATTTCTCATTGTTCAGCGTGATTCCATTCTCTTCAAACTTTTTCAACAATGCATACAAACGTTCTCTGTATTGTTCATACGTAGCTCCAAACACAAGAAAATCGTCTATACTTTTCGCAACACCGTCCATGTTTTCAACCACATGATCTATCTTTTTGCTAAATATTTCCGGAAGGGAGGTCAAACCAAATGGACCACGTGTGGGGCAAAATCTCCCGAACGGTGTTGTAAACGTACATTTTAACTGGCTTTCTCGATCCATGGGCAACTGCCAATATCCAGAATTAGCATCTAATTTCGCCAAGTGGTTATACTGACTTCCTATTTTCATAGGTTCATCGACAGGCTCTACTCCCAAATCTACCATTCTCTCAAGTTCCTTTTCCAGTGGTTTCAGCAATGGGATGGCTACTCGTCGTGGTGCTCCGATGTGAAACAGTGTTTTTCCTTCAACTTGAATATGGATAGGGTCTCCTTTCACTAATCCTAGTCCATTAAATACTGACAGAAAGTCTTTCTTAACAACTTCCCTGGTATGATCCTTTTGCTTGACCTCGTTTTCGATTGAATTGCATGATTGGTACTGATTTTCTAATGGAACTTTCACCTCAATTAAATCAAATTTTTTCAATTCTGGTTTATCCAAGAGGGGGTGTTGTAAAATTTCGGCATACAAATAACTGAGCTGCCTTTGAAATATTACCGATGCAAAAACGTTCATAAAAATATCCGTAACATTCTAATTTCACCTTATTTGGTCCCACCAGTACTTTTTGTGTCTGCGACAATTCATTTATAGATCGCTTGAAGTATTTCAAATGTTCAACAGAAATGACACTGACGTCTGCACCACAGTCGATTTTGAATTTAAGTGGCTTTGATGTTTTTGTTGGTGTCAATATTTCCCATGTATTATTATCTTTGTTACCTTTGTCCCCTTGAACCTGGTCTAAACTCTCTGCAGCCCCAATACTCCCTAGGAATAATGCCGCTGGAAGGGATCCCTGCACCTCAAAAACATTAGCGGAAATTGAATCTGCCTCGTTGACCTTGGATGTCAATGGCAAGTTTCTTTTAGTGCAGACTTTTTCAAAATGATTTAGCTCCTGACATTTTCCACATCGTTTACCCCATGCTGGGCAGGAATCTCTCCCAAACGTGTGCCGAAACCCACAAAATTTACAAATCTTACCACCTCCATTAGTATTAGTAGGCTGTCACTTGAATCGTCTTGTATCTATTCGCCCAACAGCAGCTGCTTCTTCTCCATGATTCTCGCCAAGCTCCACCATTCCAGTTGATGCTTTTTCGCTGGATCTGCAAATGTCTATTGCATTTGTTAGCGTTAGATTCCTCTCACTTAACAATCTCTCTCTCACCTTGGCAGTTTTTATACTTGCTACGATCCTGTCCCTTAGAAGGCTATCGAAACTGTCCCTTAGAAGGCTATCGAAACAGCCATTATTTGCACAGAAATTACAATTTTTGCTTAGCAATCTCAGTTCAGTTAAAAACTCGTCGAAAGTTTCTCCTTCTTCTTATTTCCTTTTGAAAAATTTGTGTCGTTCCAGTGTCTCATTGATGATTCCACGAGCAAATGTCTCCATTTTTTCAATAATCACTGCTGGGTCTCTCTTTTCCTCTTCTGATAACCCAAGAGATTCGTAAATTTGCCGTGTCTCATTACTAAATGTATAGCGAAGCATAGCTGCCTGGTATGTTGCCTCTTTGTCTTTTAATCCTGATAACAACACAAAATCATTCCATTTCTCTTTCCATGACTTGAACGCAGCATATCTGTCTACTGTCAGGTCCATTTTAATCAATTTTAAAGATTTTTGGAGATTATGACTTCAATATTCAATGTTCACTTTCTTGTCACTCTCCAGCTACTCGCAGCGCCATGTTGTGTTTTTAATCTGTCTTTACGGACCCCCAGCAGAGGGATAAATAACCTCCATCCTACATACATATAATCTGGATATATATATATATAAAAGTGAACACCATAGTTTTTTTTAACAATGAGCACAGCACAAACAAAGTTTTGTTGGTCGAGCTCAGTAAGAATAAAATCAGAAAAAACGACTACTGCAGTTTCTTTGGAAAAGAGTTTTTAAAATCCGGACTGTCTGTCATTTAGGAAGTTGTGCTCAGAAATAAAAAGAGAAATTTGCATGCTTTAAAAAAAATTCATTGGAGATAGGCCAATAATTTGTAGGATTAAGTTTATTGCCACTTTTAAAAATAGGGGAGACCTTTTTAGTCTTCCGATTGTTGAAAAGACTTGATAAATAAAACATTTAAAACTGGCGATCCTGCTTTTATCCTTTTTTATTAAGTTTTAGGGAACTGATTATTTTTTTGAAACTTTGGTTTCAATAGGAGCTCACCAAAATTTGTGTCTGCTAACAGGTGGATTAACATCAGTAGCGTCAGAAGAAAACTTTGAGGCTAGTTTGGCACCAACACTGTCAAAAAATGAATTAAATGTGTTTGAAATTTCTTTTGGGTAAGAAGTTTCGGTACCTTTGTTTTGGAGTACTTCTTTTATTGAGGAAGTATTGACTGACTTCTCAGGAATCAGTTTTTTTAGAGTTTTCCAGAGTTGTTTTAGCCGATTTTGGTCCTGCAAAACGTCATTACTATAATGACGTTTTGCAGGACCAAAACCGGCTAAAACTCGTTTTTGAGTCTTATTACCTGGTTCCTTTTTTGTTTAAAAACTACCCATATGATGCTTCTTTTCTTTTTAAGAAATCTCTTTTTTGATGGCTATTATTAATTCACAGTGACCCATACCTCAACACGGCTGGAAAATCTATGTGTTTTGAAAGGGGCATGTTTGTCAGCCACTATTTTAACATTTCATTCAGTTTCTCACGTGCTTCATCAAGGTCATCATAATTATTAAAATACTACCAGTCTAAATATCTGAGGTCCCTTAGAAAAGCCTCTTCACTGAAGTTCTTGTAGCTACAAACCTTAATATAGTTTTAGGGTGATCACTGATGTCTAAATCCCTAAATTAAAAATAAGACAATCTTTCCCAGTGCTGCAATTCATTTTATCATATACACTGTGATTGCTGAGATATAAATGAATAACAAAATTATATAAACACTAGAAAAAAATCTTCTGTATATCGCTGTTAGAGACAATCCGTGTTAATGATTTTGTTTATTTTTATGCAAAGAAAACTTAGATATACATAAAAAAAGAGATTATACTTTAGGTTTAACCCTAACAAAACTTAGGTGACAATAAAAAACCTTCTCAAAATTAGTTTTAAATGCCAGATAAAAAGATCTAAAAAAAAAATAAATTTTAACACTTTAGGCAGAGTTACACTTGTGGGATATTAATAAAAATGTTAAATTTTTTAAAAATTGTTCTGTGTATAATAGTTGAAAATAGTTGAAAATTATACATTTTTCAGGATGAAGAAAAAAATCGTTTCTCATTCATTTTATTTCAATTTAATTCAATTAAATTGGATTTTTTCGATTTAATTTAAAATGAGCACTCAGATCTTTGATTTTTTTAAAAATAATTTTATTGTATACAATAAGATTATTTTTTGCTTCAATATTTTTATAATATTGCATAAGTGTAAATTCTGTGTTAAGATCAAAATGATCTTGTTGCTTTGTTTTTTACTTTTGTGGTCTTTACTTTTTGCGACATCAATGAAAAAAACATTCTAGATGACATTGCAGTCAGTGCGTTTTGAATAAGTTTGTAAAATAAAATAAAATAGCTACACGAAAAACACTAATAATAAATAGATAATCTATCTATCAGGATACACGTGAATAGAACATTGATTTATAGTTTGAAAACTGTTCTTCCACAATATTAAAACTTTGAAACATACAAACCAACACTTCTCAATAAATTAACAACAAAACAATATTGTGCAAACATAGAAGTTTCATCTATTTTTCTTTTTTGTTTAAGATTTCAGCAGCTAAATATAATAACCGATTAAAAACAGTAACAGCTAAAATTATAACCAATAAAATGACAACCGTTGCAGCTTTCAAATAGCTGATTATAGCTGAAATAAAAATAACATAGATGGAGCATGAAAGTTTAGATCGTTTAATTTTGTCTAAATAAAATAAATAGCTGTTTAATGCAATTAAATAACTAGTGCATAAAATATATATAAAATCAAAAACAATAAATAGCATATTCAATAAGAAGGCCTACTTTATGTGGGTCTAATTCACTTTTCCAGTCTTGCTGGGTTTTTGTGATTCCACTAATAATGTTTTTTATTCAACAACCGTCTAATGTTTGTCCAAGGATATCCAGCAAATTAGTCCCATCTTCACGTATACCTAACAACTGCCATTTATATATCCCCCCTCCCACCCCCCATCACTGCATCAGGGACTCTGCCAAATTAACTTATTGCCTATCTCCAAGCACTCAGTTAAATCTGATTAACAATTATAAAAAAGAAAATGTGTGACGAGTGCGGAACAAAATTATATTTACTATTCTTATGCCAAAATTTTGGTGAAAGAAGCATGATCAAATGTGTAATGCAAGCATGATGAAGTGTTTAATATGCATTCCCTTTCTTTTAAAGAAATCCCCTTTGCCACTATGGATGTTTGCTAATGTAAATAAAGTTACCCAAAAATGGAAAGCAGGACCATATTTTAACTCCCACTCACTCTGCATTAAGGACCCTATGAAAGTAATTATTTCTTGATTTCCAAACACTCAGTTACATAATTTTTAAAATGTGTGACGATTGCAGAACAAAATTCGGATCTAATTATACTTAAAATCCAATGAGTGTTATAAGCCATAGCTAAATGATTGCCTGATTGAACAAATTTCCTTGGGAAAAAAGCATGATCAAATGTTTAATGTGCATTCCCTTCATATTTTAAAAAAAAAACCTTGCCACCAGGGATGTGTGCTTAATATATGCCAAATAAAATTATCTTTTGAAATCCAAACAATCAGTTAAATTTATTTTTGACGATTGCCTAAAAAAAAATTTGGCATTTACTATTTTTATAATCCAGTGAACATCATAAAGCCATAGCAAAAGAACCACCTGATAGAACAAAATTTTATGTAAAAAAAAGCGTGATCAAATGTTTTGTGTGCAGTTTCGAAAAAAAACCTTTGTCACCATGGATGTTTGCCTAATATAAATAGAATACCTTAAGGATACGGTAACCCCCTTTAGGGTCGTTTTTTTTAATTTTGATTCTTTGGCATATTTTCCTGATATTTTTAAAAAAAGAATTAAAAATATTTATTGTTAAGAGGGATAAAATGAGGAAAAATCTTTTTTTATCTTTTAGTGTTTTCAACAGTGTGCTCAAAGTTTAAAATTCCTTAAATATATTTAATCTGTATGATAATTAAAGAGAGTTATGCAGAACGAATAAAAAATTGCATCTCTACATAACATAGGAAACGTTCACACTTTAATAATCTATACAAATTTATTATTAGTTATTATCTATGCCTTTTTAATTTATTTATTTATTTATTTCGTTTTTATCCTGTTGTCTGTTTAACAATAACAAGACTCAAAGTTCTGCGAAAACACTTTCCTTTAATTTTTAATAAAATATTCATGAGTTATTAATTATTCATAACGTTTAAGTGGGTGTAACATTCCTTCATCATGATTTTTGCAGGTAAAAGCAAAGATCTTTGATTTGCTTTTTCTCGAAATAAAATTTTCAGTCGCAATGGTATATATTTTTGTCGAACACTCCCCTCCATCTTGTCGAAATTGTACGAAAACAAGTTTGTTGCGATAATTATATCTTTGGCTACAGAACTTTGCTTTTTCTAACGCAGAAAGTGAGGAAATATCGAGTTATTGACCTATCATGCTTAAAAATAGATAAATCAGTCATAAAACAGCTATTGTAACACAAAATATGCTATATTTTCGGAACCACGTATTGTTTTGAGTAAAAAAAGCAAAGTTTTTTAGAGCTGAATAAGAGCTTCGCAACCATAAGTTTTTCGACGAACAAAAAGTTTACTGAGGGGAGTGTTCGACAAAATAAACTGGAAGGGTGAATTTTTGTATATAATTTTTTTTCTCCTTTTTGGATTTTTTTTATGGAAATATTTTATCATCACTCTAGAGATAATTTATTTGGCTTTCAGAATATATATATTTGTTAGGGTTAATATAGCGAGCAGAGGAGATATTTTAAATATACTGAGTATGTGTCTCAGGGGGTTACCGTATCCTTAAAAATAGGAACCCTAACCATATTTATGGCTCAAAAACGGACTGACTTGGGTGCCTGTATTTATTGACTTGTTTCATTAAGCAAGGCAAAGCAGAGGCATGTTGACAAACGAGACAATACTCAAAGCATGTATAATACAACATGGCTACCTTATGAGTTAACTGCATCAAAGGTGCCTCATTCTCAAACCTTATTTGAGGTACTGTACTAGGCCAGAGTGGCGCCTATCATTCTACAGCTAGAAGGTTTACTGAAGTCACCACAATTAACATGAGCTATAAATATTCATTTAGCTGCATTAAAAAGAAAAACGTATTGAATTCTCCTTCCTTTTTCTTAAAATATATCATAGTTATTGTTTGATCTCACAGACTTTTCTGTTTATAGTTAAACAAAAAATTAATGTGACAGTTATTCCATGTGTTGTAATACAGTATACAGTGTGAGAAGACATTTTGACATGAATTAAACTGAAGATGAGTGCAACAGAATTAAAAGAACAGGGGAATCGCTTATTTGCTGCTAGAAGTTATGGTGATGCTATAGGGTGTTACACAAAAGCAATTGTAAGTGTGTTGATCTGTTAAACTTTTAAAAATTGAATACTGCGTATATACATTTTAAACAGTTTTAATCTCTGATATATAGAGCTTGTTGAAATATCAAATTAAAATTTTCTTAGTACAGGAAAAAAGTTTTTCCTTTTATATTTTTAGATTAAAAATCCAACTTCAGCTACTTTTTACAACAACCGTGCACTTTGTTATCTAAAGCTAAAAAAATGGGCTTTAGCGATAGCTGACTGTCAACATTCAATAGAAGTTGATGCCAAAAGTGTAAAGGGACATTTCTTTCTTGCACAAGCCTACTTTGAGAATGGTTTGTATGATGAAGCTATTGCGAATTTCAAACAAGGTATGTGCATGTTTTCCCTTAGACCTGTGGTTTTAAATGTTTTATTCCTATTTAAATAAACACATTTCTTGTTAAACTCCATAAAAATTCACCAGGACACTTAGAGTTAAAGGTTTGAAGTAGCCTATGTAATTCTCGTTGGCAGTCAGCATTTGTCAACGTAATTGAACATGTAGTTTATAAATGATAACTTACATCAGCAATTATTTGTCGTGGTAAGATTGCATCTCAAGCTTTTTTGAGAGCTTAGTTAAAATTTTCTACTACAGCAATTTATGGATCATTCAGTCATAAAAACTTTAAGTGAAAAATCGGTCGTCAAATATTTGTAGCTTTAAGTGCATCATAACTTGTGGTTAGATTAAATCAACGTGGAAGGAAGGTTGTTTTTATCTGTGCCCAACATTAGTATTTGCATTTGAACTAATGTTTTTTTTCTTGCAAATTATTTTATATTTGTATTTACCATAAAATGGGTAAAATGGGTAGAATGGGTAGTGGAGGCTATTAGTAAATTGAAGATTGGCAAGGCTGCAGGAGTATCAGGTATTGTTGCAGAGATGGTAAAAGCATCTGGATATATTGGAGTTGAGCTTATTACAAGTCTTGCTAATCAGATTATAAAGGATGGTGCTATTCCGAGTGAGTGGCAGTCGAGTGTAATAGTGAATTGTCTCAAGGGCAAGGGTGATGCATTAGAAAGAGGTAACTATAGAGGTTTGAAGTTGGTTGATCAAGTAATGAAAGTTATTGAACGAGTGGTTGATAAGTTACTTAGAGAAAGAATTGATATAGATAAGATGCAATATGGTTTTGTTCCAGGGCGTGGCACTACAGATGCAATATTTTTACTCAGACAGCTTCAGGAAAAGTATTTAGGAAAGAGAAAGAATCTCTATTTTGCCTTTGTAGATTTAGAGAAAGCTTTTGATAGAGTGCCACGTAAAGTTATTTGGTGGGCTATGAGAAAATTAGGTGTGGATGAGTGGCTAGTTACGATGGTACAGTCTATGTACAGCAATGCTAGAAGTCGTGTCAGGATTAACGATTCACTTAGTGATGAATTTAGTGTAAATGTTGGTGTACATCAGGGTTCTGTACTTAGTCCTTTGTTGTTTGTTCTAGTCTTAGAAGCGCTGTCGATGGAGTTCAGAACAGGTTGTCCATGGGAGTTATTGTATGCAGATGATTTGGTTCTCATAGCAGAGTCGATGGAAGAATTAGTTGAAAAGTTTGAGAAGTGGAAGAAAGGACTAGAAGAGAAAGGGCTAAAGGTGAACACAACAAAGTCTAAAGTCATGATTAGTAGCATTGCAGCCAAGTGTGACCTTGTAGTTGGAAAGTGGCCTTGTGGAGTTTGCAGGAAAGGGGTTGGTAGTAACTCAATTTTTTGTCAGACCTGCAAGCATTGGGTACATAAGAAGTGCAGTAGTATTGGTGGAAGGTTAAGAGCTGACATTCAGTTTGTATGCAAGCGTTGCAAAGGTGAGATTATAGAGAATGAAGTATTTCCAGCTTTAATGATGTACAACAGTGGCTCGTTAGAGATAGTTGAGAACTTCTGTTACTTAGGTGATATGTTGGGCAGTGAAGGGGGTGTTGGAAGAAGTGTTACTTGCAGGATAGGTTCTGCTTGGAAAAAGTTCAGAGAGTTACTTCCTTTGTTGACTAGCAGAGTCTTGTCAATTGAGGTAAAAGGTAGGTTGTATGAGGCCTGTGTAAGAAGTGTTATGTTGTACGGTAGTGAGACATGGGCAGTGAAGCAGGAAGATCTTGACCGTTTAGAAAGGAATGATATGAGAATGGTTAGGTGGATGTGTAACGCCAGTCTGAGAGACAGAAAGAGTTCAGATGAGCTAAGAAGCAGGCTAAGTCTCCGTAGAATTAAAGATGTTATCCAGATAAGAAGATTGAATTGGCTGGGGCACTTGGAAAGAATGGAGGAGGATAATTGGGTAAGAAAGTGTAGACACTTGATAGTTCCTGGGGCAAAGCCCAGAGGCAGACCGAGAAAGACTTGGCAAGAGGTTATAAGGACAGACTTGATACAGAGGAAGTTGAGTTTAGATCTAACACAGTCTAGATCAGATTGGAAGAGGGTCATTAATATACCCCGTCCAACCCATGCTAGCATGGAAAACGGACGTTAAGCCGAGAATGATAATGATGATGATGATAAAGATATATAATAATTTTATCTGTTAAAACGGAGAAAATCATTGACAAAATCATTTACAAAAACTATAGAACTCGTATTTCACAAACAAATTTAAATATTGCATTATGCGATAAGTGGAATTCTTCCAAACAGTACTTTTTCTGACAGGGGTGCCTTGCCTCCTCAATTCTCCTCAATTTGAAAAGTCTACTCAAATCTCCTCTGCAAGTAGATTTTTTAACAACATCCCTCAAATCTCCTTAATTTTAGTATTACAACATGTGAAATATTTTTTTTCCGCATGGGTACAACAATTTGTTCTTCACCTCATAGCATCACCCAAAAATCTCCTTAAATATTCTCAATTTCTTTGAACAATGTAAGAATATCCCCAAATCCCTCCAATCTCTTTTGTGAAAATACTGTCATCTTAAAAAAGAATAAAAAATTCACTCTATAAAAAGAGTGACAATACTGTCCTAATCTTAGAGAAAGAATAATAAATTAATGAATTTGTTAGTAAAATGAGGTGAGTTTGCCAACATTTTCTTTTATATTTTAAAAGTAAATCACAAATATATATATTATATATAGTAAAGATAAGTTATTATCTGTCATTTTAGAAAAAGAAGATGAAAAAGAGAGGATTTTTATTTAAATTTTATAGTTTTTTCTGTTTTTTCTGTTTTTTTGTATTTTTATATTTGAATAACCATTTCCGAACGAAAGTTTTGCCATGTGTACCTTTATGCAACCTGTTTTTTGAAAAAAGAAAAGAACAACAAAATGAATAAAAAAACACCTGATGACTCATCAGTAGATACCAGTGCAACTGTTTCGGGCAATTATTTCTAAACAGTTTCAATTGCACTGGATGCCCAACAGGAGTAGCTAATTCCCACCGTCATAGGTGTGTTTGTTGTTGGTATAATTAATGACAATTGTCACAAGTCAAAAGGGATTTGATGGTTTGTACCATAAGTCAGGGAAGAAACAAAGACAATTTTGACATTCAATACTATAGTTTCATGCTTTTGCAATCCTCGGTTGAATAAAATTATTGAGCACTCTTTTAATAAACGAAGAAAAAGAAGAAGAATATATATATATATATATATATATTTGTGGTTTTGAGTCATACAAAACTGTCGGCAATATTTGTTAATGCCTATAATGCTGAACAAAGGTTGTAGAAGTAAAACTTAACAACAGACATTTATTTATACACGGTTTTTTAAAGATAGGTAAGGTGAAATAATTATGTTTAAATTTAAAATTTCTTTTGCAAAATTTGAAGATCATTATATTCACTCGCAAGTTGCAAACTTCTAATTTAAGTTCTTCCCTGTTTTTTTTCCTTACTTATCATTAGTTATTGAATCAAATTATATTAAATATACTGTAACTTGAGTTAAAATCAACAAGTGGGATGTATTTTTGCATATTCTGTTCTAAGGCAGTGAGAACCAGCCTTTGCATCAGTAGATCAAAACTATTGTATAACCGAAACTTTATTGATGTACCTCAACCACACTAATTTTTGTGGGTGTTTATTTTTGCGTTTTTATTGATTTTGGCTAAATTAACGAAATTATGTACCCGAAAAATATTGTTCCAGATGCTATTTGCTAAAATGAAGATGAAAATAATTGAAATTAGTATCTTCATACAAAGAAGAAAATGACATTGTAACAAGGGATCAGTGAAATTGTTCTTGTGTGAATTTTATTAAAAAAATATTTGAACATTTTTACAACATTTGGGAAAATACCCACAAACTTTTTATAAACAATCATCAGCGAAAGTTAATACCTGTGAAGTGTAATATACCCCCCAAAGTTAGTAGCATTAAACTTTCCTGGAAAATTTGCATAAGAAATTCCCAATGACATATCCACTTTTTGTTAAAGGTTTATCATGTAATTCCAGATATTGCTTTTTAAATATTTGTTTTTCTTGCCACTTGACTGTCGCTTCAACCTTCTTCGTTAAAAAATTTCGAACTAGATCCAGTCTTTTTTTGTGGCACGTGACCGTATCACATGAGATTAACAACTCCGCTCTGACTTCCATCCACTAGAATTAATGACTTTCATAGCCAAACACTTAACAATTAATTAATATGCCTATGCAACAAGGTTAGAAAAAGTTCTTCGAATTTTCAACATCAATTTCTGTACGGAAGATTTTTGTTTTAAAGAGAATTAGTCAACATAATATAGTCACATAGCTGAGCAATGAAATGAAAATTTTATGTATTAGCAACATGAGTTTTCAAATTAAAAAAGAGTTTGAAAGAACAGGTAGTGACATTTACTGATCTATAATTTGCCGTACTAGGCTGGGTATGATTACTCAAATGAGTATGATAGAAATTAGTTTGTATCCTCATCAACCTTGTTCTCAGGGAGTTGTTGTATATATAAAAAAAACCTAGCAATTTTGGAGACAAGGTCTCCAATTTACCCAGCAATAAAAACGTACCTGATAATATATAGGAATTCAAAACTCAATAAAAAAGAACTGCTAAAGCTAATTTGAACCATTTTAAAGAACATTGGTTCAATGGATCCCACAATACAGTAAGAGACAGAAATTAATACCTGATTAAAGTTTCTTTTCCTATGATATTTTCCAATGTGTAGCACAAAAATCAATGCTGTGTGTTCCGTTGTAACGTTTAGATACAAAAACAGGGTTCCCACGCCTCCTAAAAATCCTAAAAAATCCTAAAAAAATCCTCCTAAATAATCCTAAAATATCCTAAAATTTCATGATTTATTGCAAATACTCCTATTATATAATGGATTTTTTGTGGAATATAAGTCAGAAATATTTATATTCTGCATCAGTTATCCTATATCAAAATCTCCTAAAACCTCCTAAATTTTTGTATGTCTTTTCCCTGTTTATTGAAAAAATCTCCTAAAAAAACAGCTAAAATCCTCCTAAATTCTCCTAAATATCCTAAAAAAGTTACTTGCAAAATGAGTGGGAACCCTGAAAAATGTGAGGTAACCAGTTTCAAATTTAGAGTATACTAAACTTGTTCCCAGGCCTATTTTTTCTCAACTGTGCTGCACTTTAATGATAAGAGCTTTCAAAAGCATGCATAGAACATTATAGTCAATGACCCTTAATGCTGCCACTCTTATGCTCCGCTTGCTTTAATACACTGATACTCAAACAAAAAAGGATGACCATTTTAAACAATGCCACAAGTCAGTTTGACCTTCTCGGGTAAGAGCATATTTAAAAAAAAAGAAACTTCTGCGGTAACTTAACCTCATTTTTAATGAAAGTTTCTTCCCCAAAAATCTGCTCAACTGTGAAAGTTTATTCCCGCGAAAATTCTTCAAAAAAACTGTGTAGTTGTTTTGATACCATGAAAGTTTCTTCTGCTAAAGTTTCTTCCCTTAGAGTGCTGCGAAAAGAGGGAAAGATTAGTTGTTCTGAAACTAAATTCAATAATTTTGCACACTTGTGTTCACCTCCGCATTAGTAACAAGGGTATATCTTCTGCAAGGCTTAGCTACACACAATGCAAGGGCCTAGATGGTAACTGCGATTAGCGATGATGGGAAAAATCCCATGGTGGATTTTCTATACGGGCTAGCAATTATAGTGCTAAAGAGACGGGATGCTAGGTAATTCATGATAAAATGTTGAATTGCTTTTTTTTTCATATTAATTTGAGCAATTATCAGTGCAGTGTGGCATGCACCATCAATAAATTTCACAACTTGTCTTCCAAAATATAAATCCTTTTAAAATAAAAATCATGCACTTGTATTTAATTTTTCGTTTGATTGCTTAGCTATATGCGAGAACATTGATGCAGATTTTTTTTAAAAAAAATAATCGTTTGTACAGAACTTTTGTTTCATTTTGTGGTGAGAAGGCATCTGTTTTGGCTGTAACAGTCAGTAATAATTGAAGCAGACATATAACATAATACCTAACAAGTTACATGCCACAAAAAAAGACTAAAGCTTGTTAGAAATTTTTAACGAAGAAGAAGTTTGTAATGGTGGTCAAGGTGGCAAGAAAAGCACATATCTAAAATGCTATATATAGAGTCACACTAAGTTTAACAAAAAGTGGATATATCATTGGGAATTTCTCATGCAAATCTTTCAGGTATAAGTCCAGAATTTCTTTAAGGTATGTTTGATTCCAATGAAGATTTTAACATTATAAATTCAAGTAATTGAAAAGATGTGCTCACATATATAATATACATGGTACATAATAAATATGTTTTATTCAACACACTTTTTTCAATCTCACTTTTAGCACATGAATTGGCAAAAGACCAAAAGTTGAATTTTGGTGATGATATTGCATCTGCGTTAAGGGCTGCAAAAAAAAAGGTAAGATGTTGAAATACCAATTATTTAGTGAATGCAATCATTGTGAGATAAGCCCAATATCGTATGTTTAATTTTAGCGTTGGAATGTGATGGAAGAAAAAAGAATTCAACAGGAAATTGAGCTAGAATCCTATTTAAACAGATTAATATTAGAAGAAAAAGAACGGTTTGTAACTTTTAATATTCACTTACACTTCTTCCTATACTGCAGTATCTGCATACTTGTTATGATTTGCACAAAAATTTGAATATTTGGTTTAGCAAAATCGTCCAACTACAGCAAGATGGATGTAGTGATGAAGAATCAGTCAAATCTATTGAAACTGAAACTGTAAGGACTTTGGATGTCTTTTAATGAAAAAAAAGAAATGATAAAAAAATGATTAAGCATGTGCTCATTTTTCTTTGAACAAGCTAAAATTGTATTTCTTATTTGTTATTTTTTTTATGTTAATGTTATATCTCAATGTAAATACAAAAGACTACCATCAATATAGTAACTAAGAATAGTGAAGTCATTCTATTTTACAACTTTTGGGCCAATAACTAAAAAACAAGTGGAAATAACTCAAGCTATCCCCTACATCATACACTGCCAAAGTGGATTTTTTCACAATTAAGGCTAAAAATGTTAATTTTCTATTGACAATGCTTGAACAAAAAAGATATGGTTCTTATAAAAGTGTGTAAAAACAAGGTCCTACATATTCTTTTTTTGTTTTTTAAAAGACACCGTTGTTCTTAAAAAATCAAATTTTTGTTTGTACATAAGTGTCAATCAGATAATAACTATTTATTCTCATGTCTTGTAATAACCAAAAGTAACAAGTTGACATGGTTAGACATAAATAGTGTTTTGTTATTTTTAAGATTTTGTGAAATTTATTTTCTGTAGAGTAAAAGGTTGTCTGAAGTAACTAATTTATTTTCTGAAATTGATGAAAGACGAAAGGTATTTCTTTTCCTTTCTTTTTGTTGATAATTTATTTAGGCATATGTGTTTTCCTCCTTAATATCATATTTTTTGCTGTTGCAGAAAAGAGAGGTACCCGATCAAATCTGCGGCAAAATTAGTTTTGAAATTATGCGAGATCCAGTCATAACTCCAAGTGGTATTACGTATCCTTTTCTAAAAATTGTTTTTGTTTTCACTAAAGTAGTAAAAAAGAAGAAACAAATCATCTTCCCCTTAATAGAGAAAACCTTAAATTATGATATATAACATATATAGTGTATTTTTCAGCCTCTTTATGCTTATGAAAACCCTTCCTATTGCTTAAAATATCTTCACAATATAACTTGTTGGCCAACCCTTATTTTTGTACCATTTGCACAGGATACAATATGTTTTGCCAACATTCAAGTTTTCGAACCCTTGTAAAAAAAATGTTGCCCAATAATGTTGTCTTACTGACAGGGGTCCCAGCTGGCATAAAATCATAAAAAATCATAAAATGAGCATTTTTTTCTCAAAAATCATAAAATTAGAATAAAATTGATTTGTTGGCATAAAAAATCATAATTGGCTCAGTTTTTGTTAAAAATGATAAATTTTCAGCTTATCGTAAAATTTGTGTTAAAGCATTCAAAATTGACAACAGTGGGTTATCTCAAGTAAAATCACATGCAAAGTGTCATGTATAAAAGATCTTATCAACCGGAGGGCATTTACAACTAGTTCCGAAGATGGCAAGTTAAGTCTTAGTCAAGGCAGTTTATTCCTAAGCCAAGAAAATTTAGTGACAAAGGCAAAAATGTTACAAGCTTTGCAGATAGTTGATAAATACCAGAAACAAATTTTAGAGGCAAACCCTTAGACTTGATTGATTTAACCCTTTGTTTAGCAATGACCCTTGGTGGTAACAGCATAGACTGTCAAAGCAAATTCAAAGCACTTTTTATGTGTTTAACCAGTTTTCCAAGGGTTATCCAGTTTTTGTAGGAGATTCGTCAAATCTGTGAGAAGTTAGTAAGGACCATTGAACCATACGGTTATCAAAATTAGGCATTGACATAAAATTGGAATAAAATTAGCTAAATTTTCATAAAAAATGGCATGAAATTAGAAGTAAAGGGCATAAAATAGCATAAAAATAGGGTGTAAATTGGCATAAAATCATGTTTTAAAATGTTTTTTCCCTGGGACCCCTGTACTGTTGAAACAGCAGTTTTAGATGTTCTACCCTCCTTTCTTTCCCACTTCATTCTCTAATTGTTATGTATTAAAGTTCAGGTTGGAATTCTGCTTTAATGCTGACCTGCTGAAGAGCATAAGTAATGGCATGGTGTAGAATGATCATTATATCTTACTATACAAAAATGATATGCGTTTTAGAGAAACCGTCGCTAACACAATCTGGATATATTTTTCCTTTTGTTTTGAAAGCACTTTATCTGTTATCCTTCCAATATGTCTTAGTAGGTTCATAATAGGCAATCGAGGAGGGGGGGATAATATTTTTTAGTCCAATGGGAGGGGAAGCGGAAATAAATTCTTCCTATAAGACTATTATAAAATGTTTGTTTGACTTTATTTTATTCTTATTTCTTATACCAATTAATCTAGTCTTTACATAATATCAAAAAAGCTAACATCTTTTTAGGGGCTGACGAAAAAACTAATCTCACTTCCCCCTTCTCTGCAGAAAAGCCCTTTGATTGTGACAAAAAGCTACTTGTCGGAAAATTATGTGAAGACGGTTTTACGTAACCTTGTACTAAATGGTGCCCATACACAAGTTGGTAAGCCAATAGAGTAAAGGACATTTTTTGTTTTGTCACTTTATGTTACTGCTATTTTTATTAAGTTTGTTAATAAATGCTGACCAATTTTAAACTTTTCCCTGACACATATGCCTGATAGGGCATAAAAGTCTAGGACAGCAAACCTTTTTTCCATTATTTTAGTTAACCAAGACAATGTAAAAATAAAAAGCAGCCTAGCAGCGAGTGTGATTAAGAAATTGTGACAGCTTAAATTGCCAATGTTTGCTTTACATCTTTGCTTCATGCCACAGCAGACATTATATAGATAGGGAATAAAAATTTAATTCTTTGTGTGGCTTTTGTGCATAAAAATGTTTTTTCGTCACATAGTCATATTTTTTGCAGAACCATTCACACCCACTGGAAAAAAGTCTGCAAAGGGGGGCAAAAATTGTTTGTCACAAGCCTCTTAAACAATTCATTTGTCATGTCATTTGCAGCAATCTAAAATTCCCCAGATAAAAGTTAAAGAGAAAAGGCTTTCAATTTTTCAATTTCTCTGTGCCTTGTGCAGAAATTGTATTTTTGCATAAATGATTGTTTAAATTCTATAAAATTTGCCCCAATTTTTGAAAGATTATTGGTCCATCAAATGTTACCAACTCAAATTTTGTTCAGAAATTTCTTCTTTGTTTCACTTCTGACATAAGTTTTATTTGTTAGTACCACCAGCGGTGTTGATTTTAGCATAAAATGTATTGTTGCTGTTAAAAAAATCAATTTGAAGATTATACTCCAAAGAAATTCTAGATCATGCAGCTTCTTGTTCACAGGTTTGTGCGCAGGGTTTGTCCCCAGGACTTTTTGTTTTTGACTGATGCTGTCACAATGCTGGTAAAAGAAAAATTTTAAACAAAAAAATGAAAAGTAATAATCAGCCCTTCTTCTGTAAACACTTGTTCAGTTTTGGAAAAACCCTTTCCCTACCTGCAGATATGTTATTAAAAATTTTGTTAGCTATTCAGGAAGCCATGGTATTGCTTGAATTAAAGTCGAAGAAAACTTTCAAAACTTACTGAGGGCAGTAAAAATACAAATGAGGATTTATATACTAATCTTTAATCAAATCACAAACATTATAACACAGGAGTATTTGTTCATAAAAGTAGAAAAGGTTTTATGTATACACAAACTGTTGTTGCAAAAGTAATAAAACAGTTAGTACCACTGTGATTTGATTAAAGATTATGATATCAAAGCCATCACTTTCATGCGGCTTACGATCCAAGTCGATGTTCCATTTACCAGGTCAAATCGAATGTTTTGCGAAAGATAAGGATAAATTATTAAACAGTTAGTGTTCTTTCACAACGTCTAAATGTTTGAATAATGTACAAAAGTTGTATAATTTATAAAAATTGATGTCAACTGCAATAGACAAGTCTTTTCAAAAGAACACTTATGTTATATGAATATTCATATGGATGGAAGCAATATTGGGGGAAAAACATAGTGTATTATAAATGAAATATGGGCAAAATATATGGGCTTCAAAATCTTTGAGAATCAGCATCTAAATCTTCCACATATTTACAATTAGCCTCCACTGAACAATGAAATTGTAGAAAATGCTTAAAGCCTCTGTTCTAACCCATCAATATTGCCAGTGGACCAAAAAAATAAGTAGAATTTATGGTGTAGCAGCACTGAAAAAGTTGTTAAACAAGTTGTTAAACGAGTCTAAATCTTTAAAACGTTTTTTTGGTCTTAACATATTTATGTATCAAGATTTTGACAATTTTTTTTGCAAAAATTATGATGTCATGTTGGCCCCACAGAAATTGTTAATATTTGACCTGTAAAAGGATATAAATTCAAAATTTACCAACATGTAAAAGGGTTCCCTCTAAAAAACAGCCTCAAAATTTGTGAAAGTGTCAAAGAGTTGACAATAACCCGAATAAATTAAAGCCTCTCTGTTTCTATTTTTTCTCGATTGCCATTATGAATAAGTAATTTTGCAACTTTTGCAATCATTGCAAAGGTTTCTAAAATTACAGAAGTTTTTCTCACAGATACTTCTTTGGTTAGATTCCATTACAACAGGATCATAATGTACGTAGTGTACATTTTTTATATATGAAAAAAAATCAGCAATGGTTTTAAACATTTTCAGCTTTGTTTACAGATACTTAAAGAATACATAATTGTTATTTTTTTTCTGCTTTAAAAGTGTTTTTTTCCAATTTCTCCCCTTTTTCTTAACTAAAAATATACAGATATGATAAAAAAGATATAGAAGAGCATTTACAGGTTGGTTTACATGTCAACTTTTTGTTTTTTGATGATGCATTCTTACTTGTGATTACTTAAATAACATCAATTTATGGAAAGGAATATTAGTGTCTAATTAATCACTTATTTTATATTACGTATATGTCTTGCAAGTTGGAAGACTCAAGTGGCTTAAGTTATATCTTATTTTATTTTAGCGTGTCGGTCATTTCGACCCGGTTACTCGTGCTGCGTTAAAAGCTAGTCAGTTGATACCAAATTTGGCAATAAAAGAAGTCATAGACGATTTTCTTGAGAGAAATGGTTGGGCTGAAGATTTTTAGTTGTATTTCATGGACATATGTAACGCATCGTTTTTTTTATTTATTGTGAAAATATAGAATCATAAAATCATATGATAACGCAAAACCATTTATACAGAGATATAATGATTTTTAAAAGTCAACCATTCTCCAGACATCATTAAGTTATTGGTATTCTTGTATTTTTTTCTGCATGTACTTCTTTACATGCTTCCCTACTCTTTAAATTTCTTATGTTAAATTTATCTATTTATCGTCAATGGGATGATTTTTAAAAAGATTCTGTTATTTGGTTAAAATCTTTGTTATTACTTACCAAGGTAAATAATGTGTTCATCATACAGAAATTGAGAAAATATAAAGAACTTCTTGCGTAGAAATTGATAGGTGAAATTCACTGTGGTGTTCATGATACCAGCACCATGTGTTCGAATTGAGTTTGCAATATGGCGGATATTTATTGTGTTCAAATGTTTATTGTTGGATGCGCGCTCCACAAATATCTAAACAAGTTAAATATGTGGAAGGTAAATAATGAAGTACTCTCGTTTGTGTACAATTGATAAAACGGTACAGTATGTTGGTTTTTAACAAAAAAAGATGATACATTATGTTCACCGAAAAATTGTATTTATTATTATATATATTTCTGTTAGATTTTATAACATGTTACTAAATACACTTTATTTTATTTATTTTTTGTTTATTTGTTTACCTGTTTGTTTGTTTTTGATTGTTTCATCATCTGGATGTTTTTATTATTTTGTGTGAGCAAAAGTACTATTTACTATTTAACTTTCATCCATCATACAGTAAACCATGTTTTACTCTCACATTATGCAAAAACATGATGCTCATAAATGCATTGATATTCAGCTGTTTTTCAGCTATTGTTTTTGTTGTTATAATATATATCTTTCGTTGTTTTTATGTAAATTAAATTAAAAACAATTACATTTTATTTTGGTTAAACCATTCATCTGTGTTATAAAGTTTTCAACTAATATGCCATGACCAAAACGTGAATAACTTTCAGTGAATAGAGTAAGAAATAAAGTTGTTTACTGGGTAATTATGGCAGCTGAAATTAAGAAAAAAAATGCTACTGATACATCTGAAAAAACAGTCAAAGAAAAGAAAGAACGACAGAAGTACACAGAGTTAGATGAAGTAATTCTTAAAGATAGTTATTGGTTAAACAGAGTGTTTTTTTTGAGAAGTTTGGCATTTATATATTGTAAGATGTATATTATTTTCTCATTTGTTACTGTATGCAAAAAGTGGAAGCGAAAATTGGTTTGTTTTCGATAAAAATTGGCATAGTGAACACAAAAAGCAACATAAATGTTAGGAGATATGAAAAATTAAAGTAGTTTTTAATAATTTTTCTTTTTAAAGCTTTTGGCCGTAACCGCGACCATATTCAGTAATATAACATCGTGTTTTAAAAGACAATTTATATACTGCTTTCCAGTAACATATAACTACACTGACCATACATGATAGTTGTATCACATACCAAATATTCCCAAACAAATAATTACAATTTATCAAAGAGATATTACGTGATGTTTTTATTAAGTTCAGCTTTCTCCCTACAAATCATCAAACTTCCCTTAGTTTCTAAATGGGAAATGTTGTCACGGGACTAAAATCAGTAAGGAATCGAACCACAGAAAAAACAATGTTGCTTGACAGCAGAAAAAGTGGACACTTTTTACAGACTTACCAGTCACAGAGAAAATTTGTAGATGTTCAGAAGCCTTAACTTTCAAAATGATGATGATGGAACTAAAATGTTGTTTTTGCCTCCCAGTCCAAAATTCGTCCAAATATGATTACTCTTTTGTTTCAATAATTTTAATAAGACATCATAATGGAGAAAGACATTTTTTTCTTCGCCTATTTCTTAATTTTGTAGTTGTTGCTTTTCTTGTGGCACTTCACCAAAACAAAGCGTTGTTGGGTAATAATGGCTTACTACCCACCGATAAATACTTAAAGCTTATAAAGAATCATTTTGGTTCCAAAAATCTGCATACTGCATTTGTCAACATACCCACTCTGTTGCTATTCACGAAAGATGACGACATTGATTGGTGGTTAGATGCATTGGCATACACTGGTTTAATGTTTTCTGGTTTTGTGTTACTAACTGGAGCTGCTAATATGTTAATTATGGGTAGCTTGTGGATGTTGTATCACTCAATTGTCAATATTGGCCAAAGATGGTGAGAATTACATTTTCATTGTTTTTATATGTTTATATCTAAATATGTTTGCACATGCTGTTTGCTGGTAAAGTTGAGAAAAAATAGCCGTTTTATAATATCATCAGAAAGAATCCCAAATACAAGCCTGTGTTGTATGCCATGATGTGAAATTTTTTCTTTTTTAGGTACAGTTTTGGTAAGTGTCAGATGAACTAATTTTACGTTGAAATGATTTCTCCATTTTCCTTGTATTTCTGTATTTCTCTTAAAACTCACTGAAAATTGTTCTATATTAGTCACCGTTTCTTAGGTTGGGAGTCTCAACTTTTGGAAACTGGTTTTCTCGCCATCTTTTTTTGCCCATTTCTACAAATTACACCATATCCAGAAAACACTCCGCCTTCGAAAACTGTCATTTGGGGTTATAGATGGCTCATTTTCCGCATTATGCTTGGCGCTGTGAGTAGACACAATTTATATGTGTGTATTAGGTTCCCCACTCAGTGAGAGAAAAAATATTTTAAATATGCGAAAAATGCGGAAGAATTAAGTTAATCTGGCTGGATAATAATAAGGATGTTTTCTAATGTGTCGTATTAAATAGTATAGAGAGAAGTTTTATCACTTGGCCGTGAAAGTATTTGCATATTAAACAAGAATTTTGTATTTGTCGGAAACTGTAACATAGCAGTAATTAAATAAGTTTTGTTAAATAGGACTCCCAAACCCTTTGATCGTTTGATCAGTATTCATTTCCTGCAACTTCATTTAGGGTCTCATCAAAATACGTAGCGACGAATGCTGGAGAGATTTAACTTGTATGAACTATCATTACGAGGTACCACAAAATGTGTAATAATAATTTTAGTCATTCTACACAGTGTAAAACTTCTTTATTGAAAATGCTGGATAGTCAAGTCACGTTTAATATTAACAGCTCCATCTGACAAAATTTGTAATTATCTTTGAATGCCAAAAAAATTAATTACACGTTATAAGCAACACCTTAATTGACTCCATTGACACATTTCTGAATAACACTTGTGTGTAATCAGTGCGGCCTATTTAACCGTTAACTTGTATGTGTCTTGTGAGTCCTGGGTTTCCTCATTTACCTTTTTTTCAGAAGATTTCTACTCTACTAACTTGCTGATAATTGTGCCTCCCATTAAGTTTCTGTTAATGTATTTCTTCTTTTTTACAGACTCAACCTGTGCCAAATCCACTTAGTTACTATCTCCATCAAACACCAGAGTTCATGCACAATTTCGAGACACTGAGTAACCATTTTATCGAGTTAATTGCACCTTTCTTTTTACTGCTCACACGAAGGTTCAGAATTATTGGTGGCTTGCTACAAATATTTTTTCAGGTGAGTGTGTCTACAATATGTCCATGTTATACTTCTTTGCATCTTTGCACACATCTGTTCATGTTTTTTTATTTCTATTTCTTGCTAATAAATCTAATTTCCTATCTCACTTTTTAAAGAAGTTATTCGAATTAGGCAGTACAGCAAAATTTAAGTAACCAATTTACATGCAGCTCGCTATGCACTGCATAGCATCGTAATTAACTAAAAAACGATCCTAGACTTCTTTATAACTTTTAATTTCAAAAATAAGAATAAGATTTGAGAGTATATATTTTCTTTTTAGGTCCTTCTTATTCTAAGTGGTAATCTGAGTTTTTTGAATTGGCTGACAATTTTACCCAGCCTTGCTTGCTTCGATGATCACTTTTTGTGTATATTTTTCTCTACACGAAGTCAAAATGAAGCGAGAAGACTCCGAAAAAACGCTGACGAGAAACCCATGAAAAGTTGGGGTGAGTTGCTCAGCAAGATTTCGCGAGAGGTTTCTAAATTAGCTATCCGCTAAAATTTAAAAAAAATAGCCGACTAACGAAAGTCCTTGCAGGATCAACAACAGCCATTGCGAAGAAAAAACGTTTTTGCTTTCCTCTTTGCTTCCTCCTTGTCGTTTATTATTTTCTTCCAACGACGCAGCATCTCTGTAATTGGTAAAAAGTACGAAGTGAAAATTATAATAAGGAAGATTAATCTGACTGATCGTTTCGCTAGAAATAGTATTTGTGGAAATTATAGTAGTAATAACCTATTCATCAAAATAAATACGCTTTTTATCTGTCTGTGCGAAATTGATTTTAAGAAAATAGGTATCTTCTTACAACTGACTGAAGAGAAATATTTGTTGTTATTGTTACCTGGTATTGCAATATACACCCACTGTTCCAGGTTCTTCTGTCCGTGCTGTGTTGGATTACATATTAGCCTGTCTGTTGATCGTACTCAGTATACCTGTCGTACAAAATCTCTTGTCGAGTCATCAAGCCATGAATACATCGTTCGATTCGTTTCGTATCGTAAACACGTACGGTGCATTTGGAAGGTACGTTGTTAAGCTTATATCACTGCTTTTTACCTCCAAAATATTTTCTAATAACCCTCGTAATTACAACCTGTGAGTGTTTGTTAACTAGTCAGTAATTATTGTCATTTGAGAGGTATACCTTCTTTTTTCGCCTATTAAATTTTTGCGCACTTCTTACCGTTATAATACTTTATAACACCTGAAAGTAATGAATATATTACGAAATTAAGAGTTTATAACGTTCAACTTTTGTTTTTATATAAACATCGTTTTGCATGGTTGATTGGCGCTCAAAAACAACTTATTAAAATTTCGTGAGTTAACGTACTTTAATTCAAGTTCTTAATAATTTCGCGCGTCGGTATAGTGATTAACCCGAGGGTGTAAATTATCACAATGGGCGAATTTTCAAAAAGCTCGGAATGCAACGATTTTAATAAGTTGACAAGAATTTAAGCAAATCTCGCGATTATTTATTTTTAACGAATTCGTGAATGTTTAAGGTTCCCACCAATGCGTTTATTGATAAACGTGTGTTTATTTTAAAAGCTACTCGTTTGCAGTAGCGTAAATTGTTTAGCAAAGTTCTATTTTTATTAGGTCTGCTTATTTAAGATTTATTTATTATGACCTGCTATATCTCTTGAGCAGCATCCTAACATACTTTCGCTTAATGTTTTGATTTTTTGTATTTCAGTATCACGAAAACCAGAACTGAGGTTATTATTCAAGGAACAAGAAATCTAACACTTATTCCCGATGAGCATGGCGGATTGTGGAAAGAATACGAGTTCAAGTGTAAACCAGGACTTGTGACAAGGCGGCCATGTTTGATTTCTCCATACCATTATCGTTTGGACTGGTTGATGTGGTTTGCAGCATTCATGGTAAGATTTGCTGTGGATTGAAACATTTATATAACTGTGTTTTTTATTTGGTAATAAATATGACATGATCTAATACAAGCTAATTTCTGTTTTGACGAGATTCTAATAAAAATGAAGTTTGTAATAAGTTCACTTTTTTACGCGTCATCAATATAACTTTGTTTTAGAACTATCAACAGAACCCATGGTTGTTACACTTTACTGCAAAACTGCTAGTTAACGATCGTAATGTGACGTCACTGCTAGCCCATAATCCTTTTGAAGATGGAGCGCCACCTAGGTAGTAATTTGTTAGTTTTAAAAAAAAGATTACTAACTGGGAGATTGTCCTCCAATAGTTCTGGCTTATATTATATGGAGAAACAAGAGACCGAAGCAGGGTTAGGTCAGCGTGAAGTAAACCCTTTGAAAAAGAAGTATTCGCTTACAATTTGTGAAACATTTTTAAAAGGTGAAGAATATGGTTAAAAAAATTAATTTCAGTACCTTTTGGACCTATGAATTTCTTTAATAGCCGTTTTGCATCCATGTGGTCCTGCTTTTTGATTTACCCTAATACGCGCGCATGTACAAACTTTTGTAAACATTGGCAAATCATTTACATTTGTCTGCAAATTAGAAAACAATAGTTCAAATATCTTTGATTAAATATTGTTTTCTTTAGATACATTCGTGGTGAACATTATAAATATGAATACACAAAGATAGGAAGTGAAGAAGCGAGAAGTAACTGGTGGAGCAGAAAGAAAATAGGATCTTACTTCCCTCCTGTCAATCTCGATGCGTTAGATGAATTTTTGAAACGTAATGGATGGGACACCCCTGTCTTAGATGAGTAATCTTAACCCTATTAGCACTGGGGGGGGGGGGGGGGGAGGCTTAACGCCAATCATTAGAATTAAAAAAACTTCAAAATTTTACGTTTTCTTATCATTCTCGTTTCAAAATATGCGACTTTCGCTGAGTTAGAAATTGTGCATACTTTCTTATTTTTTCTATAATAAAACCGTAAATCTAAACGGTATCGTTGGTGTTTGTACATACACGTCTCAGGATCAGTGACGTGGCGTTTCCTCAAGTCTTCGTAGTATAAATTTCGGACGGAAAAACTGGCATTTAGAGTAGAGTTCGATATTGAATATATGTACACTATAAATGTTTCTAGCCTTCTTTTTGTGTAATTCCCTGTAATCATTACTTTTGAAATTTGGTTCAAATTTGTTCAAAAGACTTACCCAGGCATTTTTTGCCTTTGTAAATCTTGTCCGAAAATTTTTTCGCTGAAATAAAAAATTGTGTCCGAAAGTTTTTTTTGTGCGACAAATTATTTTATGGCCACCATATATGGTCAAAAAGTGCCGCTACACGAAACTTTTCTCCAGTGTAAAATTAGCTTTTGAAAAGTTGAAAATTTAAGTAGAACATCATGAATTTTTTTAATCTTTTTTTACGGATAACTTGTATAAGTTGAGAACAAGATGTCGTCCGAATCTTTTTTTATAGTTCTCGCGAAAAAAAATCTCAAAAATGAGTTCTCGTGAACGGGAACTGAACCCATGACGACTGTCCACACTGGAACCGCATCTTCGTTTTCAGGAAATTTTTCCTTTCTGTTATTTTTTAACTCATTCAATCGAAAATAACAAAAGATGTGTGATATTTTCCCGCTTATTCCGTAATTTTGGCAAATTGCCCAGCCTTTTTTCGCGTCAAAACACAACATGGCGATGATTGCCAAGAAGCGCGAAGGTGAACAATGTAGAAAAACAAGTGCTAAAATGTCTTTTAAATTATAAATTTGTAAAAAAAATGTTGAAAGTAGCATTCCATGAGGTCCGGTTTTCTATCAATTTTTTAATCGTAAAGCAAGTAATGTCACTCAAAACAAATTTTGTAGAAACGATTTTGTCTGCAATTTTAGCTAATTTTCTTGCAGAGATGCGCGGGTAGGTAGTAGCGTGCGAGGTACTACATACCTGCACAAGGAACTAAGGACAATGTTAGTATGACAATTCAGGATGAATCGCAGTCATGTTAAATTTTAAACACAATTCGCGAAGCTACAAAAAACAAACAAAAACTGAGTTACATACTTTCAACAAAACAACAGAAACAAACATGGATATAAATAAAATGACATAAAACAAAACTAATTATGCAAGCCTGATGCCGAACTGCCAATACATTCTACATAAATAATCAAACGCAAGAAAACATTTTTTTTACTAAAATACAAAATCCCCCAAACTTCACCTATACGTCACACACGCGAAACACGACAAACACGCTATACCCAAAACACAAAAACGCAATAAAACATAGCACACAAATATCAAAAACGAACTGAAAATATAAAAGTATTTATATTCATTCGGGCATATAACTTCACAATAAAAATAAATACGACAAGTTTGATTGGTGATTTTATTTTAACGGATATCAACGTAAATTGTTACAATTATCTCACAAGTTTTTTAATATAATGTTCAACAACTACACAATACACAGAGGACGTATAAAACAATACTTAACAAAACATATAACACATAACAGCAAACCCAAGGGTATATAAACTATATACCGTTGGTAAGGGTAACGTCCACCGCGCGGAGCACAAATGCACTCCTCCCCTTGTTGATTATAAATAATATTTATCTTAAAACAATTTTAATGGAACAGATATTTCCTGTACATTAAGCGTGGGACTGTTATCACGAATATACATGGCCTCAGCTATTTTTCTCTTAATATATCCGAAATATCCGTTAAAATAAAATAAAAAATGTCATCATCAATCAAACTTCTCGTATTTATTTTTATAAATATATTTACAAAAAAAGCAAAAGGAGAACCAGATGCTCCCACGCAGAGTTTAGGCCTAACTGGCTCCCCTTAAGATATAATAACAATATCTTGACACACAAAATAAAAATTTACTACTATCATTATTTTAGATACATAACGCTTTCTCTGGCTCTTTGTCGGGGATTCGACCTTTTACTTCTTCTTCACACGATTCTGGAAGTAATACGATCTTTAAAACCGGACGTTCGTATTCGTTTGTTGACGTTTGACACACTTCTCATTTGACTGTCGTCGTTTATAAGCGGATGCTTGTAATTTTTGTTAGTCGCCATTCATTTCTTTAACAGGGTTGTCTTTAATGATGGTTAAATCGACAACTGCAAAATTACGCTTTTGAGTTCGCCATTTTCTTCTTTGTTGAAGAGTTTGCAAATATTCAGTACGCCAACGCGTCCAAAACTCGTTAATTAGATGTTGCACTTACCGTTTCATATCGACCACCATGTTGCACCTTCTCGTGGTGACATCGTATTATTAATTCAGTAATAGGATGCTTTTTTGGTAGAATGACAGGGTGCTTTATTCTCCAATCCAGACCTGATGATTTGTTTATTCTACCACTGACTCTAATGATGGAATCTTCGTCCAGGAATTCGTTCAGACGAGAAAGAGAACGTAAATTTTGTTTCCTTTCGTTCGAAATCAAACATGTCAAGTCCGTATTGAATGCTTTTCTTTGAACAAGTCTGATGATTGCTAGTTCAGCCTTTACTAGGAGGTTCATATCAATCTCTTTCGTCTTATATTTCCATGTCAAAATGGTAGCAACGATCTGTTTCAGACAATACCAACTGGAAACCCTTTCGAATAGCTTCTGGAATTGATTGGTTTTGAGTCCTTTACCTAAAGGGTCTTTTTGTATAGCAGTTGCATTAACCTTTACTTTCTTGACTTCAACGTCGTCACAATGAACTACAAAGTTTTCCCTTGTATCACAGTTGACTGAAGATTGCAGCAGGAATTTGGTTCCCGTTAACCAACGGTCTTGGACGGTTTGACCACGTAGAAGCTTTATGATAGCCTGTACTTTATTCGCCACGAACAAATGAAACTTCCTTAACTGACTTGTTATGTAACCCACACAACTTTGTTATCTGTCCAGAAAACCTCAGACGATAATGTTAAGTACCGCTTTTAGCTGTGTAGCTACTTTGGTTGATGTGTTGGCTGCCAATAATTCGAGACATGGAACTGTAATTGGTTTCAATGGAGTGACTCTTGCCTTGCCCATCATGAAACAACAATGAACTTGTCCTTGATCATTTACTAATCGGAGATACTATACTTGTCCGCATGGGAGAATTAGTGAAGTGAAACATCACGAACACCAAAGCATTCTGGTACAATGCAATGTCGTATGGCTATGCCTTTCATCATTGTTCCCATTTTGCTCGCTGTTGTTGAGAGATCTCATCGTCCCAGTCCTCTCTTTCACTGCAAAGTTTTTGTGAGAGTTGTTTGGTTGCCATAAGAAATGGGGCTCCGAAACCAAGAGGGTCAATACACAGAACTAATTGATAATAGAGTGCCTCTTATGGTTAATGGACTGTCTTTCAATAAAATTCGGAAGCAAAATGAGTCTGTTTCCGCGCACCAACTGACGCCAAGGGCTCTTTCGATTAGGAGAGTTTGAAAATTGAAATTCTTTTACATGTTTCGACATTTCTTCCATTGTAATACCTGCTAGCACTTCCCTTGCGCCACTCACAAACTTGGTCAAGGGAAAACCATCAGCAGCACACATTTTCTTCACGTTCCCGAGAAGGCGTAATGTCGACAGAGCAGTTCTCCTTAAAGCATAATTACAAGTACTTGACGAATGTGTGCCTCCAAATAAATTTACACACATCTGATATTCTTGCAATTCAGCGTCAAGATTGCTTTCCAGGTCACCAAACAAAGCGAGGCATGTCTCTTTGATCGTCTGGTACATTGACTTGATAGAATATACTCTCGATGTCTCCAGCAATTGCAACTTGTTCTTCTCTAAATTTAGTCAAAACTCCTACTATTTGATTTGTCAAGTCCGGACCTGTAAGAGAAAAGAATTAAGTGATATACCACAATATGTCGCACTACAATCGAAAACAATTCTCATCATATTTGGTTTTCTTGGGCGGTACACGGCGTGATGTGGCAAGTACCATGTTCTTCCTTTCTGACACGAACCGTCTCTTTTTTATGCTAATCCTTTATCAAGGATGGTTTTCATATAGGTACAATAGCCATTATACATCCGTTGATTCTGCTGAAGCTTTCGTTTGAGGCTATTGGCTCGTTTGATGGCTTGACTTTTATTATTTAGCACTTTATACGTTGAATGGCAGAGAAAGTTGTTGATGTCTATTTGCCAATTTTACGTGGTTATCCATTAACTTCAGAAATCTTCTACTGAGAGTTTTTCAGGTTCTCCAACACAACATAAATTTCACTAAATCCACCTTTTTGTCAGAAATTGAAACATAATTACATCCTTTTGACCTGTTTGACGAACTGTTAAAAATTATTGGACCTGAAACACACTATCCCAGAACTGAACGGAACGCATAAGGTTCATTTCCTTGACTTGAAATGATTTCAATAGGTTCGAGAGCTCGAGGACAATCGGCAGCTATCAGTGTGCCTTTCGCCTCATCTTCATCTTGTTGAAGGTGGTCGTGAATCTTATTCAGGTAACTCCACTTTGTTACTTTGGCGTAGGTATCTCGTCTTTATCAACAGGTAGAAAGATTCTGCTGAACACTCTAGCTACTCTTTTGTGCTTAATTGTAGGGGGGGGGGGTCAAATTGCACTTTTTCGAATTTTTCACCCCTAAAATCATTTTATAATGACCCCCCCATTTTATCGATATTTGAGAATGAGACCCACCTCCTCATTTTATTATCACCCCTCATAATAAGTTTTTTGGATATCACAAAGCAGCATCTTTTCTTATAATCAAAACACAACTCTCTTTTGGAACAAATCTCAAGAACAAATACTATTTACAGGTTAAAAATAACAAATATCAACAAAATGTCAGCACAGTTTATTCCTTAAACATGTCAAAAGCATTGTTATCTTTATTTTTAGTTGTTTCACTAGTGTTAGTTTATTTATAGTTAGTCGTTTTATCCCCCCCCCCCCCTCCCCCCATTTTACAGAAAATTTTGTAATACCCCCTTAGGTCATTATATTATGACCCCCCCCCACTTTAAGAAATTTTCCCCGGAGTACCCACCCCCCCTGCTTATTCGACCCCCCCCCCCCCTACAATTAAGCACAAAAGAGTAAATTAGGAGTCCTACTCGAATCATCAACAGCGAATACGTGAAGGTTGTTGATCAATTTGCATCTTTCAGTCGTTTCTTCAGTCATCGTTTTAATGGAAATCGTTGTCGGTACTGTTGGTATATTTAACTCCTCCAAGATATTCTCGTGGACGAACGTTTCCTTTCGTTTTTTACAAGTGCCTTAGTGATTATCTCTACAGACGATGAAGAATGTGTTATCATTACAGGACTTAACTATTTATTTTCATCAGGCAGCTTTTCTTTGAATCGGCAATTACGAAGACCGATTGGGTGGGATTCATTGCACACATCGCATTTTCGTTTCTTTGGACAACTAATACCAATGTGATCCTCATTAGTGGGTTCGTAGCAAGAGTAGCAAAGTCTATTCCGAAAAACGAATCTTTTTCTGTCGAATAGGTTAGGCTTCGAAAACTATTTACATTTATCCAAATCATGAATTTTGTTGCACTTAGGACAATATTTAGTTCCATTTGAGCTAGTTAACATGGTTTTCACAAATTTTTTCTGACTATGAGCTGAATCTTCTTTTAGCTCAAGAAGTTAGGATCGTTAACAAGCATCATTTCCACTTCCACAAAATTTTATAAAGTCGTCAAATCCTGCCTTAACTTGACGCTTCGTTCTAATTAGATAACTTTTCCTGTCCCATCCTTCTTGCAATGTGAATGGCAATATCAACTGAAGCCTTTGAAGTAACTCTAGACTATCGTAACGTTGGTAGTTTCTAAGGGACATCATCGTTGATTTGTACTGCATTAAAAAGCTATAAAACATCCGGAATTCCGTGGTTTATTGCGTGGTTAAAGTTTTGGCCAGGACTTTAATTCTTTCCTATATTCATTCATAATTCGGTACTGGTGTCCATAATTCTTTTCCAGCAGTTGTCTGGCTTTCTCATATCCTTTATCAGCTGAAAGATTTACACATGATTCAACTAACTCTTTCGCCCCCATCTTTCAGATACTTAAGTAGTCTGGTTAATCTACTTCTCGAATCTGGTATTCTGGTTGCAACATCTTCACTGAATGTTGTAATGAAATAGGGATAATCGATGAAAATCGTCATTCAATCGTTGGATGATTTCACCGTTTTGGCTCACGGGGATATATCTTTTGACGTCGAATTAAAAGAGAGTCTGCTCATTATGCGTGATATACCTATTTCAAATAAGAACATACGTTGATACCGCTAGAATTAATATATTCACGCTTTATTGCAGTTCATACATATATAATTATTGAAATTGTAAATCATTAGTTATGTCTTGATAATGGGTGTTGACACCCAAAACGCGTCAAAACCAATGTCATTTTTATTTTCCAAATTATAGACTGTAAGATCTACTCTATAATTTTAAAATCTTTAAATAAGTACGTACTTGTAACGACAAAGTTCCCCAAATGCGGCAAAAATATATGCAGCAGTTTCTTTTCTACCGAATATAACTTTACCTGAGAACGTTTTAATACATCTACCAATAAACTTCAGAAAAATTACTGTTAGTTACCCATTAAAGTCGAAAGCCATTAAAACTTCTCTATTTTTATTTTTTCTTAGTCGAATGTCGTTTTGTGTTAGAGGAGAACTAACGAAATTTCGTCTCCAAATAAGCCAACTTGGTTCGTACATATTTTGTTGATTTGTGACGTCACATGATGTACATAGCTCAGAGCAGGACTTGTCAGGATGCACTCACTTCTTGGTCCAAGAGAGATTATAATTTATCGCGAATGTATTTATTTCAACATATGATAGATAAAATTACTCTCAGACAATCACAGGAGGCACAGTTTAGCATTCCCTCGCTTCGTTCATTCAGAATGCGTTTGTTTACATCCCCGCAGACTTACGTCACACACAAGTTAGTATTTTACCGAACAAAAAGTTCTGTCATGGCGACGACCGTAGTACTACCTTGACCTTAAATATCTCGAGAAGAACCAAAGCTCACAAATATAGAAAAATTACCACAGTTTATATTCACATTAAGCGCGGGGCAAACGAACGCAACATTTGATGCAACATCATCCAACATTTGTTGTTGCAACAATGTTGTGATCGTTTGCCCACTCACACGCAACATGTTGCATGATGTTGGACGATGTTGGATGATGTTGCGAGCTCACCCAACATTTTTGAACTCAATCAAAAATGTTGCGCTACTTCATCCAACATTTAAAAAAAAAAAGACATGGCAGCAGAAACGCCGGATTTTAAAAAAAGTAAAAAAGATAATAATAAAGTTTGGGCAGATGAAGAGACAGGGATATTGAACGAATTATACGAAGAAAGACCGTGTTTATGGAATGTGTTTATTGAAGATTATAAAAATCGAGACAAGAGAGATGTTGCTATAAAAGAAATAGCAGAGCAAATCGGTGCTTCTTTTAGTGTTATTAAAGCGAAGATTACTAGTCTGAGAGCGCAGTTAGGTCGTAAAATGAACAAAATTATAAAAATTTCTCATTTTAATAAAAATGTTGCATGTTTTTTCTGTTGTGGGCAAACGATATGCAACATTTGATCGCAACATCGTGCAACATCGTCCAACATTTGTTGGGTGATGTTGCATCAAATGTTGCGTTCGTTTGTCCCGCGCTTTATAATGAACATTTTAAGCACAATTTATTATCGTTAGTTCTCCTTTAAAGAAAAAAAACCCTAAACCCTCTTCCGTTTTAAAAATTAAGGTAAGTGCTCTCCGGTGTCTCCTACGCGCGCGTAAAGGGCATATGAGAAAAGTGAGACCCGATACCCTATGTGATACCCGAGACCCGATACCCTGATACCGATACCCAATACCCTGATGATACCGAGACCCGATACCCGAGACCCTGATTTTTTTTTTATTATCATTTTTGTTGTTGTTGTTGTTGAATATGAACGATAATAAAAACACATTTTATTGTATATTTCTTCGTTATACGGAAATATTTGTTGCACGTAATATGCGAATATGCTGC
This sequence comes from Hydractinia echinata, assembly GCA_030067915.1. Taxonomy (NCBI): domain Eukaryota; kingdom Metazoa; phylum Cnidaria; class Hydrozoa; order Anthoathecata; family Hydractiniidae; genus Hydractinia; species Hydractinia echinata. Next base: position 94,914 of record JASGCC010000341.1, on the reverse strand, counting down.
TGGCTCAACAATGGTTTTATATCACCAGGAACTACAATGAAACTAGCATCAAAAAAATTATTTTGTCTGCTCAAACATGAATGATTAAAGTGATAATAGACTTTTTTAAATTCATTAGAGAATGTTTATTTTTTCGTTGTAGGGTCGAAATAACTCCTTTTGGTTTTCGAAACCACGATTAAATTTTGTATATTGTCCGATGGAATATTTGACTGAAATTTTCCTCCACAACCATAGCAAGTTGATACATTTTTGTGGGTGTACTTGAGAAGGAACAAGACATAACCATTATCTGTTGGTACAGGTGGTGCTGGTTTTATTCACTGTTGTTGAAGGTGGAATAGGTTGCGTTGATGGTAGCATTGAAGATGTTGGTGTTGAAGGCGCAGATGATACTATTGGTTGCGTTGAATATGAAATATGTGTCTGTGAAGTAGTTAAACAATAGTAGGCTGCGATAACGGTAGCGTAGATGGTGTTTTCGTTTGTGCAGAAGCTGATGGATCGATTAAATTTTTAATCGGAACCTTTTTGACGTTAGCTGGCCCTTTTAGCTAGTGTAGAGCTGCAGCATATCCACACTTTTTCAAAAAATACGGTCAAACTCTCATAAAAACTATTATACACAATTTTGCTTGTGACGTCACAACTTTTCATCACATATCAATGGTAAATCCCTAACAAATGAGGAAGTGGAGTAGAGGGAAATTGAGCAAATGCCAGGGCACCCATTTTTTAAAAAACTGTGTATATAATAAAAGATGAGTTGGTTTAAGAATGCTATCAGCAAACTATATAACACCGTGTCGGCACCAGTGACAGCAACTCGCGACGCTCTTGCCGATCGACTACAGAGTGTGCGGAATACCGTTGCCTTCTACTACAACAAGGCAAGGGAACAAATTTCGGGAGTGACAACGCTTCATGACGAGATTGATCAGGAGGCAAGGGAGGACTACGCGGGGGATATTGAATATCAAGGCCCCGAGGACGATATTGAATATCAAGGCCCCGAGGACAATATTCATATGTTGGAGGATGGAAATCGGGTAAAAACATGGCGGTTCAATAAAGCTTTGAATCACCCCCTGAGGGACGCGATTATGCAAAAAATTATGTCACATATAGAAATGCGCGTTAAGGTTGTGTATAGCTTCAGCTGTGATATCTACAAGGGTGGGGGCGATGTGTCTGATTACCACAAAACTAGGAGCTCCAGGTCACTGTCAAGCATCGCCGAAATCGAAGCGTTCGTAGAAGAATGCGAGATGAAGCGCCTAGATCTGGAGGATCACGAGTTCTGGACCAGGGCTTATTTACCACCTGTTAGGACCACAGAGACCCCGGGAGCGTATGAAGGCAAAATTATCTTTGGCCACGTACAGATCAAGGTGATAAGCACGCGTGAACCTCTTCTGGGATGCGGCCCTCTTCCGGGTTGGTTGCGGAACAAGAGGTGCATTTACGCCATGGATGGTGAAGATGCCAGAACGGACAACCTATGCTTCTGGAGATGTCTTGCGGTAAGGGAGAGGGCAGATGTTAGACGGGGAAAGGAACGTTTAACAAAAACAGCTCTCACCTTAGCTCGAGAGTACTACAGGGACCCCCAGCTTAAGCGTAAGGACGTCAGGCCTACGAGGCTGGTGGATTTGGAGGGGGTTGCTAAGCAATTCAAGGTCAATATTAGGGTATTTGAGCCCAAGACAAACTCTGATAAAGCACCATGGCGACTCGTCTATGGTCAAAAGCAACACAAAAAAGGTTTGGATGGCATCAATCTTGGTATGCTGGACAGGCACTGTTTCTACATCAAGGATTTAGACGTGCTGACTCAACACTGGGAATGCGAATCATGTAAGCAGAAGTTTAATTTCGCCTTTTCCCTCACACGGCATAAGAAGAATGAATGCGAGGGCGTCAAGACGACTATAATTTGCAAAGGGGGGAAGGTCAAACGTATACCTGGCAGGGCGGAGAAGGTGTTTTACGATGAAGGTTTTAGTTATGAGGCCTCAAAATGGATAGAAAATATAGCAGGGCAAACCGGAAGGCATATCCATCATGCCTTATGTGGTCATGGTGGTGAACGTGTTATCTGTGAGGGTAAAAAAGAATGGAAAGTTGATGGCTATGAGCCTGTCACAAAGACCGTTTACGAGTACAACCGTTGTAAGTGGCACGGATGTCCCTGCCTATCCGAGAGAACCAAAGCGGACAAGGCTCATTACGCCGCAACCCAGTCTAAGGAAAGAATGATAGAGGAACAGGGGTATAACCTCGTCACGGTCTGGGAATGTGAGAAACCACCCAAAATCAAGAGTTACTTTCGGAAGAAATTCAACCCCTACCCCCACTATATTGTATTTGATTTCGAAGCCCTCCTATCACCTTTAAATTACCGGCAAACCTCCAATCTAACATACTTTTCGAGACATGTTCCTATAAGTGTTCGTATTGCCGATAGTTTGAATAGTCGCCCGACGTTCATTGAGCACGAGGACCCTAAGGTTTTGGTTAAGCGATTTGTGGAGGAGCTGGAAAAGAGGCATGCCCTGATTGTGAAAGAGGTCGAGGGAATATACCCAAGCCTGACGACTTTGACATGCTCTCCAAAAAGAAACAGGAGCTGTGGGATGAGTGGGTAAATCAAGTATCTGTAATAGGATTTAATTCCGGCAAGTACGACATCAACCTGATCAAGCGGTATTTTGTCGAAGAGATCGCGCAAGGCGATAAGATCAAGGTTGCCAAAAAAGATAATAACTACATGTTCCTCACTACCTCGAGGTTTAAATTTCTAGATATCAAAAATTTCCTTGCTCCTGGTCTAAGCTATGACGGTTGGTGCAGGTCGTTGGAATGTAAGCTCGAAAAGCTTGTGTTTACATATGAATGGATGACGAGCCACGAGAAGTTGAACCATGCCGGACCTGTGGCCCACGGGGACTTTTATAGCCGACTAGGTGGGAAAAACAAACTATCTCGCGAAGAGTACGAGACATTCCGCGCCGAGTTTTACAGGCGAGGCTGCGTCACCATGATGGACTGGTTGCGTGAGTACAACCTAGCCGATGTGGAACCGTTCATTGAAGCAGTGGACAAGACGAGGTTGCAGTATTACGATGACGAGATAGATATTTTGAAGGACGCGGTAAGTATCCCTGGTGTATCAATGCGGTACGTGTTGAACAAGTCTCTACGGTTGTACCCAAAGCTAGAGCTATACGCCCCAGGGGACCCATGCATACATAGGTGTAAGGGCTCTTATTATAGCAAGACTTGTAAGGCCTGCAGGGAGGTACGGAAAGCATGTGAAAAATGTACGAAGAATGAAGCCTACGACCTTTTGCGGACAGGGATGGTGGGTGGTCCCGCGATTGTATTCTGTAGATACCACGAACGAGACGTGACGGGTATCAGATCTCACATGTACAGCGAACCTCGCAAGTGTAGGACTATTCTAGGGTACGACGCAAATATGCTCTACCCGAGTACCCTGATGCAAGACTTTCCTTGTGGAAAGGAACAGCTGATCAAGGTGGCCACACCGACATCAGCACATAACCTGGAGCTACTGGCGCGGGGTGTGATGGATGGATCGTTGTTTGGGTTTGCCCAGGTTGATATCGAGGTACCCGAGTATCTGCGTGACAAATTTCATGAAATGGCTCCCCTGTTTATCGTCAAGGGGATCCCCGACGAGCAAATCCCGAGCACATGCACGAATACTTAAAAAATACGGGCCGCAAGCGTTTTCCGGGCACGCGTAAGCTTCTGGGGTTGCTAAGGGCCGAAAAAATCTTGCTTTATACCCCTGTGTTAAAATGGTACCTTAATCATGGTCTGAAAGTGACTGCCTTTTACCAGTTTCTTAAGTATGCCAGAGGTAGGCCCTTTGAATGGTTCCCGGAAGATATTGCCGACGCCCGGAGACAGGCTGATAAAGACCCTGACAAGCGTATTGCGGGGGATACGGCCAAATTGAAAGGGAACAGCTTCTACGGCAAAATGATTGAAGATTTGGCAAGGCATGCAAATACTATATTTACGATGGATGAAAAGGAGGTTGATGCAGCCCTGCGAAGCCCGTACCTAGAGGATCTTGAAGAGATTGGGGAGGCATACGAGCTTAGAAAAGGCAAACACCAATGTACTATCGATAGAGCCTACCAATGTGGCATCGCGGTATATCAGCTCGCGAAGTTGCGCATGCTCGAATTTTACTACGACTTTCTGGACAAGTACGTGGATCGTCCGGACTTTGAGTACATTTACATGGACACCGACAGTGCATATTTTGTCATCTCTGGGGAAGAGTTACGAGATGTAATTCGCCCCAAACTATCTCGCGAAGAGTACGAGACATTCCGCGCCGAGTTTTACAGGCGAGGCTGCGTCACCATGATGGACTGGTTGCGTGAGTACAACCTAGCCGATGTGGAACCGTTCATTGAAGCAGTGGACAAGACGAGGTTGCAGTATTACGATGACGAGATAGATATTTTGAAGGACGCGGTAAGTATCCCTGGTGTATCAATGCGGTACGTGTTGAACAAGTCTCTACGGTTGTACCCAAAGCTAGAGCTATACGCCCCAGGGGACCCATGCATACATAGGTGTAAGGGCTCTTATTATAGCAAGACTTGTAAGGCCTGCAGGGAGGTACGGAAAGCATGTGAAAAATGTACGAAGAATGAAGCCTACGACCTTTTGCGGACAGGGATGGTGGGTGGTCCCGCGATTGTATTCTGTAGATACCACGAACGAGACGTGACGGGTATCAGATCTCACATGTACAGCGAACCTCGCAAGTGTAGGACTATTCTAGGGTACGACGCAAATATGCTCTACCCGAGTACCCTGATGCAAGACTTTCCTTGTGGAAAGGAACAGCTGATCAAGGTGGCCACACCGACATCAGCACATAACCTGGAGCTACTGGCGCGGGGTGTGATGGATGGATCGTTGTTTGGGTTTGCCCAGGTTGATATCGAGGTACCCGAGTATCTGCGTGACAAATTTCATGAAATGGCTCCCCTGTTTATCGTCAAGGGGATCCCCGACGAGCAAATCCGAGCACATGCACGAATACTTAAAAATACGGGCCGCAAGCGTTTTCCGGGCACGCGTAAGCTTCTGGGGTTGCTAAGGGCCGAAAAAATCTTGCTTTATACCCCTGTGTTAAAATGGTACCTTAATCATGGTCTGAAAGTGACTGCCTTTTACCAGTTTCTTAAGTATGCCAGAGGTAGGCCCTTTGAATGGTTCCCGGAAGATATTGCCGACGCCCGGAGACAGGCTGATAAAGACCCTGACAAGCGTATTGCGGGGGATACGGCCAAATTGAAAGGGAACAGCTTCTACGGCAAAATGATTGAAGATTTGGCAAGGCATGCAAATACTATATTTACGATGGATGAAAAGGAGGTTGATGCAGCCCTGCGAAGCCCGTACCTAGAGGATCTTGAAGAGATTGGGGAGGCATACGAGCTTAGAAAAGGCAAACACCAATGTACTATCGATAGAGCCTACCAATGTGGCATCGCGGTATATCAGCTCGCGAAGTTGCGCATGCTCGAATTTTACTACGACTTTCTGGACAAGTACGTGGATCGTCCGGACTTTGAGTACATTTACATGGACACCGACAGTGCATATTTTGTCATCTCTGGGGAAGAGTTACGAGATGTAATTCGCCCCAAACTAGTTGACGAGTATGATGAGGATGTGAAAAATTGGCTCGTCACCGATAATTACTCAAGTCGGACGGGAGGGCTGTTCAAAGCTGAATTCATTGGTTTTCGGATGATCGCCCTGACAGCGAAATGGTACTTCGTCGAAGGTAAAGATAATACCAAATTTTCTTGTAAGGGGATGTCTAAGCGACAGAACGCTCTGACCTGGGGTAGATACCTGAGTGCGCTAAATGGCGGTATGGACAGGGCAAAAAACGTAGGCTTTAGGGTACATGAGTAGGGTATGATCACGTATGAACAGAACAAACTCGGCCTCTCGGCGTTTTATGACAACAGATTCGTGCACGATGACGGCGTGCATACCTCTCCACTTGTGGCCCAGGGTCACAAGTTGGCAGCACCGATGAAACAAATAAATGAAGAAATAGAGGGCAAGGCAGGGCCTGCAACCAAAACCTCTTCTGGAACCAGCAGTTCCGTACAGCCAGCGTGTGTATATCTTTATGGTGTAGGTATGCTGGCTATATTAGCGATAGCTGTTGGCGTCTGGTATAAATGGAAGTATGTTTGTATATGGTTATACCTCTACCGTATACCATGATCGCCTATACACTTTTTCGATATAGACGTATAATAAAGATGTCTTCCGATATTGCACAAGTATTCGACACAGCCTCTGCAGAAACCTATGAGCAGATAGAGAAACCTATCGATAAGCGCCAAATTTTAAAGGAGGCCCTGAGTAAAGGTAAAGGACACCTTTTGCCTAAGAAGTGCACGGAAGTGTTTGTCGACAAAGCCTCAGAAGAGGCTATTGACAAGGTACATACCGATTACGTACAGCGAGAACGCCACGAAAAGGGCGAGAAAACAGCTAGAGCACTGTCTACCCATGTTATCAGCCTCTATGCTAGCATAATTGGAAACATTGTAGATATAGACAGTGTTGACGAATTGCGCAGGGATATTGAAGAGGACCCCATCATTAAGGATTCCATGACAGATCTTGGGATACTCGTATACTGCACTATTGGGAGGTGTTTAGCCCCGCTGCTTGTAGCAGGCCATACAGCCCGACATATGAAAAAGAAGGATGCGAAGGAGGCGGAGAATAAGGAAGAGCCTCGGACGGTACTATAATAAAATGATTGAAGAGGTTCAGAAACAAGAAGAGAGGGTCATTACAAAGCCAGTAAAGCATCCGGGAAGGGTTGCGCAGGGACACAAGTTGGCTGCACTGATGAAGAAGAGGAAGGAAGAAATGAAACAAGAAGAGGGTACTGTAGAGCCTGCAGTCAAAGCCTCTTCCGGGACCAGTTCCGTACAGTCAGTATACATGTACGGCGTAGGTACGCTTGCCGTGCTTGCCATAGGGGTTGGGGTATGGTATAGGTTTGGTAGGGGTGAAAATGAATCTAACAAGCCAGCGACTAATCCAGAGCCCCAGCAGGGAAAACGGGGCAAATCTTAACCAAATATGATGATAGCAATATGGGTCCGAAAGAGACGATGGTTATTGACTCACTTTGGGAGTCTGTCAGGTTGGTATCCTACACGATCCTGATCGCTATGGGGGCAAAAAAAGCTTTAGGAGTGTCCAGGCCCGGCGCTAAGATGGACCTTGAGGATGGGCTTAAACTTGCCGGGTATATGACTGCAGCAATATTATTCGATGAATATGCCATTAAACAGGGATGATACAAAAAGTCTCTGATACCTCCAAAATAGACCGCATGGTAATGTTTCTATTTGCCCCCCTAGGGCAAATAGAAATGGATCTCCCCTTGAACCATTTCAGGGTTAGCGCAGTTTTCTGAAGGAATCCAACGCTTTCCGGGATGGCTGGTTAATAAATGGATGTCAAATGTTGTTCTAAATGCAAAAAGGTGTTAACCCTGGACATGTTCAAGCTTAGGGGTAATGGTCGAACGAAGAGTTGTATGGGTTGTCTTGATAGGGCGAGGGAGAGGCTGCGTACAAAATGTAGGGACTCTGTTATCGAACACCACAAGGTAGACCCCCTTGATATTGACAGGGAGATTCGAGGGTTTCAACAGGATGAAAATTATCTACTTTTATATCTTTTATTGACATACGACATCCTACCCCAGTACATCGAACTCATCGAAGCACCTCCTGAGGGCCAGGACCGCAAGCACAGCGCACAGGATGACGACGAATACCATCATCTTCCCTATTACTGCACGCGTGTCCAGAGGCGCAATATTAGCAAGAAGAGGTTGTGGTTCAATGACAACTACCCGGGCGCGGAGGAGATAGTAATTATTGATAATCCCAACGGTATACAAGCCTTTAATCGTTTTGAAGAGGAGGGGCATGTGGAGCGTTATGGAAACCATTTCAGGCTTATCGACCATACTCGGGATGACCTGTACGATTTGGGTGTTCCAGCACTATGGGACTAGGCAGACGATAATTTTCACTACTCTTGTGATAGTGAAAATTATCCTCAGGTTCTAGCCAACCACCTTTGGGGGAATGTCCAAGGGGCTATTACCAATCCTTCACATGTTCCGGAGGTATCTGAACATCCTCTGGAATAAGCATCAATTCCTCCGACACTAAGCTGCGATCGGGACCGTCTTGCAAATAGTACAGCACGCGACTACCTGCTACTATTTTGTCCAACCTATACATTTTCCTGCTCCAAAAGGCGTCGGTAGCGCGTCTTTTCGAATCTCCATGTTCTTCTCCTGGTTGCAGGAGGTATAAATACAAGCCATCCTCAGGTAAGGGCCTCTCCTCGGGATATTGCTGACTTTGCGCGAGAGGTACCTCATCCATCTTAATTGCCTTGTTAGGCTTCATATTTATCATGGCAGTCTTGGTATTGTTTAGACCCTTAACGATGGTATACAGATTCTTGACCCAAATACTACTAGTCTCATCGGAAGCCACCAACTCTTGAGCATCTTGGGGCTTAAAGGGCCTTTCCGCGAGTACCTTGTTATAGCTTTCTACAAAGGCTGTAAACGTATGATGATATTTAGTGGTGGCCCGTTTCATTTCCACACCCTTGCCCTCTAGCAACTTCGTTACATCCGACTTAAACTCAGAACCATTGTCACACTGGAATGTTTTTGGATAATGTAAAGGCCCTGCCTTGTAGGCATCCTTGATCATCTCCGCGACCTCGCTAGCCTTCTTGGTTCGCAGGGGTCTAGCTACCTTATATCTCGAGGCTACATCAATGCCTGTCAGAATATACTTGTACGTATTGCCATACAGCCGATCATGTGGCATGTACAACAGATCAAATTGATGCATTTCATTGGGCTTCGTAACAGTAAAATGTGGGTAGTCAATACGTTTTGGGCCCTTGATGTGTCTCAGCCACAAGAGTTGACGGGACGGCCAGTGGGTTACTAGCTTTTTGGATAGGCCGCTCTCCTTCGCGAGTAATTTGACGGCTTTCCGGCCGGTCCAGAGATGTTCCGGGGTATAGTAAATTTGGCTTAGCTTTTCGGCCTCTTCTTCCGTAACAATGTGTGATGCTTTTGACATGTTTATTATACATGTTAAAAAACGTTTTACAGATACTTGTGGGCAACGAAGCCCAGCAAGGACAAGGAGCCAAGGATGAATGTGAGCTCGCCGTCTTGTTGTTTTCTAGAGGGTGTGTAAAAATCCTTCAATTGCGGGGCCCTCTTTTCTGAGGCAATATAGAATTTGTACATGTCGTCATCCAATTCACGAAGGCTCTTACCTGCTTTTATTTCTATTTCACGTTGCTCGTTAAACCAATCAAGCTTGGCCTGCCTCTCCCTAATCCACTCTGCCTGAGCTGTATTGAGTTTTTCAACGGCCTCATCGTGCCTCTTCCGCTCTGCTTCTCCATGTCCCGAGAGCTTAGAAAATAGATAGTTGGTGCCACTGAAGACTAATGCGTTGATTAGCGCGCCCCCTGCCATAATCATAAGAGTAGCCATCTTTTATCTAATAAGTAACGGAGTGGAACCTACCGTCTATAATATTTAATTGGGCGTCCATTAACAGGTACACGTAACAACGGATGTCCCCGGTGCCGTCGGCCTTTTTTGTCATGTGGAGGGTTATGCCATCACTAAGCCTTTGCAAAGGCCTTCCGGAGCCATGTAGGGTATTATCAGGAGAGGCCCGAAAGTCGATGAATAGGGCGTATCTCTCGTTGAAAAATTGGCCAATCGTCACGGAGGAGTCATGACTTCCGAAGAGATTGACGACCTGCTCGAGATGGTCCTTGGGTAACATACCATGGCTATAGAGCTCATTCGGTTCTCCCTCAACCGTAACGCTAATTTTCTCAAGCTTGGGGTTGTAAAAGACTTCGTTGATGCCTGAGTAAGCTTTCACTTTTGAGGGGTCCACAAACAGTAGCAAGACACCCTTGAGACTCTTCGCAGGCGTATCGATCTGAAGGTTGTATGAGGTATCGGCTTTTTTCATGGTCACCACCTTACTTCTCAGAATTCGCTCATATGGGAGGGCGAGAATACTATACCTTGACATCATGGCACTTGCCAGGCCTTCGTGAGTAATCTTGTCAAACTCCAGCTTAATGTTGCTTATCTTGTACGCGGCATCTGCTGCCTTTGCCGCCGTGGACCCAACGGCTGCCGTGCCCCCATCTTTGATCACTTCGCTATGCGGGGCAAAATTTATAACAAATTGTAGCCTGTCATGTAGCCCCGCCGAGTAAAAAGGTAAGTCTCTGGTGAGTTCAAATAGTTTGCCGAGTGGTACGCAAAATGTATTCCCGTATGCCGATACTATTGCCTTCTCCTCGTCGGTACCCACGTGATCGCTGGCTTTTACCTGCAGGGCTCTGATGGTACCGTCATTAGGATTGATCCCTCTAAAATCAGGTTATTGTCACGATCAAACTTAGATATCCACAGGTCTCTGTAGACCTTCCGGCCGGTCCAGAGATGTTCCGGGGTATAGTAAATTTGGCTTAGCTTTTCGGCCTCTTCTTCCGTAACAATGTGTGATGCTTTTGACATGTTATTATACATGTTAAAAAACGTTTTACAGATACTTGTGGGCAACGAAGCCCAGCAAGGACAAGGAGCCAAGGATGAATGTGAGCTCGCCGTCTTGTTGTTTTCTAGAGGGTGTGTAAAAATCCTTCAATTGCGGGGCCCTCTTTTCTGAGGCAATATAGAATTTGTACATGTCGTCATCCAATTCACGAAGGCTCTTACCTGCTTTTATTTCTATTTCACGTTGCTCGTTAAACCAATCAAGCTTGGCCTGCCTCTCCCTAATCCACTCTGCCTGAGCTGTATTGAGTTTTTCAACGGCCTCATCGTGCCTCTTCCGCTCTGCTTCTCCATGTCCCGAGAGCTTAGAAAATAGATAGTTGGTGCCACTGAAGACTAATGCGTTGATTAGCGCGCCCCCTGCCATAATCATAAGAGTAGCCATCTTTTATCTAATAAGTAACGGAGTGGAACCTACCGTCTATAATATTTAATTGGGCGTCCATTAACAGGTACACGTAACAACGGATGTCCCCGGTGCCGTCGGCCTTTTTTGTCATGTGGAGGGTTATGCCATCACTAAGCCTTTGCAAAGGCCTTCCGGAGCCATGTAGGGTATTATCAGGAGAGGCCCGAAAGTCGATGAATAGGGCGTATCTCTCGTTGAAAAATTGGCCAATCGTCACGGAGGAGTCATGACTTCCGAAGAGATTGACGACCTGCTCGAGATGGTCCTTGGGTAACATACCATGGCTATAGAGCTCATTCGGTTCTCCCTCAACCGTAACGCTAATTTTCTCAAGCTTGGGGTTGTAAAAGACTTCGTTGATGCCTGAGTAAGCTTTCACTTTTGAGGGGTCCACAAACAGTAGCAAGACACCCTTGAGACTCTTCGCAGGCGTATCGATCTGAAGGTTGTATGAGGTATCGGCTTTTTTCATGGTCACCACCTTACTTCTCAGAATTCGCTCATATGGGAGGGCGAGAATACTATACCTTGACATCATGGCACTTGCCAGGCCTTCGTGAGTAATCTTGTCAAACTCCAGCTTAATGTTGCTTATCTTGTACGCGGCATCTGCTGCCTTTGCCGCCGTGGACCCAACGGCTGCCGTGCCCCCATCTTTGATCACTTCGCTATGCGGGGCAAAATTTATAACAAATTGTAGCCTGTCATGTAGCCCCGCCGAGTAAAAAGGTAAGTCTCTGGTGAGTTCAAATAGTTTGCCGAGTGGTACGCAAAATGTATTCCCGTATGCCGATACTATTGCCTTCTCCTCGTCGGTACCCACGTGATCGCTGGCTTTTACCTGCAGGGCTCTGATGGTACCGTCATTAGGATTGATCCCCTCTAAAATCAGGTTATTGTCACGATCAAACTTAGATATCCACAGGTCTCTGTAGACCGCGAGCGTGCTGAAGTCGCTGATATTCTGTACCTCTTCCCATTCAGGGTGATACGTAAATCTCGCACTAGGCTCTTCCCTACGTTGCTGACAGGGGTACGCTTCGTGTTTGTACCCGTAAGCTCCAGATCAAACAATAATCTGAGACTACCCGGGAAAATGACATCGTTCTGAGGCATATTGGGAATATCAACATACAAATCCTCGTTCTGGTTGATTGTAGAAGGTATGTGACTTATTTGAACCCTTTGCTTTCTACCTTTGATACCAAGGAGCTGCTTCGTCTCTGCATATGGATTTAATGTAGCTCCGAATATTGTACTCATGGTTTATTATATGAAAAGTCCTTTTTAATAAAACATGCCAACTAATCCATTTTTTGAACCTGATATAGAGGATAAGGGCGGGGGGGGAAGGATGATAGGCCTGATGCTACGTCAAAACTCCCATCAACGCAGCAACTTCCATCAACACCGGGGGCCTCAACGTCAGGACGGCAACAGCATGGGGACACCATATCTACGGATTCGCCCGCGATGAGACTTTTTAAGTCAAGAGTTGATACCCTATATACAAATCTTAGGGATGGGCTGGGATTGATGCCTAATGCAACACATTACGACATGTTTGAGGAGAGAGATGGTCAACTTTTTATCAAGGAGATTGCTAATGAAAATTTGAATTCAAAACAAATCACATTAGCAAATGGTTCCTTTCCAACTATTGGAGAGCTCAAGAAAAATTTAGGCAAGAAGCGTATGATTGCCATGGGTTTTGTGGACTATCAAACACCCAATAAGGGTAGTATGGTAATGGCCCGGAACCTCGCGAATGAAGTTAATGTCCTTATAAATAATGCCGAGGAGGACCCGGGCGAGATTTTCGAGATGGAAACGGTAGAGGAAAGATTGGAAGGTATTCAAAATTTTGCATATGATGCGGAGGGCCTTATCTATAGTTCATTTGCTGGTATTGACAACGAGGGGGATATTAATATAGTAGAAATAAAGCTTGAAATTGAAACCTTGCAGGAAAAAATAAAAAAGTTTAAGGATGAGATTTTTAAATTTAATAGCAACATCAAGACAAAAGAGGATAAGGTGAAACAGCTTAAAAAGCAGGCCGGGGGGCAAAGGGAAGATGGTATCGACGATCTTGAGAATGAGATTGCTGGATTAAAGCAGGAGAGGAAGGATGTACTTGGAAGGTAGGGTCTACTTTCCTCCGAAATTTTTAAGCATCTGAAAAATATTAAGGCTGAGTTGATGAAGGTCGCCGCAGATGACATGCCATTGCTTGAGAAGCTTAAAACCCTTTTCAGCGAACAGGGCTTGACGATAGCCTCCATAATATCAGCTATTTGACTACTGGTTTCCACCATTGTACTCGCTGTTACGGGTGGTTCTACCGCGGTAGGTGCTGCGGGAGGAAGTGCCGCCGGTGGTGCGGGAAAAGGGTTTGTGGAGAAGCAGTTGGAACGATTGGGTAAATTCCTCAAATACTTAGCAGGTAGGGCAGGTGTTGCACTACCCGGGATTATTGGTACCATAGTCTCGTTCTTTCTCAGGGTAACGGCAACTGTTGTCGAATATCCAGCCAGGCATCTGTACATGGCCATCGCGGCCGCTGCCGGGTTTGCCTTGTTCTATGTTAGGGGGGCCTAATTATTTTTTCAGCCAAATGTAGGCAATAATAATCCCCACCCCTGTCGTGATTAATGCGGCCATGGTATCCTCGTGCTGGTTTTGTGGGGGCTGTTCAGTGGTATGTATAGGAGATGTATCATGTTTGGGATGTAGTTTGATATCTGCCACATGTCTGATGGTATGCTCGGTATGCCTAAGGGGTGTAGCATGTATAGGTGTTTTGGTAATATGCTTGGGGGGCGTGGTATGTATAGGTGTTTTGATAGTATGCTTGAGGGGTGCGGCGGCTGCATGCCCCACAATAGGCCTGTTATTTACATCAACCTGTACCCCCACATTGACATTGGCAGGTGCGATCAAAATGTTGTTGTTGTATCCCACGATCTTGCCTATGCGCAAGTTCGCTTTGGAGTTTATGGCTGAAGAGATCGAATTTTCACCATGGATAAAAATGTAGCCTTCACAGGCTACGATGCATTTGCTGGTAGAATAAATGGCTGATATAACGAAGCTGTACCCAAACCTACCAAGCGCACCTGCACAAAGCGCTGACATGCAGGATGAAAGCCAAAAGTATAGACTTGATGAGATTGGTGAAATTGAGAAGTATCTGCGAAGTGAGATTAAGGAGCGGGACAAACTCGCAAAAAAGTTTAAGATGCATGGGACCTGGGTACGATACTGTGATCATGGACTGCTTGGAATCAGTGAAGTAACCTCAGGGGTCGGTATTGGTACCCTGTTATCCGGAATTGGCGTACCGCTGGCCGTGGCAATGTGTGGTCTTTCGGTGGCTGTAGGGATGGGGCAGGCAGGCCTTAAGACTGCTGGAAAAAGGCTGGATGTTAAATCGAAAAAGCATGAGAATATAAGGTTGATAGCTGAGGCTAAATTGAACTCGATCGTTGACCTGATATCAAAAGCGGTAGAAAATGGTAAGATTGATAAGTATGAGTTTAGCCTCATTATGCAGGAAAAACAAAAATATATGGTTTTGAAGGAACAGATGCGACAGAGGTTCAATCGCATTGTTGACTCCATCAATGAACAGGAGCGTGCCAAGCTAGTTGCCAGGGGGAGGCAAGAGGGCAGGGAGGAGTTTTTAAAAAACGTACAATATGCGCAGTATGCAGGCGCTATGTAGACCCTCCACCTGAGTATAAGCCATAATTAATTTTATATATTTTATAACCCATATATGAGTTATAAAATATTTTTAATCCTCATTCAGCAGTGATTCTTGTTTGAGGTCTTTATATCGACATTCCGTAATATGTACCTGAGGGTAGTAGTTTTTGCCTTGCACATATATTGATGATAGTGCCAGGATGGCACTGGCTTGGCAGGGCTCATCATAGGGTACTGGCATACCGTGGAATTTGGTTGTGATAGCGTCCTTGTAATATTTGAGTTTAGCATTGATGTAGTGGTCCTTTTTGACCGGCCCTGTCGTCAATTGCTCAGAGATAAGCTCCTCGATCCTGGACCAGATTTGGCGATACTTGGCAACCCAATCTGGGTACTCTTCGAAATCAAGACTCATTGCCGGTACCGCATTGGCGTTGTACCGGGTCACCCCATGCGCAGACCAGATTTTCGGCGTCTTCACCCTGAGGGCTACTACAAGGTCTTGTGTATGGTATCCTACTATATACCGTTGATCCTTACCTCCATTAGCAGGTATTGGATCCGACACTGTTAGGCAGTCCGCGTTGATATCGTTGATGTCTGTAAAGGTAGTCGCAAAGTTGTAGAATAGCTTAGGGTTTACAATTTCATTCTCAAATATCATCCTGCTTTATTGTAATTTAAACGATTTCAGAGGATTGCATGTCATCGTACATACGCAGCCACCCCCGTTATAGGTGATATAATCCTGGTAACATTGCCAACATCAATTTACCATTCACCATGAGCCTTCGGCCGCATGTACATCTGTCATATTCATCCAGTAGACGTTTACAGTCCTTACATTGTTCCATTTTATTTATTTCCCCTCCCCCCACAACTTTTCAAGATCTGCCTTTTCATCCTCCGAAAAACACCAATCGATGACCCTATCAGGATGCCAGGCTAATGGGGCCAGCTCCTCCTTAATTCTAGCCTTGTCCGCTTTCCTTCGGCGATAGGCAGGGAGTGGCCCATCTTCATATTCATCTTCATAAACCCCGAGGCACATGTCCCCCGTTTTGAACCAGTCGGGTATATCCCTAAATTACCAGGGGGGTAATATATAGAAATCCTCCCCAACGGCCTTGTTACACATGTCCTGCGTCTTGAACCTATCCGGTACAAACTCGATTAGCCGGGTATGATTCTCAACAGCCTTGTTGCACATGTCCTGCGTCTTGGACTGGTCCGGTATATATTTGAATAGATGGGGATATTTTTCAACGGCCTTACTGTACATGTCCTGCGTCTTGAACCTATCCGGCACATACTCGAGCAGCCGGGGATATTCTTCAAAGGCCTTGTTGCACATGTCCTGCGTCTTGAATTTTGACGGCACATACTCGATCAGCAGGGGATACTCTTCAACAGCCTTGCTACACATGTCTTGCGTCATGAACCGGCCCGGCATATACTTGAGTGTAAAGGGCTCTTTTTCAACAGCCTTGTTGTACATATCTTGCGTTATGTTGAATAGGTCCTGCTTCTCACCGACCGCCCAATTCTGTAGTCGATCGGCAAGAGCGTCGCGAGTTGCTGTCACTGGTGCCGACACGGTGTTATATAGTTTGCTGATAGCATTCTTAAACCAACTCATCTTTTATTATATACACAGTTTTTTGAAAAATGGGTGCCCTGGCATTTGCTCAATTTCCCTCTACTCCACTTCCTCATTTGTTAGGGATTTACCATTGATACGTGATGAAAAGTTGTGACGTCACAAGCAAAATTGTGTATAATATTTTTTATGAGAGTTTGACCGTATTTTTTGAAAAAGTGTGGATATGCTGCAGCTCTACACTAGCTCTTTTCGTCTCTGAGTTGCCTTTGTTTTCTTTTTGCCCGCGTTCTTCTCTTTAGAAAAGTCTACTAAGTTTCTGATATTAAGTGTGCCTTGTAAAATTACTATAAATTCACTAAAAACACGACCTTTACTCTTTGCTTTTTCCTTTCATTCGATCCATCGAACAGGCACTTAAGGCCATTCTCGACCCCAGAGCTCTTGAGATAACTTTCGAGGTTTTAATCTCAAAGAGCTCTGGGGACGAGAATGACTTAAGGCGCTTAATCTGGACGTTCTCATTAATTATTCATTTATCAAACGTGCGCATTTCTTCGAATAAACCAACATATCATCTCTGATATGTTACGTTGAAAAAACAAGAAAATAATGAGAAAAAATTAGGATTTTCATTAAAATAAAACATCGCCGAAAAAAAATCAAGAAATCAAAAAAATCAGGGTATCGGGTATCGGTATCAGGGTATTGGGTCTCGGGTCTCGGGTCTCGGGTCTCGGGTATTACATAGGGTATCGGGTCTCACTTTTCTCATATGCCCGCGTAAAGAACTTTTGCAAATTGCAAGAAGGGAGTACCGTATTCTCTCTATTTACCGCCCACTCTCTATTTCACGCCCTCTCTAATTAACGCCCAACCATATTTTATGTAAAGGGGGCGTTTATTAGAATTGTACACCTTCTCCGATGAAAAGCATATGATGAATTCAACATAATAAATCAAGACGAGGATGAGAATGATTTTGTAGAAATCTAAGATTTTTTAAATGACTTTCTTAAGGAAATAAAATCTATTACTTAAAACTTTCAATTGACGCCCACTCTCCAATTAACGCCCCTCTCTAATTAACGCCCACCTTAAAATCTCGAAGATTAATTAAACGCCCAGCAGGACGTCAAATAGACAGAATACGGTAGAGAGGTGGTCTATTTTTTACACTTCGTGACATTTCCATTTATGGTCTCTACGAGGGAGTATCGTTCGCGGGATTTCCAACTGCTTCATGTTTGGAAAAAGCGATGGGTTTCTTGTATCATCTTATCTTCAAAGATTTTGAGCAGTTAGCTATAGATAGCTCCTACCCTAGGTAGCTTGTTAACATGTTAGTTTTTTTTCTAAATGGATTGTATACAATTTCTGTTTACAATTTCATTCTCAAATATCATCCTGCTTTATTGTAATTTAAACGATTTCAGAGGATTGCATGTCATCGTACATACGCAGCCACCCCCGTTATAGGTGATATAATCCTGGTAGCATTGCCAACATAACAATTTACCATTCACCATGAGCCTTCGGCCGCATGTACATCTGTCATATTCATCCAGTAGACGTTTACAGTCCTTACATTGTTCCATTTTATTTATTTCCCCTCCCCGCACAACTTTTCAAGATCTGCCTTTTCATCCTCCGAAAAACACCAATCGATGACCCTATCAGGATGCCAGGCTAATGGGGCCAGCTCCTCCTTAATTCTAGCCTTGTCCGCTTTCCTTCGGCGATAGGCAGGGAGTGGCCCATCTTCATATTCATCTTCATAAACCCCGAGGCACATGTCCCCCGTTTTGAACCAGTCGGGTATATCCCTAAATTACCAGGGGGGTAATATATAGAAATCCTCCCCAACGGCCTTGTTACACATGTCCTGCGTCTTGAACCTATCCGGTACAAACTCGATTAGCCGGGTATGATTCTCAACAGCCTTGTTGCACATGTCCTGCGTCTTGGACTGGTCCGGTATATATTTGAATAGATGGGGATATTTTTCAACGGCCTTACTGTACATGTCCTGCGTCTTGAACCTATCCGGCACATACTCGAGCAGCCGGGGATATTCTTCAAAGGCCTTGTTGCACATGTCCTGCGTCTTGAATTTTGACGGCACATACTCGATCAGCAGGGGATACTCTTCAACAGCCTTGCTACACATGTCTTGCGTCATGAACCGGCCCGGCATATACTTGAGTGTAAAGGGCTCTTTTTCAACAGCCTTGTTGTACATATCTTGCGTTATGTTGAATAGGTCCTGCTTCTCACCGACCGCCCAATTCTGTAGTCGATCGGCAAGAGCGTCGCGAGTTGCTGTCACTGGTGCCGACACGGTGTTATATAGTTTGCTGATAGCATTCTTAAACCAACTCATCTTTTATTATATACACAGTTTTTTGAAAAATGGGTGCCCTGGCATTTGCTCAATTTCCCTCTACTCCACTTCCTCATTTGTTAGGGATTTACCATTGATACGTGATGAAAAGTTGTGACGTCACAAGCAAAATTGTGTATAATATTTTTTATGAGAGTTTGACCGTATTTTTTGAAAAAGTGTGGATATGCTGCAGCTCTACACTAGCTCTTTTCGTCTCTGAGTTGCCTTTGTTTTCTTTTTGCCCGCGTTCTTCTCTTTAGAAAAGTCTACTAAGTTTCTGATATTAAGTGTGCCTTGTAAAATTACTATAAATTCACTAAAAACACGACCTTTACTCTTTGCTTTTTCCTTTCATTCGATCCATCGAACAGGCACTTAAGGCCATTCTCGACCCCAGAGCTCTTTGAGATAACTTTCGAGGTTTTAATCTCAAAGAGCTCTGGGGACGAGAATGACTTAAGGCGCTTAATCTGGACGTTCTCATTAATTATTCATTTATCAAACGTGCGCATTTCTTCGAATAAACCAACATATCATCTCTGATATGTTACGTTGAAAAAACAAGAAAATAATGAGAAAAAATTAGGATTTTCATTAAAATAAAACATCGCCGAAAAAAAATCAAGAAATCAAAAAAATCAGGGTATCGGGTATCGGTATCAGGGTATTGGGTCTCGGGTCTCGGGTCTCGGGTCTCGGGTATTACATAGGGTATCGGGTCTCACTTTTCTCATATGCCCGCGTAAAGAACTTTTGCAAATTGCAAGAAGGGAGTACCGTATTCTCTCTATTTACCGCCCACTCTCTATTTCACGCCCTCTCTAATTAACGCCCAACCATATTTTATGTAAAGGGGGCGTTTATTAGAATTGTACACCTTCTCCGATGAAAAGCATATGATGAATTCAACATAATAGATCAAGACGAGGATGAGAATGATTTTGTAGAAATCTAAGATTTTTTAAATGACTTTCTTAAGGAAATAAAATCTATTACTTAAAACTTTCAATTGACGCCCACTCTCCAATTAACGCCCCTCTCTAATTAACGCCCACCTTAAAATCTCGAAGATTAATTAAACGCCCAGCAGGACGTCAAATAGACAGAATACGGTAGAGAGGTGGTCTATTTTTTACACTTCGTGACATTTCCATTTATGGTCTCTACGAGGGAGTATCGTTCGCGGGATTTCCAACTGCTTCATGTTTGGAAAGAGCGATGGGTTTCTTGTATCATCTTATCTTCAAAGATTTTGAGCAGTTAGCTATAGATAGCTCCTACCCTAGGTAGCTTGTTAACATGTTAGTTTTTTTTCTAAATGGATTGTATACAATTTCTGTTTACAATTTCATTCTCAAATATCATCCTGCTTTATTGTAATTTAAACGATTTCAGAGGATTGCATGTCATCGTACATACGCAGCCACCCCCGTTATAGGTGATATAATCCTGGTAGCATTGCCAACATAACAATTTACCATTCACCATGAGCCTTCGGCCGCATGTACATCTGTCATATTCATCCAGTAGACGTTTACAGTCCTTACATTGTTCCATTTTATTTATTTCCCCTCCCCGCACAACTTTTCAAGATCTGCCTTTTCATCCTCCGAAAAACACCAATCGATGACCCTATCAGGATGCCAGGCTAATGGGGCCAGCTCCTCCTTAATTCTAGCCTTGTCCGCTTTCCTTCGGCGATAGGCAGGGAGTGGCCCATCTTCATATTCATCTTCATAAACCCCGAGGCACATGTCCCCCGTTTTGAACCAGTCGGGTATATCCCTAAATTACCAGGGGGGTAATATATAGAAATCCTCCCCAACGGCCTTGTTACACATGTCCTGCGTCTTGAACCTATCCGGTACAAACTCGATTAGCCGGGTATGATTCTCAACAGCCTTGTTGCACATGTCCTGCGTCTTGGACTGGTCCGGTATATATTTGAATAGATGGGGATATTTTTCAACGGCCTTACTGTACATGTCCTGCGTCTTGAACCTATCCGGCACATACTCGAGCAGCCGGGGATATTCTTCAAAGGCCTTGTTGCACATGTCCTGCGTCTTGAATTTTGACGGCACATACTCGATCAGCAGGGGATACTCTTCAACAGCCTTGCTACACATGTCTTGCGTCATGAACCGGCCCGGCATATACTTGAGTGTAAAGGGCTCTTTTTCAACAGCCTTGTTGTACATATCTTGCGTTATGTTGAATAAGTCCTGCTTCTCACCGACCGCCCAATTCTGTAGTCGATCGGCAAGAGCGTCGCGAGTTGCTGTCACTGGTGCCGACACGGTGTTATATAGTTTGCTGATAGCATTCTTAAACCAACTCATCTTTTATTATATACACAGTTTTTTGAAAAATGGGTGCCCTGGCATTTGCTCAATTTCCCTCTACTCCACTTCCTCATTTGTTAGGGATTTACCATTGATACGTGATGAAAAGTTGTGACGTCACAAGCAAAATTGTGTATAATATTTTTTATGAGAGTTTGACCGTATTTTTTGAAAAAGTGTGGATATGCTGCAGCTCTACACTAGCTCTTTTCGTCTCTGAGTTGCCTTTGTTTTCTTTTTGCCCACGTTCTTCTCTTTAGAAAAGTCTACTAAGTTTCTGATATTAAGTGTGCCTTGTAAAATTACTATAAATTCACTAAAAACACGACCTTTACTCTTTGCTTTTTCCTTTCATTCGATCCATCGAACAGGCACTTAAGGCCATTCTCGACCCCAGAGCTCTTTGAGATAACTTTCGAGGTTTTAATCTCAAAGAGCTCTGGGGACGAGAATGACTTAAGGCGCTTAATCTGGACGTTCTCATTAATTATTCATTTATCAAACGTGCGCATTTCTTCGAATAAACCAACATATCATCTCTGATATGTTACGTTGAAAAAACAAGAAAATAATGAGAAAAAATTAGGATTTTCATTAAAATAAAACATCGCCGAAAAAAAATCAAGAAATCAAAAAAATCAGGGTATCGGGTATCGGTATCAGGGTATTGGGTCTCGGGTCTCGGGTCTCGGGTATTACATAGGGTATCGGGTCTCACTTTTCTCATATGCCCGCGTAAAGAACTTTTGCAAATTGCAAGAAGGGAGTACCGTATTCTCTCTATTTACCGCCCACTCTCTATTTCACGCCCTCTCTAATTAACGCCCAACCATATTTTATGTAAAGGGGGCGTTTATTAGAATTGTACACCTTCTCCGATGAAAAGCATATGATGAATTCAACATAATAGATCAAGACGAGGATGAGAATGATTTTGTAGAAATCTAAGATTTTTTAAATGACTTTCTTAAGGAAATAAAATCTATTACTTAAAACTTTCAATTGACGCCCACTCTCCAATTAACGCCCCTCTCTAATTAACGCCCACCTTAAAATCTCGAAGATTAATTAAACGCCCAGCAGGACGTCAAATAGACAGAATACGGTAGAGAGGTGGTCTATTTTTTACACTTCGTGACATTTCCATTTATGGTCTCTACGAGGGAGTATCGTTCGCGGGATTTCCAACTGCTTCATGTTTGGAAAAAGCGATGGGTTTCTTGTATCATCTTATCTTCAAAGATTTTGAGCAGTTAGCTATAGATAGCTCCTACCCTAGGTAGCTTGTTAACATGTTAGTTTTTTTTCTAAATGGATTGTATAACTAGCTAGCTTTCTTTTCTAGCCTCACATTTTTTGCATAACTGCAGGCTAGCCAGGATCTGGGTTAACATCATCAAATTTTAAAAGAGGAAACAAAAAACTTTCGGGGAAATGAGTGGCGTATTTGGATTATTAAGCAAATATATAAGAGTAAAATTTTAAAAACCATATATAATGATTATTAGAACAGGACTTATTGTAAGTTTTTTTAAATTTATAAGAGTTCGACTGTATAGTAATATTCAACTGGAGTGAAACATTTGCATGATCATTATATTTCTTATCAAATGTTTGGCTACTAATAGTGGCAGTTGTATGTATATATATAGCTATAGTGTATAAACTTGAAAATTTGCATGTTTTCACAAATTTTGATGCTGAATTTAAATATATATATAGCTATGTTTCCCATTTTTGTTGAAAATGATCGGAAAATTTCAAGCATGTTAACCTGGATCCAAGAATAGCTACTATATGTGATGCTCTCTAGGAAAATCGACCACTTTATTATTTGTGTTTTTAAAACTACGAAATACGGAAATTTTGTATTTTTTAAAAAAAAGCGTATTTTTTAAAATACAATTTGTATTTCGTATTTTCACGCATATTTTTTAAAATTAAATACAAATTTTGTATTTCCTGTTTTTAAAAATAGAAATTCGAATTTGGTAAACAACAAAAAGTTCGCGTACTCACTTTTTTGTGATTCATAAAATTTTATCTCCATTGCCTTAAAAACTTTTACTATTTGTAACAAGTATATATTACATATGAATAAGAAAGGTAACTTTTAAGCAAATGGCTTGTGGGCATGGAAGAAATTAAAAAAACGAAACCTTTTAAACAAACAGTATGAAGAAAATGTTTTGTTTGTAAGAATCCAAATTCATTGTAAAGCTACAAAAATTGCCGTATTTTGTTCTAAAATAACTAAAAAACTGTCCCTTTAAAGCCTGAAAATCGCCATAATTTGTTCTAAAATGATGAGAAAATAACCTTTCAAAATTTAAAACTCTCCATATTTCATTCTAAAATGATAAGAAGATGACCCTACGAAGCTTAAAAATCTCCGTATTTTGTTCCAAAATAATGGAAAACGACCCTTTGAAGCCTTAAAATTGCTGTATTTTGTTCAAAAATAATGAATAAACGTCCCTTTAAGGCTTAAAAATCTCTGTATTTTGTTTTAAAATAACACAATATGATTCTGCGAAGCTTAAAGATCTCCTTATTTTGTTCAAAATTAACGAAGATACGGATATACTAAAGTTGCACATCGATGTATTGTGTTCTTAGATGACAAAAACAACCGAATAAAGCTCAGACCTCGCCGTATTTTGTTATAAAGTTAAGAAAATGGGGCTGTAGTAAACTTAAAATCACCTTATATGAACGCTGTACTTCAAACAAAAACATATCGTCCGAAATTATTTTTAGTTATATGCACAGTTACCTTTGTATTTTAAAAATACAAATTCCGTAAAATATGAATATTTTTAAAAAAATCAGAAATTCGTATTTTTTATTTTTAAATACACAAGATTCATATTTCTTATTTTTTAGAAATACAGAATTCGTATATTATTATCGTATATTACTATTGTTTTAAAAATCAGTTTTCAAAATAGAATGGTTGATTTTTCTAAAGCGCATCACATAGCCAGCTAGCTATATATACTCATTGCTCATGTAGCTAGTGCAAACCCTATGATGATAACTGTTTTGTGAGGGCAATACCAGAGAATGTTGACAATTTCATTGTAGTATATATTGCCCAAGCTTGTGCAAGGGCAATACACATTTTTTCGTACTTCTTTTAGGGGTAGTTGGCAAAAGGTTTTTGTCTTTTTTTATTGGCATAATATGGCCAATTGATACTTGACCCTGCCATCCCTCTCTGTTATTGGCCGAAGGCGACTCAACCTCTTTTTGCAAAAACAAAGACACTGATTTTTATTGTAGTTTTAACACTACAGTTGGTGTTCATCTGGAAATATACCTATACATGTTCTGTTATCACTTGCTAGAAAATAAATCTGCAAAGGTTTCTGTCTGTTTTATAAAAAATTTATCGGTCACTGCATTGATCTCCTCCCCCTTAATTGACCATGTGCCTACTGCAGTGTACTGTAAAGATGTTATACTTGAGTTTTAATGTACATCACGCATCCTCAAAGCTTAGACAATTTAAAGAACTAAGAACTTAACGATCGATCACACTACACATGGGTGCCATTTTGTCTTCGAATGCGTGTTGTAAACTGCCAAGGATTGTTAGCTCCAGTGTATAATTTATAACTATTTGTTGTCTGCTGTGTGTCGCACGTATCTTCTTTTCTTTTAAAAATCTTTCCGCCATAGAATTGAATAAGAACACAAAATGTTTTGAGATCTTAATATTTTTGTTCACACACCTGACGTTTGTTTTTTTCAACAAAAAAACATAAAATCGACCGCGACATGTCGATCACAAAAGTCATTCTAACGCATTTCGAGGTCTCTCAGATCACATATAATATCAAAAAATTTGGTGGCTTATGACAAAAATAGCACTATTCGGTAGGAATTTTATCTGGCTTTTAAAAAGTATATATATATATAATATACTTTGTATACTTTTATTTCATTTTGAGATGATCCCTTAGTGCATGATGCAAAGGTATTTTCACAGTTAAAAATCAGTGAAAAGCTGAATCAAGGTACACTGCCTTAAACATCCTACAACTTGATATTGGTTATGATGCAATGTCTAAATACTTGATTGCAGATCCAGCATACCCTTTAACACTATTTTGCCTGAAGGAATATCAAAATTGCAATAATAACGAGATAGTCATTTGTAACAACATGCTTTGTTCTACTAGAAACCAAATTAAATGTGCTTTCAGTAGGTTGAAAGCAAGGTGGGGATTTATACGAAGAACTGTAGACATCAAGATAGAGACTGTCCCTATTGTTGCCTGTACAGTACAGTCTGAATGTAATCTACCGCGTACACGCTAATATAACACCTTTGCGTGGAGGACGGCAGTCGTTTGTCTTTTGTTATAATTAAATCCCTTAAGGGTTTTGCGAGTTTATATTTGCGTGTTAAAAAACAATGCGCTCGCGAAGAAATATCGGAGCAATTATATTTCTTGTAATAGCGAGATACATTGTGTAAATGTATTGATAAGCTATTCCCTTAAGTATTAGCGTGAAGTAATTAAATAATAAAAATCTTTCGCGAAGTTTTATAATACATTGCGCGAGAATGTATTGTTGATTTAATTACTTAAAAAGATTCCAGCGCGTTTAATTTAAGAAACATACGAGAAGCATTGTTCACAACTATTAAATTCCGCTTTTCGTTTATAAACTTTTAAAATGTGATCTTAAAAAACATTTCTATCGCCACTTTTCGTTTATAAACTTTTAAAATGCGATCTAAAAGAGCATTTCTATCGCCGCTTTTCGTTTTTAAACTTTTAAAATGTGATCTAAAAAAACATTTCTATCGCCGCTTTTCGTTTATAAACTTTTAAAATGCGATCTAAAAAAACATTTCTATCGCCGCTTTTCGTTTTTAAACTTTTAAAATGCAATCTAAAAAAACATTTCTGTCGCCGCTTTTCGTTTATAAACTTTTAAAATGCAATCTAAAAAAACATTTCTATCGTCGCTTTACGTTTATAAACTTTTAAAATGCGATCTAAAAAAACATTTCTATCGCCGCTTTTCGTTCTTAAACTTTTAAAATGCGATCTAAAAAAACATTTCTATCGCCGCTTTACGTTTATAAACTTTTAAAATGCGATCTAAAAAAACATTTCTATCGCCGCTTTTCGTTCTTAAACTTTTAAAATGCGATCTAAAAAAACATTTCTATCGCCGCTTTACGTTTATAAACTTTTAAAATGCGATCTAAAAAAACATTTCTATCGCCGCTTTTCATTTATAAACTTTTAAAATGCAATCTAAAAAAACATTTCTATCGCCGCTTTTCGTTTATAAACTTTTAAAATGCGATCTAAAAAAACATTTCTATCGCCGCTTTTCGTTCTTAAACTTTTAAAATGCGATCTAAAAAAACATTTCTATCGCCGCTTTACGTTTATAAACTTTTAAAATGCGATCTAAAAAAACATTTCTATCGCCGCTTTTCGTTTATAAACTTTTAAAATGCAATCTAAAAAAACATTTCTATCGCCGCTTTTCGTTTATAAACTTTTAAAATGCGATCTAAAAAAACATTTCTATCGCCGCTTTTCGTTTATAAACTTTTAAAATGCGATCTAAAAAAACATTTCTATCGCCGCCTTTCGTTTTTAAACTTTTAAAATGCAATCTAAAAAAACATTTCTATCGCCGCTTTACGTTTATAAACTTTTAAAATGCGATCTAAAAAAACATTTCTATCGCCGCTTTTCGTTTTTAAACTTTTAAAATGCAATCTAAAAAAACATTTCTATCGCCGCTTTTCGTTTATAAACTTTTAAAATGCGATCTAAAATTGATCTTGCAACCTATTGTGATTAAACAATCGATCGCGTGGGGTCATTGTTTATCAGCGAGGCAATTATTTTCTTAAAAAAACAAAAGCAATCGCAATGTTATTGTTCTGTGTTACTATTCATGCGAGTTTCGCGTCCGCGGTAGATTACATTCAGACTGTACTGTAGTTGTTTTGTTTTTCGTAACTTTTGTGAGAAACAGAAAAAATTGCGACCTTGACAAGAGTGAAGTATAAAGACAATGCAAAGGCGCACCGTAATGATAAACAAGACGTATGATATACGTAAACTAGCTCGCAAAACACAGATGTTGATGGTCATAATCAATTTTTATTTCCGAACAAGTACCAAAATTCAATGAAATCATGAGTACTCCAGGTGTCAAAATTTCGAAATCAGCATGCTCAGCATGTCCTTTTTAATCAGTGTAACAAATTTCATTCAAATCAGAACATTTCTCACTTCGGTTCCAAATACACCTTCTTTCAATATCGCCTGCTTGGGCAAGTAATAAGCGTTTTACCGCAGGTAAATTTAAAATGCATGATAAAATTGTGAAAAAACATTCTTTTTACCTGACTTGCCTTCTTACACAGACCATAAAAGGCACCAATAGTAGCTCTAAAGGGTTGCAACATAATTATGGTCTTCCTTGGTTGATTCGAGTGCGAGTTATAAAAGTTATAATTCCACAAATTGTGGTTTAACGTAAAAGCTACTGTATCAAGTGATTTGATTTGATAGCCGCTGATAGTGACGTCCCTTAATTTTGGTAGTGACTAGTATTATCCAAAAAGGGGCAAAATAATAAAAATAAAAATAATATAGTAATAATAATAGAATTTTGATATAAACACAGCAACAAGGACAACAACAACATGTGAAGCATGACAGCAAGAGCAAGAAAAGATGGTTTAAAGGCTTGTTATAAACAGGGGGTGCAGCCTGAATGACCCAGAATAACCTAGAATCATCCAGAATGAGCAAAAACCAACCAGAAGACCTATTCATTTCAGATGTTCTTCCTTTTTTTCATTTGAAGTTGAAGCTAGGAAGAGGACTCCGTAATAAAATGGCTGCGATATCAGACGAATTTGACATGCTATCTTATCACGATAATTTAAGATCATTATACTAGTTTCTTACTTTTTAGCTTTATAAAGCTTGGTTCCGTGTTTTGGTGTTTTTCGTTCACAATCAGCTCCCCATGTTTAGCGTGTTGTAATCAAATCCATCTGCTTTAAAATTAGTAAAATGCTAACTAGGCAGAAAAACATTGTTTACAAATGGTATCTTTGGTATCCGCCATGATATACCCAGAAAAGAGCACGTATCAATACTGATGTTATTTAAAGTGTCTGGGAACTTATGATTTTTTAAAGTAAGTGTTGCTGACATTATTCATTTCTTCCAATATATTAACAAGAAAACCTGTCGGTTTGAACACACAATCCAATCTTTTCTCGGCTCCTCGAAAAGGTCGAGCACCGCGATGTAAATTGCTAGCAGTCTGGGTTTCTATGGCTAATAGATCAACCAAAATATGGTCATGAAAATCTGTCGATGCAAGAAAAAGAACTTGTACAGGAATATGAAATAGACTTCATAAGTTAAACAATTATTAATACACTATAATAAATACAACCTTTTTTTTTTCATTGTAACTGTATGTTTATTAGAAATAAATGAGCAGCAAAAACTTCTATTCATTCCATGCATTCTTGCATTGCATCAAATAGCTTATAAAACGACAGAAGATAATTTCTAAATTTATAATTGTAAAGGTTACACCATTTCAACATCACTGTAAAAGAACTACTCAAGTCAAGTATTATTTTAATGGATTTATAGGTATATAAGAAAATATAAACAACAGATCACCAGATTAAATAAATCCAGTTAAAAGAAGTAAAAGAAACCTACAGTCATATTGGCGAAACTAGTGTACAATTTTCGGTTGAGAGAAAACATGGACGTATCTGAATTAAAATAAAGCTAAACTAGCAAAAACTCACCTAAAACTACACAATATGACAGGTTGTTTGAAGTTAGAAAACAAAAAATCTGTAAAAAATTCGGCCCCTATTTATGAAGAGGTGTTTTCCCTCAAATCATATTGGCTACCCTGAAAAATACGGACTTGTAATTGGTTTAAAAGTATCACATGACATTTTCCGACCTGGAGAATGCCTGAGCAAGCGCAAAAAAGCAGATGTAAACCAAAACTTATTTATAGCTATATACAATGTAAAAGTATAGCTATATATACACATATATGGTTTCAATACTTCAAAATTTAGCTAAATATTAATCAGCAGGATTCTCTAGTGTTATTTCCACTTCACATCATATTTCCAAATGTATCAAGAGACAATCAATACACGTCGCAACATATTTCTTCTTGTATATAAACAAACGACCCGCTGAAGGATTACTTAATGTTTTTTTGTAAAAATCCAGTGAAATGCACATCATGCATGGATATCAAAGGGATGCTGGAACAATAGCAATTTGAATAGAATTTTAATGCGCCCTAAGATGAGTTCAATCTCCGTCTCTATTTCTACCTCTATGATTAAAACAAGGTTTTGTAAACATTCTTGGTACAGGGAATGTAATACACTTTATTCAATATATAACAGATTTAATTGTGGAAACCAAAAAACACAAACTTGACTAGAAGCTATAAAGCAGCCAGCTAGCTAATAAACTCTTAGGAAAAAATATTGTAGTCTGCGAAAAAAAAGTTTTAAATGTTTGCCATGCAAAACGACAGCAACAAAAATATTGATGGAGGATCTGGGTCTTTATTGTAATGTTGCCCACACACACCTATTTGATATGCAGTAAGGAAACTGCTAACTAAGCAGGTGCTGCTAATTAGGCGATTTTCTAATAGACAGCAATATTTAGGCTATATATAACATTTTTTTAAGATCCCAGTTCATCCCCATTTGATACGCAAGCACTAAATCTATCATTTTACCTTCCTTAAATATAAGGCTAGGCTCTGTAGTAGCTATGTACACAATTTAGAAGAGGCATGTGAGAGATTGGTTATTTTTCATTTATTTAAGCCATTTTCTGTAGGTTATTCGTGCCATGCACGCTTTAAATATGGTGGAAAACAAATGATATAATTTGCCAAATTATAGGATTCCATGATTTTGAATTTGTTAGCTTAATTAGGCATTCGTCATCCAAATTAGGCTAGATTATTCTGCTAATTAGGACGAGTACGTCTAAATAGCAGTGTTCCATAATTAGTTTTCTCCTCTAACTGATATCAGTGGGTTCAACTAACCAGACGCTCTGCATGTGTTCTGTGTTTGCAGGTCAAGTACTGATTGCTTTTTTTGCATTAACTTTTACATTATAGCCAGCTATAGCTGGTTAACTCAGAAAGTCACCAACATCTAGCTAGCTAGCCTATATATAGCTAGCTAGCTAGCTACAGCATGCAGAGACCAGCAGAGCTAAATAGGCTAGTGGATATAGTTCACAAACACTAGCTAGCTCGCTACTAATAAAAAAAATACAAAAACATTTCACTCTTTTAACAAAATATATTTCAACAATATTTATTTGCTAACTAACTCTACGGAAAAAATATAAATACAATACCTCACCTGTCTTGTCTTTACAATACAACTTTCTTCAAGTTTTTTGTCGATTTTTGAATAAAACCTGGCCTCGCAGTAAACGTTACTTAGCCAGTCAATGCAAATAAAAAAGTTTCGGGGAAGTTAGTTCAGGGGAATGAAAACTATGCCTAAACTTCACGTATGAACGAACGAGGTGGCTCCGCGTAAAAGATTCACCAATGTGTTCATTTTTTATCCTGAGACGAAGAAAGGCTAAACCAAACACACATTCCTGCGGATTGTGTGAATTAAAGATGACATTTTAAACTTCACATAGTGAAGATGGCATAAAGTTATCAATAGCATAAGTCTACATTGCTAAAGTTTTTTATATATGTAACTGCAACTGGAAATATATATATCTAATAACTTGTTTAAAAGTGGGAGGTTTAAGAATCCTGTAAACTCATGTTTTTTGTGCGGTGTGGTGTATATATATATATGTGTGCTATAAAACTCGAAACATACAATTTCACGACTACTGTATTGCAATATTATAATGTCTTGTGCGGTTACATTTAATGATGAAATGTATATTTGAAAGTTTTTGGGGGAGGGTGTGTTCCTCTGTATATTACTTCTTTGTGTATTCAGACAAGTTTTATTTTCTTATCTTGTATATACTTTTTTGCATTAGGAAATTTAAAAAATCTTACATTGGTTTTAGAAGAGCTATTCAAGGTTAAAATTTGAAAAATTAGGACCATGGGGAAATAAATGAGTTATTCTAAGTTCAATTCTTATTGTAAAGGACTTGCCAGACTGCTGTCAATAGTTGGTGTTAATATTAATATAATTGTTTTTAAGTTACTAAAAACAAAATGGCAGCATATTTGGAAGAAACACTGTCAACCAATGATCCAGAAATGTATGAGATCTTGAAGAAGGAAGATCACCGACAACGTAGTGGCTTGGAGATGATTGCATCAGAAAATTTCACAAGTCGCGCAGTTTTGGAATGTTTAGGTTCGTGTTTCACCAATAAATATTCTGAGGGAAAAGCACTTGCTCGCTATTATGGTGGAAATCAATTCATTGATGAAATGGAAATTTTGTGCAAGAAAAGAGCTTTAAAAGCTTTTGGGTAAGAATTTTCCTTAATTGTCTATTTATAAATAGAAGCTTCCTTTGTTCATTTTTGGACTCATCTCTTGTTTAGTACTTAAATAAAAAAACAATTGCTTGCGTCTCTAAAATTTGGTTCAAAATAATCATAACATAATCATATGTATTCAGGCTCTGACCGAAGTATAGTTGAGTTGCAGCTAAATCACCCCATGCTTACAAAAAAATGCGTTTAATTTGTAGATCTCTCAATGTGTAAATTTGTATTTGTTAAAAACTTATTTTTGAAGCTTCAAAAAAAAAAATCAAGCATTTTTGGGCTAGGGATATTTCCACTTCTTCATTCCTGAAAAGCAAATACCTTATGAAATTTATTTCTCATTCTTTTTTACAGAGAATATGATTATGTCTATATGCAGAAGTCGTTCTCTTATGAGTGACGCCCTGTATATTTTTACCTTACGTAAATTATAAACTACTAGCGCAAGGTATCCATTAAAATTCATTTAGGTTGGACGACAAAAAGTGGGGTGTGAACGTTCAACCCTATTCTGGTTCACCTGCAAATTTTGCAGTGTACACTGGGTTGTTACAACCTCACGACCGCATTATGGGTTTAGATTTACCAGATGGTGGTCATCTAACTCATGGTTACATGACAGAGAAGAAACGAATTTCCGCTTCGTCTATATTCTTCGAATCAATGCCATACAAGGTTGATCCAGCTACAGGACTTATCGATTACGACAAACTGCTGGAAACGGCCAAGCTATTTAAACCAAAATTAATAATCGCTGGTGCGAGCGCTTACTCTCGTCTTATTGATTATGAGCGCTTCCGTTCTATTTGCAAGGAGGTGGGTGCTATTTTAATGGCTGACATTGCGCACTACAGTGGATTGATTGCTGCTGGTGCAATACCAAGTCCGTTTGAATTCTGCGACGTCGTAACAACAACGACACACAAAAGTTTGCGTGGCTCAAGATCTGGGATAATTTTCTATCGCGTTGGTGAAAAGTTGGTTGACAAGCAAGGAAATCCAGTTAAATATGATTTTGAACAGAAAATCGACGGAGCAGTTTTTCCAGCCTTGCAAGGTTATTGATTTCTATTATTAAATTTATCGCCAGTGTGAAAGTAAAAATTTAATTCCCGCCTCAAGTCTGTGGATCGGGCTTCTATATGCGAATTTTAATTGGTTGGATTTTCTGTTATTTAAATTTAATTTAGTTTGAAACGGTATTTTAGGGATGTTTTAACATTGTACAATAAAAAACAGAAATTTTACATAAACGCGAAAATTAATTCTCGCAATGTTTATTTTGTTTCGTCAACAGTGAAATCGCAAATATTTTACCTTTTTATTTAACCCACGAACTATTTTTATTGGCAGTGAAGATGGCTTTTTAAACTGTTTCAGTAATTCATTTTCTTCTTTCTTTTTTTAAGGTGGTCCTCACAATAACAACATCGCAGGAGTCGCTGTGGCATTAAAACAGGCCATGTTACCAGAATTCAAGGAATATGCTGTCCAAATTATAAAGAACGCAAAAGCTCTTTCCACTGCTCTTCAAACAAAAGGTAATGCTAGTTGTCCAATTAACACATTTTGGCCACCATGTTAGCTGCATAAATTGATTTAGAATAAAGAAATTTAGTAGAACAAACAACAGTGATGGAGTATGAACATTGATTAGCTAACAAATATTGGTTATAACTACCTGTGCAAAATTTTGCCGCCTGTTAATTTGGTCCAAAAACAATTGGCAGCATTAATTTCCATTATATTTTAGAACATTGATTTTGCTTTTTTTAATTTTTGTAAAAAATAGAAGGCAAATTCTGCCTAAATTATGTTGTTTTTTGTATTCCGCCGCTCGTTGTAGGGGCATCTACCTCAACAGAATTGATTTTCGCAGAAGGTTTTTTTGTGTCTGGTGTTTGCAATTGTTTTGCGATTAATTTTTCTGTTACAATGTAATTTTTAAAATAAATAAAACTAAGAAAGTACAGGCGCTACTTTAACTAATTTCTGAGTCAAGTCTTTGTTACAGCTCTTTCGTGCGCAAATTATAAATTTATTTTATACCATTAATTTGAATGATCTGTTTTAAGATTACAAAATTGTGACTGATGGAACGGATACGCACATGTTCTTGCTCGACGTTCGAAGTTTTGGCATCGACGGTGCAAAAGTGGATACCATTATGGAATTGGCAAGTATAAGTGGTACGTATTTTTCGTTTGCATCACTGAGACATCACAAAAACATCGATAGTTCTTCCTTCGTACTAAACAAAATGCAAACCGGCTTTAGACGTTTCTAATTGCACTGGGTATGGCGCAGGTACTTGGCAGATACAGTTTTCAAGAGTTTTTAAGTAAAAGCTAAAAGAACTTCCGGATAAAATATATGGCGTTTGGTCCAAGTTTTGCTTCTCTTTAGTTAACCGAAATACTGTTCCGGGCGATAAAAGCGCTTTCCGTCCGGGTGGAATTCGAGTTGGGTTACCTGCATTGACAACTCGAAATTTTAAAGAAGTCGATATGCAGATCGTAGCATGTTTCATGGATGATTGTATCAAACTAACACAGAAAATTGAAAGATCGTTTGGTCTCACCGACAAGCAGTGTCTGTTGCGAGAATTCAAAGCTGTGTTAAATAAAGAGGAATGGCAAAATAAAATTGCCGAAATCAGAACACGTGTGGAGGAGTTCTCATTAAAATTTCCAATGCCTGGCTTTCCAGCTGCTGTTTGAGCACTTCACCGTAAATTTTCTTGCTAAAACTTGTCTTAAGGTAGAAAATCCTTTGAAATCTTAAATTACAGCCAAGGACAACTCGGCGGAAATAAAATAGTGTAAATACGGTTTTGTTTCAAATTTTATATTTTGTAATTTTTAAGAGTGAAAATATTCAAAAGAAAAATTACTTTCATACCACTTCAGGAGTTTTTGTTGTTGTTATTTTGAGTTTCGGGACCAGTATAAATGGTGTTTTTAAACCATTGAGTTTTTGCACTTTGCCCCCAACACTGATTATCTACTCAGGGAAAAAGACTCCAAAACTTGTTTAGTAATTGTATACCGGGGTAAGATTATACGCGGTTAATTCTTTATTTCCAAAGTTTTTTAAAATGAGTTCAAAGTGTTTAACGTTGATTCATGCCATCTACAAAGCTTCAGGCTTAACTTTTGAAGTTTTAAGTATGTATATATTTTGTTTCATTCTATATTCATTTGAAGTTTAAAAAACACAGATTCTGTCTTTTTCTTAGATGTGATCCGCGTATCAAAGTCTTGAGTAGTGTAACTGTCAGTTAAAGCTTCAAGTACGAAACTATACTTAGGAGTTAAACTCGCCCCATGCAAATTGTTTTGCAATTGCTTAAAATTTTACAATCTTTGGAGCGTTTGAGACAAAACTACAGTCCTATCTTATTTTCTCACCCTTGTCCCGCAGTCAATGTTTGTTAGCGAAAGTTTTTTAGCTATTTTCTAAATAAGCAACTGCTATAACTTTTTTTTACTTTTCTTGAACATTTAAT
Source organism: Hydractinia echinata (assembly GCA_030067915.1). Lineage (NCBI taxonomy): Eukaryota > Metazoa > Cnidaria > Hydrozoa > Anthoathecata > Hydractiniidae > Hydractinia > Hydractinia echinata. The sequence continues at coordinate 59,649 of JASGCC010000341.1, read as the reverse complement.
GTCAAGGTTCCGTATTGATGGTCGTGTCTGGTGACATTTTGAGTGATTTCGGAGTACAGCTAGCTCCTTCCGAATTTCTAAAGTCGCAACAAAAATTGGTTGTGCATTCTTCGACACGAGTTACAATTTATTTACTTTGTATGGTTCACTTATACGCTTAACCATTTTACTGCGATTTAAATGTTTACATTCTGAAAAGAACAACAATTTATGCAACGTCGTAAACACTACAAAAATTATTTTAGTGAACTTTTATTGTTGTTTTTATTGAGCTAAACGACTGTTTTGTTATTTTATCTAACGTTGAGTTTGACGTCATTTCCATATTTATTTGTTTGCTGTTGTTGTGAATGTTTAGGTGAGATTGTTTATATCACAGAGTTTTGAGTTGAATTTACATAAGTGTGATGTCGAATTATTACTGTTTTGAGCTAGGGTTTCTTCATTTCACGTCTGTTGTTGTTAGCCAACGTTTTGCTCGTGTTGTTAGTTCGGCTTTATGCATAAAGTGTGCCATATTTTATTACACATTGAACTTGGGGTAGTTTCAACATGGTGTATTATATTTGCCTTACCATTTCTAGTTGTTTGATTCAGTTTTAAATTTTGATTTGAGTTTTAGTATGGCGCTTAACAGAAAAATCGCGGGAAGATCAGGTCTAGAAAGAACATTCAGAAATTGAATCCTGTTTTACTGCAGAGACTGATGACCTGATCTTAAAATTAAGTGGACTGAGAACTTCCTTGAATGAAAGTTTGCAGGAGTTAAGAGAGCTCGAGGAGGAAATAATTAATTTTAAGGAATCTGAAGAAATTAGTGACTTTGTTGTGCAAGCGAAACGTTTTATTCGCCCATCCAATCATTTGCTCGCAAAGATAGAGCAAAAAATCGATTCTGTCAAAACATTGTCTTATTCTCGTTCCACTAGTGCATCTGTAAGGAGCAAATTACCAAAACTAGACATCCAATCTTTTGATAGAAATCCGTTAAAGTGGTATTCCTTTTTGGGACCAATTCAATGCTACTATCAACGATGACGATGCATTAGCGATGTGGACAAGTTCTCGTATTTAAAGAGATACTTAATCCAGGCGGCATTATCAGCGGTTGAAGGACTGACGTTACCTAACGAAAATTATAAGGAACACATATTCCAAAGCAACGGTATAGCAACCCACAAGTGTAAATAACAGCACACATGGAATCGTTATTGAAGGTATGTTCAGTCACCTCTGTGGAAAATGTCGAACAATTGAGGAAACTCTATAATGACATCGAAAATTGCGTTCAAAACCTCAACTCCCTAAAGATGGACATTCCAAGTTATGGCTGTCTCTTTACTCCTATCTTTAATGAACGCATACCTGAAGAGCTAAAGATAATCATATCAAGAAAATTTGGCAGCGATATTTGGACATTGGAGAAAATGCTAGAATTCTTTAATGAAGAGCTTTTAGCTAAGGAGAGGTGCCACAGTTTTAATAAAAAGGATGACACTAAGCGCAGCAGTTACAATTGACGATTTACTACGCAAAATTTACATGTTCAGGGAGGAGGGAATTCGAAAGGTTGCCTTTTTGTCAGGGAAATCATCCCCCTTAAAAATGTCGTTTCGTAACTAATGTGGAGGCGCGTGTGGCCATTGTTCGACGATTAGGGAAATGTTTTAGCTGTCTTAGAAGTGGTCATTTAAGTAAGGAATGTACCAGCAAATTTAAATGCAACAAATGTAGAAAGCGACACCATGTTTCAATTTGTAAGAAGGAAGATCCCCCCAAGGAATTATAATAGCAACACAGATGAACAAAATAAAGGGCAATTACCAGAGGGAGAGAATACTGTTAACCAAGGCCGAGAATAACAATCTGGTGGAAGAGAAACGACTGCAACCCATGCTTCAAACGGCTAAGGCTGGTGTATTTGATTGCAATAAACAACATCATGACGGTGCTCGTATAATGTTTGACACAGAAAGTCAATTTTCATACATCACCGAAGAGTTACGAGACTGAGAACATTGCGAAAGGAAAGGTTGTTAATCAATACATTTGGAAATTTGAAAGGAAACTACAAACACTTGACGTCCTTGAAGTTCATTTGAAAAATAAAAATGACGAAGGATCGACATACATAGAAGCGTTGTGTATTCCACAGATTTGTTCTCCTATAAAAAACATATCAAAAACATTTAATACTTACAACTATTTAATCTAGAATTTACCAGACAATGAGTTTAGTGCTACGATGAAGTTGTGTTGGGTCGATTGGTTCGTGTTTCGAAAGGTCCTGTTGGCATAGAATCGTCGTTGGGTTGGATTTTATCAGGTCAGGGTTGGCTGTCTGTACGATTTGATATACATTGTCATTTAAACATTCCATGAAGTGCAGTGCAGTTCGTGTAGATGATACGATTGACGCGGAATTGAGAACCCAGTTGGTTAGATTTTGGGAAATTGAGTCGGTTGGTGGGTCAGACGATTGTGTCATGCATCAATTCGAAAAATACATTCAGTTCAATGAAAAGCGTTACGTCACAAAGCTACCATTCAAACCAGACCATGAAATGTTGACAGAAAATTTTGACATTGCAACAAAGCGCTGAAAAGCTTTGTTAAAAAGAGTGAATTCAAGCGAAAAATTGACAAAGGAGTACAGCGATATTTTTATTCAGTACCTGAAAGACGGCATCATCGAGCAAGTACCTGTTGATGAAATTGCAAGGCCACCTGGGTCTGTATTTTACCTGCCGCATCACCCTGTCATTTATTCGTGAGGATAAGGAAACAACAAAGGTTCGTGCTGTCTTCATTTGCATCATTTGCTCTGGACTTTATTTTGAAGTTTCTGTCTGAGCTTTATGTTGACGATTCTGAGAGTGGGTGTAATAGCTTTGACGAAGGTGTTGCATATTGCCATAAAGCCAAAGATATCATGCTAAAAGGCGGGTTTCAGTTAAAGAAATGGAAATCTAACAATCCCTCATTGCAATGTTACACGAACGATAACGAACATACCGACATTGACGACAAAAATGACACAACACTTGCTCAAGCACAAATGAACAATCAACCGTTCGGCGACAACAAAGTGTTGGGTATACATTGGATATTTAGCGTGACGAATTTGTGCTTGACTTCGACATATTCTTAAAGAAAGCATATCTCTATGAAGAAGGCGAAAACATTACCCATAACAAAAAGAAACATACTGCGTCTAGCTGCATCACTGTATGATCCTATCAAATTGATATCACCTGTCATTAGTCGAGTCAAAACTATTTTCAAGCTCCTTTGTAAGGATAAGAGAGATTCGGACGAAGGAATTCCTGACAACATTAAAACCGTGTGGCAAGTCTTTTTAGGCCAGCTTACTGATATCCGATGTATTCGTTTTCTTCGATATGTCTTTCAATTAACAGAAAACCTTAAATCCTTTTCGGACAGTTCCATACACGCTTCTGTTATTTATTTTCATGCACACTGACAAGTATTAGTACAAGAACAACTTTACTGGCTTCGAAGACTAAAGTCGCTCCTAATAAAACCTTGCACATCCCGCGGTTGGAACTGTTACGCGCTTATTTGTCTTCAACATTGTTTTGGATATTCAGCGTTCCATCGGTGAGAGGGTTGTGATATCAAGGGCTGTGGCATTATGTTGGATCAAGGGTAAATCACGTAGTTGGAAATCATGGGTAGAAAAGGGAGTAGTGAAGATTAGGGAAGTGATAGATATAGTAACAACTGGTACTTTGTGGCTGGTGAAAACAATCCATCTGATATTCCTACCGCCGGATAATTGATAATAATTTAATTTGACCCATTTAGTTGATAGCATTTGGTTTGAAGGTCCAGCATTTCTTAAGGAAGAAAATGTAGTAATGGAAAAATTTGAGGTTGAAAAAAACATTCGTTTAGACGAGGTTGTCAATGAAAGCAAGAGGTCTACTCATATTGATCAGTCAGATCAACATGAGTAGGTTGTTTATAATTTGCCATTGACTGTTACATTTTTGATTGGGGAGATTATTCTCAATAAGGTAATTGACATAAACAGGTATAGCTCAATACAAAACTTTTAAGAGTCACAGGTTATGTCCTACGTTTTACAATGAACTTAAAAAAGAGACTGAGAGGTTTAAACGAGAAAATAATTATGAACGATGCATTAACTGTTGGAGAAATCGATTACAGCTTACATTTGAGAACATCAACAAGAAATACGTCGTGAAAAGAACTTTATTAAAACTAAAGTGTCTTTAAATTTGTTTGATGATCAGCATAATATATTACGTTTGAAAGGACGTTACGCCAATAGCGGACGCTCAAATTTCGACCAAAAACACCCTATTCTTTTACTTGGTGAAAGCTATCTATTTGTGTCGTCTTATAATTCTTGATGCGCATAACAGAATTTTACATCAAGGTGTCGAAAACACTCTAAACGAAGTCAAAAAGTTATATTGGATTACGCGAGGAAGAAGGAGAGTAAAATCTGTGCTGCGAAAGTGTATTGCTTGTAAATTGTTTCAAGGATGCTCTGTAACCACACCGCCGGAATCTGCTTTACCGATATTTTGAATGCAGTCAGCAAGAAGTTTCCAATATACTTGGTTAGATTACGCGGGTTCGTTGCTTGCCTAGACCGAAAAAAAAGAAGAGGCGTTAAAAGTGTATGTTTTGTTACCAACTTGCGCTACAAGCCGAGCAATCCATTTAGAGTTGACACCAGATGTACAAACACCTGCCTTTCTGCGTGCTTTTCGTCGATTCATAACAAGACGTGGCAGGCCTGATCTGGTCATCAGTGATAACGTAAAAACGTTTTATTCGACACCTGTAAAGGAGTATGTCAACCTCGTTCCCGTCAACCTCGTTCCCAGCGCCCGTTGTCTCTTTTCTATAACCGGGACGGCGAGACGAACATGTTCGTATCGCCGTCCCGATGTCAGAAAAGATACAAGATGCCCTGGGGACGAGATTGGGAGTTTATGTTACGTCGAAATATCAAACAGCAATTCATTCTACCTGCATCGCCATGGGGGTGGATTTTATGAGAGGTTGGTGCGCTCTGTAAAACTATGCTTAAAGAAAACCTTGCGAAGGGCCCTTGTCACATATGATGAGTTTGCGACAGTGTTATGCGAGATCGAGCACGCAATTAATCAAAGACTCTACTTTATGTTAGCGATGCGACTCTTTGACACCGTTCCTTTTGATGTTCGGTACAGATATATCTCGTCGCGTAAATGATTGTCATACAGATATACCCTTTTGGTCCTACCCAAGCGATTGTTCCATCAGAACAAAGCATATGCGGAAATTATTCCATGGCATATGGGACAGATTGTGAAAGATCGGTAGGGTCGATAAACTCGTGGTTGGTCGAGATGACATTGTCAGGGGGGGCGAACTTTCGCTTATTTTAAAGGACGGCAAAGCCACGAAGGCCGCGAGACCTGTGCAAAAACTCATTCTGTTTGAAGTTACGCCCGCAGAAGATAAAACAAATACAAACGACAATGTTATTAGCCGCGCACGTCGAAGAGCGGCAGTAGTTGGACATAAAACACGTAGACTAACGGACAAGTACTCTACTTACGTTTATATATTATATTATTATATATATTTACATTTTTATTATATTATTATATATAATTACATGTTTTATTATATTATTATATATATTTATTTTGCTTAGTTGACTACTGATGTACTGTAGTCAACGGGGGGATGATGTAAGAAGTAGAGTGGATAAGGCGATGGAGAGCTGCGGCTGGCGCTCTCCGCCTCTACGTGTACGCTATTTCTCGTCCCAGTTTTATTATTTTTTACTGCTTCCGTGTTGTACTGAGTTCGTGTTGGTAAGAATTTGAAATATATTTTGTAGTGAGGGTAAACTAAAAAATGTCATAGCAAAGGATTTATAATGCACACTATCTAGAAAAAACTTCTAATATATTTAAAAGTACGCCACGATTATAAGTCTTAAACATGCTTCGACCATAGTTCACGTGTACTTTATTCTCAGTTTTGCTGCATATTTTATTTCTTAAATTCGTTTTGTTTCTCTTCACCATCTTTTTTGCATAATTCGTGTCACTACTCGTTTCTTCAGTTTTCTTTTGTTTACAAATCTCATTGGTGGTTTTATTTGTTAAAAGAAGGAACAGATGAAAACAAAAGAAACATCCAAGCACGATGAATAACAAAAATAAGTACATGAACAAGAATGACATCAGCTTGTACTCGCCAACCAGAAACTAAAAAAAAAAGTTCAAGTTCAAGTTTTGGTCGACTCACTTCGTAAAACATTTTTACGTAGACCAAGGACAGACGGAACATTATTTTCACTCAAACATTCTACCGGTCATTCTGTTTTTCTGGACTGTTAAATCACAATATATTTCCCAATAAAACGTAATGAATGCAGTGATTATGGTAAGCGAAGAAGAAAAAAGCATTTTTCAGAAAAATTAGGACGAAGAAAAAATTTCGACGCACGCCTCATCATAATTTTGTCACAAAATTTACGGTTATTTTAAATCATAATGGCGAGCCATAAAAGGTTCATAGGGAGTTCATACAGTTACGGATGGAAGTAGTATGTTTAAATTTCTGTAAATACACGTACGGCAATGATGGTGGACAAGTCCGCTGCAAAGACGTTTCCTGTTTGATCTGTAAACTTGGAACGATAAAGTTTTCTCGTGTCGACTATGTTTATGAACACCATTAAAACAAGAAAACTTGATAAGAACGTGATCAACACAAGAGTGGATAAAAACAAGAGAAAGAATTTGTAATTCTTTTCTCCAATGCAATTATTAACCCATGTGCAGTGGTGGTCAAATCTTGTAACGCACTGGTTGCACACACCTAAACAAAACAAAATGTCATATACTGTAATGCATTGATGAGGTTGATTAAATAAAAAGGCCACCTAAGGTAGAACCGTGAAGATTTATTAAGCCGCTGGACGCCTAATCAACGAATATTTACATTTATGCGTCATAAAATCTAGTCAATTTCAAAGGATAATTTCATAACAAACTATTGAGCGGTCAGAAAAAGGTATCAACTAGAATATAAATATAAAGGAAATGGATGCATACTGCAGTGTTTTGATCGAGCTGGTTTCTCTATATCGCAAGTTTCACAATAACTCTTCTCATGATACATATTTTCATCATATGGAAATCGGTTAATATGCTTCACAAAGTTATTTTTGTCGACGACACCAGGATCAACACAAGAGCATGTGATGAAAAAAAACATATTTACGCCTAAGAGTAGAAACGGCAGTTGTCCGAATAAAGATTCGTTCACGTAAGGATAAGCTGTAACCATATAAGACATATATCCAATGCTCATCAGAAGTACATAAACTATTTGCATGACAGGGTTTCTAAAAAAACAAAATTGTGCAAATAAAATAGATCTGTACCGCAGTGGGGAGCAAGCTTTAGCACCCTCCTTTAAGGTTGCAAACGTCGAGTGAGTTGCAAGGTAGGTTGTATGAGGCCTGTGTAAGTGGTGTTACATTGTATGGTAGTGAGACATGGCTGGTAAAGCAGTCTAAGAAATAGTTCAGATGAGCTAAAGCAGGTCATACATTGTTTAACCAATGCTATCATGGAAAAGGACGTTAAGCCAATGATGGTGATAATTCAAATAAATTTCGCTGGTTTTAAATCCTGTAAAAATTGTTTAAATTAAAAGCGTTGTAGTATCGCAAGCAAGAAAATGTTTGCAGCGTTCGAATTTTAAAAGCAGCAACAACTGATTTCCAATAAATCGCTTTCACATACAAATAAAAATGCTTATCACATAGGTTAGATGACTTTCTATAAACACAGAATTGGATATATAGGGTTAAATTAAAAAAGATAAGCATATAATATTTTTGCGGAAAGAAATTTATGCGCAATTTTTTTTCGCAAAATGAAATTTTAGAAAACTGTGCTTTTTAGGGAAAATCAGAGAAATAATTTTATTAAAAGAACGAGTAAAACTTTACAGAATATAATTTACTTGCTATATTTATAAATATTTATTCCGCAAAAAAATTATTTTCAGGCCTCTTAATTAACAAAATACGTTCCGTCAATAAAGTCAAATTTATTACAAAATTGAAACACGAGCCAATCAGACAGACCTGTAATATGAGCTGAACAAAAAATAAAAGTGAGGTAAAATATGATCTCACCTAGTATAAAACAAGTACTCCAAAACAGATGTTAAAACAGCTTTCGATTGTTGAGGAAGAAGATTTGATATTTTCTGTATTATTGAACGCATAACCTAAAAGTAATCAATAATAATCATGATACACAATGTTGCAGTTCCTCCATATATTTTCAACCATTTAACACAATGTTTTTTGAAAAACTAAGAAGATAGCATACTTCTGCCAAAACGTAACTGTTCAGAATCACAAGCTTCTTTTAAAATGTTTTAAATGACGAAAGTCGAAGAAAAAACATAGAAGTACATGATAGACTCGAAAAACTTTTTAATTTTTGTTCTCTAAATACTTGTTTGTAAATCAGTACTAATAAACCCTACAAAATATTCCCCCAATGTTTTTTAGATGTCTACGTTTTACATATTACACTCATACTAACAGTAATTAAGAGAAATTTGATTTCGAAAGCGTGCGCTGTGTTGCACACTGGATACTGCAAATTACTTTCGCTGCTGTGTATCCAGTATACAAACACAAGAAAACGATAACTAAACGACAACGATAACAAAATCCTTCTCTAAAGTTTCGTCGACTGCTCAGGTAATATAGCTAGCTAAATAAATTGTAAGTTTTAGGACCTCTTTGTAGCCTTTGTGCATTTTTTAGCTAAAGCGATATTAATTCTCTAATTTTTTCTGACGTCATTGTAAATGTTCAGGGGTAACAGAGTTCCAACCCATGCAAGCTTCTTCAATCTCCAAAGCTAGCTAAACCTCACAACCTCTATTGTTGAGTTGTGACTGTTTACCAAGTTCCGTAGGCACATACTGACAGGCACGAAAAGAAGGACAACTTAGACTAAATTAGCTATTTACGGTAACAATAGATTTTAGGAATACAAGATCGAAAATGCACTTGAATTGTTTTTTCTAACTATATATCATCTTCTATATTTAAGAGCAGACTTTAGCGTCGAGTCTTTTTCGCATAATATTTATACTTTCTTGGTAAGGTTTGAAAAAGTAATAGCATGTACGGCGTCCAAAAAACTTTGTCCATTTTCGCTGACTTCGCCGAATTTCTTTCTCTGATGAAAATCTATACCTTATCGGTAGTAAAAAAGTCGGCAAAAATGAAAGTCGGCAACAATTTTTAGCCGGCAAAAATTTTAGTCACCTGGACTAAAATTAGTCACTTTTTGCCGACTAATTTAAAAGAAAAAATAATTAAGGAGAGTGATTTTTTAAAGTATTTTCTTTCAACAAAAATAATAAAATTTAGTCTATTTCGATAATATTAATTTTTTATTGTGCTTGATTCTTTCCGTCTACTTGTTCTTCAACTTCTCCCTGATTTTCTTCATCTCCCTGTTCTCCGTCTCCCTGATCTTCTCCGTCTCCCTGTTCTCCGTCTCCCTGATCTTCTCCTTCTCCCTGTTCTCCGTCTCCCTGATCTTCTCCTTCTCCCTGTTGTTCTTCTTCGTCTCCTTTCAATTTAATTTCAACTACTTCTTCCTCGTCGCTCTCTTCTTCGTTGTTAGTATCATATGTCCGTTCTCCGTTGTAATTATAATCATACAAAGTGCCTATGAACTCCTTCATCAATTTGTGTACACGTTCGTGTTTAACACTAAAAGTTAGCAGTAACGGCACTTCAAGTCCACCAGCAGGAATTGGAGATACTTTATAATTTGTGGGCAGTAAATGTCCAGAAATGCTTTATGAAAAAATAGCAATGGCGTGATATTTCTCTTGGGATATGTCCGACGGTCAGCCAAATGTCAAAAAATCGGTGCTTTACCTTGATAGCGCAAGCGTATGGGTCGATTGATTTTGAAGAAACATTTGTCTCTCGTTCCACTTTAATTTTTTGACCTGGTTTCGCATTTTGCCAAGTAGAATTTCGATAGACATGATATCCCCTAGATGCAATTTTACTTTCAAATGAAGACATCATATTGACGAACAGTAGAATGATGAAATTCACGAGGTTCCTCTCTTGCTTGAAAACAATGACTCAAAAGAAATGCGAGCGTAATTCGAATTCTATTATTCGTTATTCAAACGCACAGCAAAACACAAAACAAAACAAAAAGAACGAAAGAACGCACAAAACAAAAGACGATAAATTTACATAACTGACACTCTCCATCGAATGTGCATTCATATATTCATATTGATAAAAAAAGTACCGGAAACAACGGGGGAGACTTGAGGAATATTTTCTACGCTGTTTCTCGTTGTTTATAAATTTTCTAAAGGAACACAACAGAAAAAGCATGCAGTAAAAATGGCGAACATTCGAGATATTAGAGATTTTTATAAGAACACTGATGGGACGTCTGACAGAACACAGGGATTTTTAGCATCTGCATCTGGCAGTTCGAATCAAGCGTAAATTGCTGCAATCGATAAGGAGATAAGATCAATCGTCCAACCTCGAAAACAAAAAAGTATCCTATGTATACCTTTGTAAGAACATCAGTAAACAACTGGAAGAAAAAAATTGAAAAGGACAAAAAACAAAACAATGACACTGTGCATAGAAGAAAAGGTAGACCAAATCTTTTAGATGACCAAACTCTTGGAAAAGTGAAAGATGTGGTAACTGGAGTACGTTTGGCTGGAGGGGTAATATCTAGAAAGATGGTCATTGCTATTGGTACTGGAGTTCTTAAAGCAAATTGTGCATCAAAATTGAAGGAATTTGGTGGTCACATTGAATTAACGGAAGGTTGGGCGAGACATGTGTTGGAAACAATGAAATGGTCGAAGAGAAAAGGCACTACTGGTAAGATTGAGCCAAGCGAGCAGTTTCTCCTTGAAGAGAAACTAACATTTCAGAGACTTATTTCGTCAATCGTCGAAGAGCATGATATTCCAAAAGATCTTGTTTTAAATCTAGATCAAACACTCTTGTCTTACATTTCCCCTGGGAAATACACTTTCCAAAACTGTCCCAATCAAAGGAATAGACGATAACAGACAAATAACTGGAACCTTTACTGTCAGTATGACTGGTAAATTTCTACCAATCCAACTTATTTATGAAGGAAAAACACGCAGATGCCTTCCCAAATATGATTTTCCTCCAGATTTTAACGTCACATTTTCAGCGAATCATTGGTCTAATACAGAAAAGTCGGCTGAGCTCTTCAAAACAGTGATATTTCCATATCTAAAGCAAGTAAAATCAAACCTGAAATACCCAAAAGAACAAATCTCTTTGATAATAATGGATACTTTCAAAGGACAAGACAACGATCTGGTCTTTGATCTTCGCAAAAAACATTTTTGCCAGGTTGCCATTGTCCCACACAACCTGACAAACAAGTTCCAACCGCTTGACATCAGAGTAAACAAACCAGCCAAATCTTTCATTTCAAACAAGTATAATGAATGGTTCTCCGAGCAGGTTTCACAACAACTCCAGAAAGGTATACCGGCTCCAGACGTCCAAGTATCTCTTGGCCTTGTTGAGTTGAAAGTAAAGCATGCTCGTTGGATTTCTGAGCTATATTATTACCTATGCAGTCAAAAAGAAATTATCCTCAATGGATTCAGGGCTGCTGGTATTACAGAGGCAGTTGAATCAGCCAGTTCAGTGCTTGAAAGAATTGAAAATCCTTTTTTTAGTAAAAGAAGATGGATAATCTTGTTATTTTGTTGCTTGGAAATTATGTTTGTAATCGTTTGTTGAGACTTTTCATTAGAAAATATGATTTGCATCTTGAACTTTATCATTTGTCTCCCCGTCATTAGAAACGAAAAACCTTTCATTTCCAGGGTAAATACTTATTTTTAGGCACTAAATTGAGAAAAGCAAAATTCGGCAAAATATCTTAATCGGCAAAAAAAAAAAAGTTATGTTTGTAGTCGGTAAAAATAGTTAGTCGGTAGAAAAACAATCGGTATAAAATATTGGCCGGTAGAAAAAAAATCGGCAACAATTTTTGGTCGGTAAAAAATTTTAGTCACTTAGCCAAAATTTGGTCATTTTTTGCCGACTTTTTTACTACCGATAAGGTATATTTGCGATGTTTACAAAGTTCCGTATATGCGCGCGCAGTCTGACAGGGAAAAAAAGAAGGACCACATAGCGGTTTTCCCTGACTAATATAAGATTAAAAAAACATTGAAATACACGTTTCCTGAATTTCATGTTTTTTAAAATTTTAGAATTTTGATGCTTTGACTTTAGGATCATATTCAACATCATTAAATTGTTGTGTGTATAAATTTTTAACTTAATCCGAAATGTGAAAATGCTGTTTTGGTGGTATTAATTTTTATCAAAATCTTTTTAATTTTTGACTTGTACTAATAAGCGTCGGTTTCAAGACAGAGGGGCCAATTGCAGGTGCCCAGCCCCCCCTCTCCTTTAATAATTTTTTGTTCATCTCACAGCCAACAATAACATTTTATGATGCAATAATTTATGTAACAAGGGAATTCTTTCTTGGAGTTTGATTTCTTGGTTGCTTGTGTTTATACTTGTACAGTTGTTTAATAATTTTTAAGTTTAAGTTAAGTTGCTTATAAAAAAAAGTGTGTAGCTGTTACAAATAAGGTAATTAGTAATTCCATTCATGTACGTCAATTTTCTGGGTTTTCCAATATTTTTTTAAAAACAATTTAGCATTTGCAGAAGAAACTCGACAAATTATAAAAGTAAAAAAACAGAGTATAACAGCTAAGTGGGATTAATGTTTTGAACTATGCCTATGTCTTATTTAGCTCTCACATGAAGTCACTTCACACCTTGTCTGCATACTGTTGCATTTCCAGTTGATCAATTTTTTGTTTGTTTTTATCGTTTTTACTGTTTTTACTGTTTTTACTGTTTTTACTGCTTTTTTCCATTTTTATTCTCAGACAGGACGGACATTGATAGCAGTTTTTTTGTATTTATGTATATATTTGCAAATTACTGAAGTCCTCATCCTGTATAAATATTTTTAAATAAATAAGTAAATATAAATTGAAATTCAGAAACCCATTGATTGTTTTTGTTGTTGTTGAGCATTTCAAATTTTACAATTGAACTTATTCGCATCTTGTAAAGTGAAAGTTGTTTATCCGCATGCGAAATCAGTTTTTTTAATAAAAATGATACCCGAGCCTTTACTTTTCATTGTGTTTACCTGAAAGCCTTAGTTGACTTTATTGTTTTCTTTCTGTATATTTAAACTTGTACTTTGGTTGCAGATATTACATGCATCACGTTTTTGTTGTGGAAGGAAATCCTAGCATCTATGCTGCTAACGAAAATCTTTAAGCCATTGGGCTTCTTGTTTTTTCTTTTGTGGTGAAAATATTTGCAAAATGTAGGGAATTTATTAATTAAAACCACCTTTTTGTCTCAATATGATTAGATAATCTAATGGTTAGATACAGTCTCATTTTCTACAACATCAGAAAATTTTCAGGCACTTATGCTTGTTGAAAACATCAGAACATAAATACCTACTTTCATGATAATGCTTTTTTCATTTCTGCTTCCAATCATGATTCCAAGTGAAATTAAAGCAAAACACAATGTGTATATGATCAATGCCACAAATATATCCATTATATACAAAGGTAGGTATACTTCAAACAGATTTAAGTAAAGATGATCTAGGGATAAATATATATGGACAAATTATTACTATATTTAGAATAGAACAGATATCATTGCCAAATATCAAAATACACCTTTAATTACACCTTCAATTCTACTGTGTTTTGAAGAAAAACATGTTTTATGATATCCTAGTGTGCCAACATGTCAAAGCAACAGGTTGTAAAAATGATGCTAACTTATACAGAAAAAGGATAGCTTTGATTCATTATGAGATAACAAGACAGCAAGCTGTAATGATGAAACTGGTCTAATGACCATTCTAAATTTAAAGCTTGTACCTTTTAAAGATTGGACCTTTTTCTCAACAAATAGGTTGGACTATGTGGGACAGTAATCATGCTTGAAACAAGAAAGAAAGTGCTTTCTTCTGTGAGTATAGTCCCAATTCATATTAAAGGTATTAAAAGTATTAAAGATTTCTTGCTGTTTGGTCCAGTAGAGTATAGCCCCTCTGAATTTCAGCTGTTAAAATCCTTATTGGCATAAACCTATTCTATATAAATTTTACCTTTTTGTGATTAGTGATCCTTATTTTTTAAATTTAAATCACTTATTGAAATATAGGAAATTAACAAACTGCTTAAAAGAAAGCTTTCAAAGTGTGGTCACTATTCTAATAATTAGGGAATTTTTTTATTTTTGCAGAAAATAATTTTGTGACTGGAATAACTTTGAATAGTTCACGGAAATAAACTTTTGTAATTCGAGCAAAAACCGCAAACACTTTCTTCTAGATAGATGGATAGATGTGCATATTTTACATGGCTAGCCTCACAAATATCGAGGGATATACCCTGTCTATTATTTCCAGGAGGGGCCATGGCTTAGATGGAGAGTCCTAGAGTATTTAATGCTCATTTTGAGCTACGCAGACCCAATTAGAGCCCGCGCTCTACTAGACAACTCCCGGCAACATCCAACGGCCCACACAGTGTGCCATTTTCCCAATTTCCCTCACATGGCTTGGGTTAACCCGGGGCTATGGTAACATTCACTCGCCCATGTTGAATCGCCGTCAAGAGGAATCGAACCCCGGTCTCCCGCACAGAGTACGAGAGCTATAACCACTAATCTACGGCGCCACAAAGTCTACAGAATACATGGTAATAGAGATGCACAGGGTTGCCAATCATATTTAGGATCATAATTTCAGACTATTCCAGGCTTGTTAAAAGATAATAGGCCGATTTTCAAGGTTTTTTAAAGAAATCCGGGTTCCAAGTGCGGCAAAAATGAACAACAACAATAAGGACAACATTTAACTATCATGGAAAAGCAACATTCTCAAATCTAGTTGTTCCTGTATTGGTTATGAGTAGGCCTTACAGCCTACAGAGGGACCTTTGGTTTTCTTTCCCTTGTGTTATTTCTATGTATTACTTTCAGTTGTCTTTTCTATGTATTATCTTAAGTGTATGTGACATCCTTTAGTTTATTTATTTATTATTCAAGTTGTGTTTAAATATAGATTTATTACATGCCATTTAACTCAATTAATTCATGTTGTATATATAATATTATATAAAGTTATATTTTAGTCTATTGTGTTTTTTTTCCATTGTGTATTTATGTATTCCCTTAGGGAGTTCATGTATTTTGTATTGTTTGTATTCCCTTGTATAGTTTCTTTGTTACAATTTTAATTTCTTTATGTTAGGGTGTTTTGTAATATGTTTTTTTGTGTCAGTATGTGTTAGTCCTTGGTGGAATAATGTTGTGCTTTGTGAAAGTGGAATATGGACAGTGTTTTAGTAAGATTTTATTTGTTTGTTTATGCTTTATACTGTATAAGGCATTTTGTTTTATTGTTATATAGACCGGGGTTCAATTCCCCTTGGCGGCAATTTAATATGGGTGAGTGAATGTTACCATAGCCCAGGTTAACCCAAGCTAGCTATGTAAGAGAAATTTGGGAGATGGCATACTGTGTGGGCCATTGGGTGTTGCACAGAGTTGTCTGGTAGAGTGCGGACCCTTATTGGGTCTTCGTAGCTCAAAATGAACATTAAATACTCTAGGACTCCCCATCTAAGCCATGGCCCATCCTGGAAATAATAGACAGGGTATATCCCTTGATATTTGTGAGATGTAAAATATGCACATTTATCTATCTACTCTTTCTGTTTTTCTTGTTTATATATATTTCATATTTAGTTTAGTTTTGTATTATTTGTTTTAGCGTCTTTGGTTTGACTATGTGTTGAAAAATTAAAGTCAGTAAAACACCCACAACAGTAATTTTTTTGTTTCTGCTGTTACAACAGTCATAAAATATAAAACCAAACACAAAAAAAACACCAAACACAAAAAAAATATTATGTTGTGGTGACCGGATTATGAACGCTGATATAATGGCTGGCCAGGCAGGCTGCGATTGGCATTTTTTTCGAACTTTTGTGAATGAAACATTGACGGATTATTGTTACAGAATGATGGATAGGATAAAACACCATTGAAAACTAGGCATAGCGAGAAAAAAATCTTGACGTAATTCTAAATATAAACTCCTCTTGTGAGTACATTTCAACATAATATACTTTAAAGTAACTAAATTTCACGGAAGTAGATTTTGCGGATGGGTGGTTGGCTCATTTTTTATTTTTTGCGGGAATTGAATTCTGGGGATGACCTAAATTATATGTTTTGCGGGAATTAAGTTTGGTGAAAAGTTAATAAACTTGCGAATCTCAAAATTTATTTTCCACGAAATTTCGTTTCATTTGAGAACACCAACATCTTTGCCACAAAGGGCTATTTGCTTGCCAGAAGTGATAACAAATGATTTAAAAGCCGCTTGGCCCTGATTATGTTCGTTCAAGAAGTCTCAAAATATTAGACTGTCGTACATAAGCCGGCCTGCCCTGATTATGTTCGTTCTATAAGTGAATAATATTTTTAACTGTCGTACATAAATGCCAAATATATTTCTTAACTGTTGTACATATAAGCGGGCCTGTCTGTTATGTTATACTTGGCGCTTTATATTATGCGTTTATATTTATGGTGTAATCGGCACTTGATATAATATATATAGTTGAAACTAAACATGGCACTGCGAGTAGATTAACCAGCGAAAACTGTTGTTGAAATAAAGTAGAGTTATATCTTAAAGAATCTTTAAAATCAAATTATTTTATTAACGTTATGGAAGAACAAATGAAGAATGCCCTTGTTCCACCTATATTGGATCTATCAGTAGACAGGTTTCTTGCTTGGAAAACCTGGAAAGAGAAGTGGACTGACTATGCAATGTTGACTGGACTTGAGGAAAAAAGTCCGCAATACATCAGTGCAATGATACGTTACACTTTCACTAGCGAAACGAGAAGTATATACGAGTCGTTTTCGTTAACAGAAGAGCAAAAGAATGATCCAGTAGTAATAATTGAAAACCTTGAAAAGTTTGCAAAAGGACTTGTGAATGAAACATTAGAACGTCATATTTTCAACTCACGCACTCAAGACGAAAGTGAGAAATTTGATGACTTCCTCACAGATGTTAAGAACTTGAGCAATAACTGTAATTTTTGCCCAACTTGCCATCCAGGTTTAGTGAGAGATCGAATTGTGTCTGGTATTGCCTGTAGTGCTACTCAAAAGAAACTTTTATCTGAAGCCAGATTAACACTCGAAAAAGCTGTGGATATTTGCAGAGCTAATGAAAAAGCAACCGAAGGTCTCATCACATTGAAAGCGAAAAAAGAAGAGGAAGATAATGTCAACTATCTCCACGGTAAATCAAAAGTTGCAGGTATGAGGAATAATTTCTCCAACAGTAATAATGTTGCGTGCAAATTTTGTGGGCGTAACCATGCATTTGGGAAAAAGTACTGTCCAGCATGGGGAAAAAAGTGTATTAATTGTGGCCAACTGAATCATTTTGCTAAAAGTTTACTCTGTGGGAAACAAAATTATCAAGGTGGATTTAATAAAGACACAAAGGGAGCCAATGACATTCAATGGGCTGGTGAAGGGGTAGGTGCCCTTTTTCTCGGGAGAGTGGGGGCCTCTGTAGATTCAATTGAGAGCAGCTGGGAAGTTAATGTGCGTGTAGATAATAACAATTTGAAAATGAAAATCGATACCGGTGCTGATATTTCTGTGATCGGACTTAATCATCTGGAACAGATAGGGTATCAAGTTAATGACCTCCATCCAACAACTAAAAAGTTAATCGGACCGGACTCGCATCAATTCAAATGTTATGGATTTATAAACGTGTCTCTGAAAGTTCACGAGAAAACTGTTAGTGATAAGTTGTATGTGTGTGAATTTGTAAAAATAGCCCTTTTGGGGCGCCCAGCAATCGAAAAGCTCAATTTAGTGACAATTAATCAAATTAAGCAGGACAATGACTATCCAGAAGACATTATTTCTCAATTTCCAGAGGTGTTTGAAGGTTTAGGTGAAATTAAAGGTGAGCCTATTCGCATAGAAGTGGAAGAAGGTAGTACTCCTTATCATATATCTGCCCCTAGAAGAGTACCATTACCATTGCTGGATCCTCTTAAAAAGGAACTTGATCGAATGGAAAATTTAGGGGTCATACGTCGAGTTACGCAACCAACGGAGTGGTGTCATCCTATCGTAGTTGTGCCTAAACCAAACGGGACTTTGCGAATATGTTTGGACCTGACCAAATTGAATGTAGTAACAAAAAGAAGTCTTTATCAACTGGAAAGTGTTAGTGAAACTTTGGCCAAATTAGGGGAGGAATGTGTAGTTATGTCTAAATTAGATGCCAACTCGGGTTATTGGCAAATGAAACTAGAAGAAGAAAGTCAGTTAAAAGCCACATTTATCACTCCATTTGGTCGGTATTGTCCAACTCGTGCTCCGTTTGGCCTTACCTCCATGCCCGAAACATTTAATGAGCGTATAGATGACATGATTGTGGGGAAAAGTGGTATTGTTAAGAGTATGGATGATTTTTTAGTTTTTGGAAGAAATAATCAGCATCATGATGAGCTTTTGAAAATATTTCTATCTGACTTATCTAAAAACAAAGTAACATTGAATTTGGAGAAATGCCAATTCAGGAAAACCGAAGTCGAGTTTTTAGGACATAAAATTTCAAAAGAGGGAATTCAGCCATTAGCAACTAAAGTGGAAGCTATTAAGAAATTTCCAGTACCCACAAACATTACCGAACTCAGACGATTTATGGGAATGGCTCAACAAATGTCAAGTTTCAGTGCAGATCTTGCTAAAACTGCAGAGCCACTAAGAGACCTATTAAGTTCGAAAAATGAATGGATATGGACAGTTGTCCATACAAACGCTTTCAACAGTTGTAAAGAATTATTGTCAATGCAACCGATTCTTGCACATTATGATGTTAAAAAGAAAACAAAAATTAGAACGGATGGAAGTGTTACTAATGGTATCAGTGTCATACTTTATCAATACCATAATGAATGGCAACCGGTTGATTGTGCTTCACGTTTCCTAACAGCAACGGAAAAGAATTATGCACCGATCGAGGTGGAAATGCTAGCAGCTTCGTGGGGAATGGAAAGAATGGCAGTTTATTTGTACGGAATTTCTCATTTTGTACTAGAAACAGATCACAAGCCGTTAATACCAATTTTGAATAACAAACCCCTGAATGAATTGTCTCCACGTATATGAGAATGGTTAGGTGGATGTGTAACGCCAGTCTGAGAGACAGAAAGAGTTCAGATGAGCTAAGAAGCAGGCTAAGTCTCCGTAGAATTAAAGATGTTATCCAGATAAGAAGATTGAATTGGCTGGGGCACTTGGAAAGAATGGAGGAGGATAATTGGGTAAGAAAGTGTAGAGACTTGATAGTTCCTGGGGCAAAGCCCAGAGGCAGACCGAGAAAGACTTGGCAGGAGGTTATAAGGACAGACTTGATACAGAGAAAGTTGAGTTTAGATCTAACACAGTCTAGATCAGATTGGAAGAGGGTCATTAATATACCCCGTCCAACCCATGCTAGCATGGAAAACGGACGTTAAGCCGAGAATGATGATGATGATGATGATGATACAACGACTAAGAATGCGTATGATGAAATTCAGATTTACTGCAACCTATGTACCAGGGAAAGAACTACTGGATGCTGATGCATTATCACGTGCACCATGCCAGGAACCAACAGAAGATGATGCAATTGCTGAAACAGAAGTGACTGCATTTGTGAATCAAGTATTACACAGTGTACCAGCATCAGAACAACGATTAGTAGAGATTAAAGAAGCCACTGCAAATGATGTCGTATTACAAGCAGTGATAACAGCAACCCAAACTGGATGGCCAGAACAACGCAGAAACTGTTCAATTGAAATTCAACCATACTGGGAAGGCCGTGCTAATCTCACCTACGTTAATGGTTTGCTACTACTTGGAGAAAGAATCGTAGTACCAAAGGAACTGCAACGTTCTATATTGACGAAATTGCATCAGGGACACTTGGGTACAGAGAAGTGTAAACGCAGAGCTCGTCAGACTGTTTTTTGGCCTAAAATGAATCGAGACATTGAAGACTTCATAAAGAAATGTTCGACTTGTCAAGAAATGCTACCATCGAAAACCAATGCTCCATTATTGCCTCACTCATCACCAGATATTGCTTGGCAAAAAGTTGGCACCGACCTGTTTCAATATGCTGGCAGATCTTACCTTATAGTTGCGGATTACTACTCATTGTGGCCAGAAGTATATTTACTTAATCGTCCTGATGCTGCTTGTGTCATTGAAGCTACCAAATTAAATTTTTCTCAACACGGCATTCCAGAAACATTAGTCTCTGATAATGGGAGCCAATATGCATCTTATCAATTCAAGAAGTTTGCAAAAGAATGGGGATTTAACCACATTACTAGCAGTCCTAGATACCCCAGAAGTAACGGTCTGGCTGAATCAATGGTGAAAATTGTGAAACGTCTTATAAAGAAAACACAAAGATCAAATGATGATTTTTACTTAGGATTGTTAGCCATCCGTAACGCACCGTTAAGTTGCGGAAAGTCGCCTGCCCAATTACTGCTTGGGTTCAATCTCTCCGACACCTTACAGGCCCGGTCGGGAAAATTTACCCCCGCGAGCGCTAAATCGCTCACGTAAATTAATCTGCATGAGCGATCCATGTGCGATCACAAAAGCTCGTGCAAATTAGTTTGCGTGAGTGGTCAATAAAACAAAAAGTTACGACATGCACATGTTTGATGCACATGTTTTTTTACGTCAGCAATAAAACAACGTGAGATTCATTTCAACTGATTTGCGTCGGCATTGTGTTGGCAATATTTTTTTGTAGTGAAATTGTTCAGTTGGCAATATCTTTCGTCATTAACCTTTTATTAGGGCTAGGCGTCTCATATATTGAGTGTACTGATGGATGGCGAACTTCGTTAGGTTAATAGTTCACTGCCAACTGGCTTTTAATGTTTCTAAATGAACCTATTAGGTTAGGGCATCATTAGGTTGTATATCGCAGAAGTCGCCGGTGACATGCTTCGAAAATGCTTGTCACGGGCACAGTTTAACATGAAGCAAAACTGTACAGGAGACTCAATTGTTAGAGTCTTCGCAGAACATCTCTCCTCACAAAACCGAGGGCAGGGCTGACTTATTGCCTGCTGTGTCGTGTGGGAGAAAGAACTTCTGGACTTCTTTTTAATACAATATACATTTTTTTATTATTAGTACGAATCAAATAGCATCACAGTATTTCTGTAGCCTGAATTATTTTAGTTAGTGATAAGGCTGAATTTAAAATATTTGTGTTTGCCGTCGCCTGAATGTGTCAGTAACATAGCGCGGGTTGAAATTATTTTTTTTAGGTCACTGTTACAATTTTTTTTCTTTTTTGCAGATGCAGGAATGCCAGCCTTAAAACGAAACCCAAAAAAATGAATTTTGTAAAACGTAAACCACAAGTGCAAAGTTGAACGTGATGATGAGTTGGCAGATTTGATATATTTTTAAAACTTTATTAAAAATGTTTTTTCTTTGGTATTACATCACGAGAACATCCTTCCGAAAGCTGTATTAAGGTACAGGGCACCTAACCTCTCCCATGTTCTGGTTATATTTAACTTGCATGGGTGCGCACTCTTCTCGCAGTATTCTCTGTGACGATGAAGGTCGGACTGACTTGTGGCATAGTTCCAAATGGTCTTCCGTCTTTCGTTCGAGTCTCAGTGTAATGCACCAGCCGAGCATAAGAGTGTCAGCATGAAGGAAAGGGGCCGACCTTAATGTTCTCTTTACCTTATGTTCTTCATAATAACACGATCGTTCTTCATAAGCTTTGTGTTTTTGGTGGCGCTTATTTCGTAGATTCTCTTAAGATGTGAGAAAAATATCTCGTAGGATCTCTAGAAAATTCTGATAAATAGTCTCTTACGTGAGCGATAAATCGCTCGGGTAAATTTTTTTGCGCGTGTGTGGGCGTGTGCGCGTGCGATCGCACGCGTCTCCTGACCGGGCCTGCCTTACCGTCAGTTGTTCGTCACACACCAAACTTCTTCAGAAACATGGATAGAGAGAAAAAACAAATGAAATCCTACCATGACCAAAAGTATTCTGGTACGGCCTCGATATTTCAACCGGGCCAAATAGTCTCTATTCAACATCAGGACACTCGAGAATGGACAATCAAAGGGAAAATAATGAATGAAGTTGCGCCTCGCTCATATACAGTTCGACTACGAAATGGAAATATTATTCGGCGGAATCAAATTGCTCTCAGGCGAGTCTATGGGGTGTCTCTCTTTTCCCCTGGGGAAGGGGTTTATTCCTCCAAACCTTCTCCTTGTGAAACACTCCCCGTTAATGCAAACGACAGCGAAGACACTATTCCGTATAACGAATGCGAAGAGATACACAGCGATGCTACCATTCCGTATGATGACAGTGAAGATAGTAACTTATCCGTATCAGAGGACGAGAACGTGGGATATGATTCAAGTGATGATGTAGTGCAACGATCAAGATTCGGAAGGAAAATCAAACGTAAAAGAGTGTTAGACTATGAAGAGTTATAGAAACATGTATATACAGACAAACCACATAACCTTAGTTATGTTTTATGAATTTTGAAAAGGAGATGTTATGTTATACTTGGCGCTTTATATTATGCGTTTATATTTATGGTGTAATCGGCACTTGATATAATATATATAGTTGAAACTAAACACTGTCCTGATTATGTTGCCCCGATTATGTATTTCTGCCCTGTTTATAAACGGGGCAAGCTGCCGCACATAATCCGGGAGGCGTTCATATCCGGGCAGAACATACAGTTGGCTTCTTGTTAGGTCATCTTTGTTGTTTGAGAAAATTTTGTATGGTTTCCTTAGCGGGACTAAAAATTATATGTTAAAAGTCTTCGGATTGGCTTATTAGGTGAGGAATAGACTATTTAGGCTATGCACATATATGTTGAAAATATACAGCGCAGAAAATTTAGCCCTTTTACAGAAGCAACCGTGGCCATAAAAGGAGCTGTAACACGGCGCATGCGTTCTTAATTAGAAATAAACTAAACGCTATATCTTCTGCTAGCACAAATAATATAGAAAAAATATATTGGGGCCATCAAAAGGAGGTTTTATATATAGCTGGAGAATGTTTTTAGCTAATAAAATCATTGTGATTATGCTTCGTACGAGGGTGGGAATAAAAGAAAAGTTAAAGTGATGCTCTAACTAGCTATCTTTTTCTGATACCTTAAGGATTCCGGGTTGTCAATGGAATAATAAAAAAATCAGCACCAAAAGGAAAAGAGGAAAAAGTAAAATCGTGAAAGCTGTGACATCCTTTTAAAAAATAAACACCAAGTAGTACTCGCCAATGTCTTTTATAATGGTTGAACAGATACGATATGATCAATGTTTTGTGTTACCAACGCACCAAAAAATCTTACGTACTAACTGTTCACAGCATGTGTGGCCATAGCTGTGGTCGACATCGTTCTTTGCTGACTGTTCCGTTAGCAACGGCTCTGATTTTTGAGAGCGGCGTGATTGCCCAAAACAGTTTACGAGTGGGAAAACAGGAAAAGAACAAGTTATATATACAAGGTTTACAAGTGATACAACAAGGTTTTTTCATATTTACTTATTTCGGATACAAGTTAACATCATCAAATTTTCAAAGAGAAAACAAAAATCTTTTAAGGTAAATGAGCGTCATAATTGGAGTTATTAAACAAAAATTATATATCTAGCGTATGAGTTTACTGTTCCCTTTACTTTACTGTTGCCTCATTCTCAAACCTTATTTGAGATATAGTACTAGGCCAGAGCCAGAGTGGTGCCTATCATTCTACAGGACAGCTAGAAGGTTTATGAAGTCACGACAATTAACATAACATGAGCTAAATATTCATTATATAAATTAAATTCAACACTCAAAATTATGGAAACATGCAAATTTTTAAGTTTAGCTATGCTAAAGTATAGCTATCTGTTCTAATATTGATATCTAATCCTGATATTATTATTATGTGATAACACATGCTGAGCCAATACTGGACCACCCTGTATATGCTACCTTTAACTCATGATTATTATTTGATAGCACATGTTTATCGTGCACAGAAATGCGCCCATGTGATTATCTCGTTTATAGTGAAGTGAAAGTGTACCTTTCGTGATTGAAGAGGAAAGAGAAATAAACATCCTTTTTACATGAGAATAAATTATTAAATAAAGTAAACAGACAAGTAATTAAAATTATTTCAATTTGTTAAAAAATGTTTAGAAAATTCAAGAATCGTCAACAGAATGTAGAATACACCTCTTCACAGTTTAAGTTGTTATAATGTCCACTTATAGTGAAATACTTGTATTATACGAGACAACAACGGGTCATATATTTACACACTGGGAATTCTTAAATAAGTGATTGGCATTAAAATAACAAAGAAGTGTTTTTGTTGTAAAACAACTAAAAATGAAGGTTGCGTTTCTGGAGGAGTATTTTAGTTGTTCTTTCAACAATTTTGCACTTATTGATGTAAAATAAGCATTTTAAGAACTTATTTATTCTAAGATTTGTTTATAGTGCTTAAGACAATACTTGAGCTAGCTAGCTGTGAGAAGTTTTTCTTTTTAGACAGCCATATAGCTACTTTCTCCTTTTATGCGGGTTTTATAAAATGTTAATGTATATCTGTATTACCTGGTTAATTCTCCAAATGTATATTATAGTTTGCTACTTGCTACTATAACTAAATATGACTATAGCTTAGCTAGGTTTTTAGTCTATAAATCTATGTGGCGCCGTAGATTAGTGGTTATAACTCTGTGCGGGAGACCGGGGTTCGATTCCTCTTGACGGCGATTCAACATGGACGAGTGAATGTTACCATAGCCCCGGGTTAACCCAAGCCATGTGAGGGAAATTGGGGAGATGGCTCACTGTGTGGGCCGTTGGATGTTGCCGGGATTTGTCTAGTAGAGCGCGGGCCCTAATTGGGTCTGCGTAGCTCAAAATGAGCATTAAATACTCTAGGACTCTCCATCTAAGCCATGGCCCCTCCTGGAAATAATAGACAGGGTATAATTCTCGATATTTGTGAGGCTAGCCATGTAAAATATGCACATCTATCTATCTATCTATCTATCTATCTATCTATCTATCTATCTATCTATCTATCTATCTATCTATCTATCTATCTATCTATCTATCTATCTATCTATCTATCTATCTATCTATCTATCTATCTATCTATCTATCTATCTATCTATCTATCTATCTATCTATCTATCTATCTATCTATCTATCTATCTATCTATCTATCTATCTATCTATCTATCTATCTATCTATCTATCTATCTATCTATCTATCTATCTATCTATCTATCTATCTATCTATCTATCTATCTATCTATCTATCTATCTATCTATCTATCTATCTATCTATCTATCTATCTATCTATCTATCTATCTATCTATCTATCTATCTATCTATCTATCTATCTATCTATCTATCTATCTATCTATCTATCTATCTATCTATCTATCTATCTATCTATCTATCTATCTATCTATCTATCTATCTATCTATCTATCTATCTATCTATCTATCTATCTATCTATCTATCTATCTATCTATCTATCTATCTATCTATCTATCTATCTATCTATCTATCTATCTATCTATCTATCTATCTATCTATCTATCTATCTATCTATCTATCTATCTATCTATCTATCTATCTATCTATCTATCTATCTATCTATCTATCTATCTATCTATCTATCTATCTATCTATCTATCTATCTATCTATCTATCTATCTATCTATCTATCTATCTATCTATCTATCTATCTATCTATCTATCTATCTATCTATCTATCTATCTATCTATCTATCTATCTATCTATCTATCTATCTATCTATCTATCTATCTATCTATCTATCTATCTATCTATCTATCTATCTATCTATCTATCTATCTATCTATCTATCTATCTATCTATCTATCTATCTATCTATCTATCTATCTATCTATCTATCTATCTATCTATCTATCTATCTATCTATCTATCTATCTATCTATCTATCTATCTATCTATCTATCTATCTATCTATCTATCTATCTATCTATCTATCTATCTATCTATCTATCTATCTATCTATCTATCTATCTATCTATCTATCTATCTATCTATCTATCTATCTATCTATCTATCTATCTATCTATCTATCTATCTATCTATCTATCTATCTATCTATCTATCTATCTATCTATCTATCTATCTATCTATCTATCTATCTATCTATCTATCTATCTATCTATCTATCTATCTATCTATCTATCTATCTATCTATCTATCTATCTATCTATCTATCTATCTATCTATCTATCTATCTATCTATCTATCTATCTATCTATCTATCTATCTATCTATCTATCTATCTATCTATCTATCTATCTATCTATCTATCTATCTATCTATCTATCTATCTATCTATCTATCTATCTATCTATCTATCTATCTATCTATCTATCTATCTATCTATCTATCTATCTATCTATCTATCTATCTATCTATCTATCTATCTATCTATCTATCTATAGTGAAATACCTATAAATAGCTGAATGTACGATAACAGGATTTTTTGTTATTTTTTTTTAGTTTTTGTCGCTAATTTTTTTTGCAGTTGATAAAATATTGGCCACCCTCTGTGATATGAGCAAGTTGAATTAAAGTCTTACTTTCAATAAAAAGCCTGAAATAAATTAAAATTGCGAAAAAATGCTAAATTCGTGAAAAGAATACTTCGCAAAAATAAATTTGGTATGACATGAAAATTTTAATATTTTTTAGCCAAGTATAGCTTCACATAATGTCATATGCACGAGTCAAAAGTTCAGGTTATGGCAAACAAAAAAGTTTGAAATTTCCATTATCTCCACAACCAAAATCGATTCTGAGACCGAAAAGATGGGATGAGGAAGTCGAAGAAGGTCAGTTGCATTAATATTTCATGACCAACTTGTTATTTCTCATTTTCTGCGAGTGAGTATATCCGAGTCCATCTTCTTGTCTCGTTTCAGCGTACAGGTTTCAACTAGCCGGTTACAGAGATGAAAAAGAATATTTAGAAATAAAAAAGGATGGAGTAAGTCTTCTGAATCAAAAATATTAAAATTGTCAAAAAAATTCTAAATAATAATGATTGAAATATATTTTCGAAGGATAATTCCAACTGGACCTACGATTCTTGCTTAATGTCCAAGCAATGGGTACACACATGGTTGCCATATTTTAGCAACATGAGACATGGCAAACCAACTTATCACATGTTTTTTTTTATAAGCAAGACATAAGCATCAATAGGCTTAAATTTGGTCATATTTATAGATATACTTCGCATTATGTAAAGTTTTTATGTTTTTGTTTTATAAGCAGTTTTTCTTTTTATTATTATGCCTGAATTAACCATTATGTAGTGAGATTTAAGTTGTAATTACTGATGTTTAAAATTTAAATTTAATATTTTTTTTCAAATAAATATATTTTGAGCCTGATCATGTGTTTTTCATAAGCATATTCCAATAAATCTTTTATTTATCAAGCATAACCTAGGCATATTTTGAGCCTAAAAAAGTACTTTTTTATAAGCATCCTTAAGCCTCATTTTGGAATTTCAATTGCTTATTAAAAAACATGTACTGCATTTACGATTCTGGTTTCAGGTTGATCGTTGGCCAGACAGTGGTTATGTAAAGAAACTACAACGCCGTGATGGAACTTTTTATTACTACAGCAGAAGAAGAGAATGCACACAGAAAGATGTAAATAGAACAAAACTGTATGCATATTAAAACGGCCTGTCGTCATAGTTCTCACGTTTTTTTAGTAAAAACATACAATGAAAATTTTCAGAGGCTGATACAGGAATTTAAACAAGTTAGTCCTTTTTCACAAAGCTGGGCGTGAAAAGTACACAAGGTGTGAAGGGCGTTTTTTATTAAGCGCAAAAAATCGCATATTTAAAATGCATAATAAGCGCAGATGAGGAAAATCAAGCAGGGAATTAGCATTTTTTATTACTGTAATTTAAAAGCGGGTTGTTTCATAAAGTGATCGGTGAAAACACCCCGTTATAAGGTCAAAATTTTCCGCACGCTTAAACATTAAACACAATCTTTCGAGTATTTTTAACCCTCAAGGACTTTTTTCAAAAAAATACATTTTTTGTATAACATATGTTCATCTCCACGCTGGGGAGAATATCTCTATAATAATAGCCGTATTTTGTCTGTCTGTCCGCGAGAAAAACGTCATGTTACGGAAATACGCGACCCGTGGTTTTGTCTACGGGTTAACGACTAGTCTCTTTAATAATAGCCGTATTCCGTCTGTCTGTGTTCGTGCGTCAAAAGCGACTCCTGTTACGGAGACACGAAATACGATATATAAAGGACGGGCGACCCCGTGGATTTTTCCATGGGTGACCGACTAGTCTCCTTAATAATAGCCGTATTCCGTCTGTCTGTTTTGTGCGCGAGAAAAAAGTCATGTTACGGAAATACGTAATGCTAAAGGACGAGCGACCCTGTGGATTTTTCCACTGGTTGGCGACTAGTCTCTATAATAATAGCCGTATTCCGTCTGTCTGTTAGTGCGCGAAAAAAACATTGTGTTACGGAAACACGAAATGCGATATATAACGGACGGTCGACCCCGTGGATTTTACCACGGGTTAACGGCTAGTCTCTTTAATAATAGCCGTATTTCGGGTAAGCACTTCATTTAGTCCTAATATAAGGTACTAATATGCTCTTCTATATACTATACTGCACCCCACTACGCATCCTGGGTATCCCAACCATCCTAAAGCATCACAACCATCCTAAAGCATCCCAACCATCCGAAAGCATCCCTACCATCCTAAAGCATCTCAACTAACTATCCTAAAGCATCCCAACTATCCCAAACATCCCAAAGAATCCTAACTATCCCAAAGCATCCCAAGCGTCCCAACCATCCCAAAGCATCCCTACCATCCCAAAGCATCCCGAAGTATACCTACCATCCTAAAGCATCCCAACTATCCCAAGCATTCCAAAGCATCCCAACTAATCCCAAAGCATCCCAAAGCATCATAATTATCCCAAAGCATCCCAAGCGTCCCAACATCCTAAAGCATCCCAAAGCATCCCTACCATCCCAAAGCATCCCAAGCATCCCAACCATCCTAAGGCATCCCAAGCATTCTAAAGCATCCCAACTATCCCAAGCATCCTAAAGCATCCCAAGCATCCTAAAACATCCCAACTATCTCAAGCATCCTAAAGTATCCCAAGCATCCTAAAACATCCCAACTATCCCAAGCATCCCAAAGCATACCAAGCATCCCAAAGCATCCCAACTATCACAAAGCATCCCAAGCATCCTAGTGCATCATAACAATCCTAAAGCATTCCAACCATCCCAAAGCATCCCAATCATCCCAAAACCATCCCAACGATCCCAAAGCATCCTAACTGTCCCAAAGCATTCCTACCATCCCAAAGCATCCCAACCATCCCAAAACCATCCCAACCATCCCAAAGCATCCTAACTGTCCCAAAGCATCCCAACCATCCTAACTATCCAAAAGCATCCCAAGCATCCCAACTATCCCAAGCATCCCAAAGCATCATAACTATCCCAAAGCATCTCAAGCGTCCCAACCATCCTAAAGCATCCCAACCATCCCAAAGCATCCCTACCATCCCAAAGCATCCCAACTATCCCAAGCATCCCAAAGTATCCCTGCCATCCTAACTATCCAAAAGCATCCCAAGCATCCCAACTATCCCAAGCATCCCAAAGCATCCCAAAGCATCATAACTATCCCAAAGCATCCCAAGCGTCCCAACCATCCTAAAGCATCCCAACCATCCCAAAGCATCCCTACCATCCCAAAGCATCCCAACTATCCCAAGCATCCCAAAGTATCCCTGCCATCCTAAAGCATCCCAACCATCCTAAAGCATCCCAAGCATCCTAAGGTATCCCAACTATCCCAAGCATCCTAAAGCATCCCAAGCATCCTAAATAATCCCAACTATTCCAAGCATCCTAAAGCATCCCAAGCATCCTAAAACATCCCCACTATCCCAAGCATACCAAAGCATCCCAAGCATCCCAAAACATTCCAACTATCACAAAGCATCCCAAGCATCCTAGAGCATCATAACAATCCTAATGCATTCCAACCATCCCAAAGCATCCCAACCATCCCAAAACCATCCCAAAGCATCCTAACTGTCCCAAGGCATCCAACCATCCTACCTATCCAAAAGCATCCCAACCATCCCAACTATCCCAAGCATCCCAAAGCATCCCAACCATCCCAAAGCATCATAACTATCCCAAAGCATCCCAAGCGTCCCAACCATCCTAAAGCGTCCCAACCATCCCAAAGCATCCCTACCATCCCAAAGCATCCGAACTATCCCAACGATCCCAAAGTATCCCAACCATCCCACAACCATCCCAACGATCCCAAAGCATCCCAACCATCCTAAAGCATCCCAACCATCCTAAATATCCAGAAGCATCCCAACCATCCCAACTATCCCAAGCATCCTAAAGCATCCCAACCATCCCAAAGCATCATAACTATCCCAAAGCATCCCAAGCGTCCCAACCATCCTAAAACATCCCAACCATCCCAAAGCATCCCTACCATCCCAAAGCATCCCAACTATCCAAAGCATCCCAAAGTATCCCTGCCATCCTAAAGCATCCCAACCATCCTAAAGCATCCCAACCATCCTAGAGCATCCCAACCATCCTAAGGTATCCCAACTATCCCAACCATCCTAAAGCATCCCAACTATTCCAAGCAGTCCAAAGCATCCCAACTAATCCCAAAGCGTCCCAAAGCATCATAATTATCCCAAAGCATCCCAAGCTTCCCAACATCCTAAAGCATCCCAAAGCATCCCTACCATCCCAAAGCATCCCAACCATCCTAAAGCATCCCAACCATCCTAAGGCATCCCAAGCATCCTAAAGCATCCCAACTATCCCAAGCATCCTAAAGCATCCCAAGCATCCTAAAACATCCCAACTATCCCAAGCATCCTAAAGTATCCCAAGCATCCCAAAGCATCCCAACCATCCCAAAGCATCCCAACTATCACAAAGCATCCCAATCATCCTAAGGCATCCCAAGCATCCTAAAGCATCCCAACTATCCCAAGCATCCTAAAGCATCCCAAGCATCCTAAAGCATACCAAGCATCCTAAGGCATCCCAAGCTTCCTAAAGCATCCCAACTATCCCTGCCATCCTAAAGCATCCCAACCATCCTAAAGCATACCAAGCATCCTAAGGCATCCCAACTATCCCAACTATCCCTGCATCCTAAGCATCCCAAGCATCCAAGCATACCAAGCATCCTAAAAACATCCCAACTATCCCAAGCATCCTAAGCATCC
This sequence comes from Hydractinia echinata, assembly GCA_030067915.1. Classification (NCBI taxonomy): domain Eukaryota; kingdom Metazoa; phylum Cnidaria; class Hydrozoa; order Anthoathecata; family Hydractiniidae; genus Hydractinia; species Hydractinia echinata. The sequence goes on along the minus strand of JASGCC010000341.1, from coordinate 27,911 downwards.
AAGCATCCTAAACATCCCAACTATCCCAAGCATCCCAAAGCATCCCAAGCATCCCAAAACATCCCAACTATCACAAAGCATCCAAGCATCCTAGCGCATCATAACAATCCTAATGCATTCCAACCATCCCAAAGCATCCCAACCATCCCAAAACCTCTCAAAGCATCCTAACTGTCCCAAGGCATCCCAACCATCCTAACTATCCAAAAGCATCCCAAGCATCCCAACTATCCCAAGCATCCAAAGCATCCCAAGCATCCCAAAGCATCATAACTATCCAAAGCATCCAAGCGTCCCAACATCCTAAAGCGTCCCAACCATCCCAAAGTATCCCTACCATCCAAAGCATCCGAACTATCCCAACGATCCCAAAGTATCCACCATCCACAACCATCCCAACGATCCCAAAGCATCCAACCATCCTAAAGCATCCCAACCATCCTAACTATCCAGAAGCATCCCAACCATCCCAACTATCCCAAGCATCCTAAAGCATTCCCAACCATCCCAAAGCATCATAACTATCCCAAAGCATCCCAAGCGTCCTAACCATCCTAAAACATCCAACCATCCCAAAGCATCCCTACCATCCTAGAGCATCATAACAATCCTAATGCATTCCAAGCATCCTAAAGCATACCAAGCATCCTAAGGCATCCAAGCTTCCTAAAGCATCCCAACTATCCCTGCCATCCTAAAGCATCCAACCATCCTAAAGCATACCAAGCATCCTAAGGTATCCCAACTATCAACTATCCCAAGCATCCTAAGGCATCCCAAGCATCCAAGCATCCAAGCATCCTAAAACATCCCAACTATTCCAGCATCCTAAAGCATACCCAAGCATCCAAAACATCCCAACTATCCCAAGCATCCCAAAGCATCCCAAGCATCCCAAAACATCCGAACTATCACAAAGCATCCAAGCATCCTAGAGCATCATAACATCCTAATGCATTCCAACCATCCCAAAGCATCCCAACGATCCAAAACCTTCCCAAAGCATCCTAACTATCCCAAGGCATCCCAACCATCCTAACTATCCAAAAGCATCCCAAGCATCACAACTATCCCAAGCATCCCAAAGCATCCCTACCATCCAAAGCATCCCAACCATCCTAAAGCATCCCAAACCATCCTAAGGCATCCCAAGCATCCTAAAGCATCCCAACTATCCAAGCATCCTAAAGCATCCTAAAACATCCCAACTGGATCCCAACACCCCCAAAGCATCACAAAGCATCCCAAAGCATCCATACCATCCCAAAGCATCCCAAACCATCCAAAGCAACCCAACTATCCCAAGCATCCCAAAGTATCCCTGCCATCCTAAAGCATCCCAACCATCCTAAAGCATACCAAGCATCCTACGGTATCCCAACTATCCCAAGCATCCTAAAGCATCCAAGCATCTCAGCATCCTAAAACATCCCAACTATTCCAAGCATACTAAAGCATCCCAAGCATCCTAAAACATCCCAACTATCCCAAGCATTCCAAAGCATCCCAAGCATCCCAAAACATCCCAACATCACAAAGCATCCCAAGCATCCTAGAGCATCATAAACAATCCTAATGCATCCAACCATCCCAAAGCATCCCAAACCATCCAAAACCATCCCAAAGCATCCTAACTGTCCCAAGGCATCCCAACCATCCTAACTATCCAAAAGCATCCCAACCATCCCAACTATCCCAAGATCCCAAAGCATCCCAACCACCCAAAGCATCATAACTATCCCAAAGCATCCCAAGCGTCCCAACCATCCTAAAGCGTCCCAACCATCCCAAAGCATCCCTACCATCCCAAAGCATCCGAACTATCCCAACCATCCCAAAGTATCCCAACCATCCCACAAACCATCCAACGATCCCAAAGCATCTCAACCATCCTAAAGCATCCCAACCATCCTAACTATCCAAAAGCATCCCAACCATCCAACTATCCCAAGCATCCTAAAGCATCCCAACCATCCCAAAGCATCATAACTATCCCAAAGCATCCCAAGCGTTCCCCAAAAAAACCATTTTCCTAAAACAATCCCACCCATTTTTCCAAAAGCATCCCTTTACATCAAAAAAGCAATTCCCAAACTATCCCCCAAGCATTCCCCAAAAGTATCCCCTGCCATCCTAAAGCATTTTTCCCAAAAACCCCCCCAAATTCCTGTAATCTTTCTTTTTCTTTTTTTCCCG